>JAANYP010005342.1:0-235812 GCA_020465985.1 Centrapalus pauciflorus | reverse complement strand
CGAGAGAATGGGGAGGCGATCTGTCTAGTGAGAGCGTGTAATAGTTGGAAATGAAAGACCTTTGGTCTTTTATTTCAAAATTCCATTTTAACACCTTTAGTCCCTCAACTTAACCGGTTCCATTAAATACTGATTTATAAAATAAAAGATTTCTATCTTTTATTTATTATCCTTAATAATTAATAATTATTTTCACTTAATAATTTAAAATTCTAATTTTCCATAATATGCAACAAACTTTATAATTAATCCAAATTACGTACCAACTTCCATAATTCAACTTAAATTACATATTAAAACTTAATAACTTCAAATACAATAATTTAATTCCAAGGATGTTACAGTTGATCAGGGAAGGAATCCCTAATGTGATCAGTTAAGTCTAATAGAAGAATTGGGAGCCTAGATAGGTGATCAGGGAAGGAATCCCTAATGTGATAAGTCTAATGAAAGAAAGAATAGAACTTTAATAGAGGCTGCTAGAACCATGCTAGCTGATTCCAAACTGCTAATGACCTTTTGGGCAGAGGCAGTCAATACAGCTTGTTATGTGCTAAATAGGGTTCAAGTTGTTCAATCACGAAGGAAAACTCCATATGAGTTATTCCATCATAGAGTTTCCTTAGTAACCTTTCTAAAGTCTTTTGGCTGTTCATGCACAATTCTTCACACTAAAACTCACTTAGGTAAGTTTGAAAGTAAGGCTGAAGACGGTTTCTTTGTAGGATACTCTACTCAAAGCAAAGCCTATAGGGTATATAACAGTGTGTCTAAAACCATTGAAGAAAGTGTCAATGTAGAGTTTAATGAAAACACTGCTAATGTCAAAGGCACTGGTCCTGATTGGTTGTTTGATTTAGATTCACTAACAAATTCTCTGAGCTTTGTTGAGTATACTGCAGGAACTGATGAAGACAGTGTTGAAGCTGCCAACACAAATTCTCATGCTGGTCACACAAACATTCAAGCTGTTGGCACAAAGTTTCAGACTGTTGAAGATTATGATAAATGGGATGAGTATGCTGTTCTACCACTTCTATCTTGTGACCCACCAGGGGTATTGGATGCTCAACATGATACAAATCTAGAGTATGAAGTGCCAATCCCAAGTCCTGAGGTAACAGCTCTATCCAATAGGGAAACAGTCCCATCTTCTGGTCAAACTGTTCCTGAAGCAGAATCATCAAGTAGTCCTGAAGGAGATGATACAAATCTAGGAACATCATTTCAGACTGAAAGAGAACCCATACTCAGGGTTTACAAGTATCATCCTCTCAACCATATAATGGGTGATCCACGTACACCTGTGCAGACAAGGACAATGGTTCACAAGGAGTCCAATGATGCTGAATCAGCTGTTCCTGAATTCAGTCTAGCTGCCTTTGAACATGCATGTTTTATGTCACAATTAGAACCTAAGAAGGCATTTGAGGCTCTAAAAGATCCATCTTGGATTGAGGCAATGCAAGAAGAACTTTTGCAATTCAAGATTCAGAATGTATGGACTCTAGTTGACTTACCTAGAGGCAAGAGAGCAATTGGTACAAGATGGGTTTTCAGGAACAAGAAGGATGAGAGAGGGGTAGTAATCAAGAAAAAATCAAAATTGGTAGCACAAGGATACACTCAAGAAGAAGGAATAGATTATGATGATGTCTTTGCCCCAGTAGCAAGGATAGAAGCCATCAGACTATTCCTAGCTTATGCCAGCTTCAAAGGATTTAAAGTGTACCAAATGGATGTGAAATCTGCATTCCTGTATGGTACAATCGAAGAAGAGGTCTATGTGTGTCAACCCCCTGGATTTGAGGACTATAAGTATCTAGACAGAGTCTACAAATTAGACAAAGCCCTCTATGGACTCCACCAAGCCCCAAGAGCATGGTATGACACTTTGTCATCATACCTTCTACAAAATGGATTCAAGGGAGGTACTCTGGACAAAACATTGTTCACAAAGTCCATCAAATCAGAGATTTTGCTTGTTCAGATCTATGTTGATGATATCATTTTTTGGGTCCACAAATGACAGTCTGTGCAAAGAGTTTGAGACATTGATGCACAAAAAGTTTCAAATGAGTTCAATGGGAGAACTCACCTTCTTTCTAGGATTGCAGGTCAAGCAGAAGCCCACAGGACTTTTTATAAGTCAATCAAAGTATGTTAATGACATTCTGGAAAAGTTTGGTTACAAAGATACCAAAGTTGCTAGTACTCCAATGGACACTCACAAGCAGCTTGATGCAGACAAAGATGGAGTGGATGTGGACATTCACCTATACAGATCCTTGATAGGTTCACTAATGTACCTCACATCTTCTAGACCTGATATAATGTTTGCTGTTTGTGTTTGTGCCAGGTTTCAATGTGCTCCAAAGGACTCAAATCTGTTTGCTGTTAAGAGAATTTTTAGATATCTCAAGGGCCAACCACAGTTGGGCCTATGGTATCCTAAAGACTCTCCTCTTGAACTAACAGCCTACTCTAACAGTGACTATGGAGGGTGCAACATTGACAGAAAATCCACAACTGGTGGATGTCAATATCTAGGAGCAAGACTGGTCTCTTGGCAGTGCAAAAAGCAAACAACTGTCTCCAACTCATCTACTGAAGCAGAATATGTAGCAGCTGCCAGCTGCTGTTCCCAAGTGATGTGGATTCAGATCAACTGAGAGACTATGGTATTAACTTTCTATCTACTCCTATTTACATTGACAACTCAAGTTCCATAAGCATTGTACAAAATCCAGTGAAATTTCCCAAAACCAAGCACATAGACATTAGATTTCATTTTATAAGAGATTGTAATGAGAATAAATTAATCCAAGTTACCAAAAACCATACAGATGATCAGTTAGCTGATATATTTACAAAACCATTTGATGTAGGAAGATTCACCTTCCTACTATCAAATATTTGTATGGTTAATATGGATTAATTTGTTTTTCATCATTCTCTCTTATTTTATGAAGAACATACTTATTTCATGTGCTTGATTAAGGGGGAGACACTGTTTCATAAGAATATGCTTAATTTTCAACTAACAGCTTGAGTCTTTTCTCAAGCTGCTAGTTCATTTCACTCGAACTGTTAGTTGTTTTCACTTGATCTGTCAAAGTGTGCAGGGTAATTCTATAATTTATTATAAGTGTGTGCGCTGGATTAGATATTTTCGAAATGTCCAAACCTTTAAAGGTCCCAGTTTCGTCCAATTGTAACTACCAGTTGCAAAAATATCTTCCACGATCTTCTCCAAACCTTCTCTCTGAGCGATTCAAACACAAATCTCTCAAACCCTAAATCACTGTCTTGATCGTCAATGGAGTTTGTCAAAGAGCACAACTGTCTCCCTTATTCTCTCAAACATACTGACCTTCGACCATTCCACGACATGATGGACTTCCTTCGAAGTTCCCATATCCATCATGCCCTCACTGTAAATCCCACCATCTATGTGTCTCATATAGAGCAGTTCTGGAAATCTGCCTCAGTCAAAACCGTCAATGGAGTCACATCTTTTGCATCCACAATCGATGGCAACCCTATTACTATATCTGAGGAAACCATCCGCCAACACTTGCATCTTCAAGATGCCTCAGGTATATCAGATCTAACCCTTACTGCCTTACATTAAAGACTTTTTGCAATAGGGTATAGGGGCCCTACTGATTCATTTACTTTCTTTAAAGCACACTTTGCCCCTAAGTGGAAATATCTTGTGCATATCATTCAACAATGCATAAGTCCCAAAAGAACTGGTTGGTCTGAATTTTCCTCAAATATTGCCACTACTTTAGTGTGTCTGTCAACAGGCCAACAGTTCAATTTTTCAAATATGATTTTTCAGGGGATGTTGAGGCATCATGCCCTAAAGAATGGGAAATTTTTGATGTATCCACGATATTTGGCTGAAATAATTGCAAGATCTTGCAATAATTTTAATATACATAAAAGGATACATGTTTCCCATAGGCACTCTTTACCATCAATCAAAAGACTTTTAAAACCTAGTGCCAATTTTTTGAATGTGGATGTCCCATTGCCTTCTGCAATGCTGGGCATCAATCCAACAAACAGAGGAGAGGGTCCTGAGCAGGCTCAGCCATCCATCACTGCTTCACCCCCAGGACCCCAACCCACTCCTCATGATACAAACATTCCATCTGCTCCTTCTATCACACATACATCCCCACCCCCCACACTCATACAATACAAAAGAAAAAGGGTTTCAGGAGCTCCTTCCTCCTCAGCCCAAACACCAGAGCCAAATATCCCTGTGCAGGAGGACATTTCTGCCTATAATATCCAAAGGGAACCCACTGAGGACACTCCCACCCTCATTTTGGAGGTGGCCATTCCATCAGAGGATGTCCATATGGGGTTTGTGTCAACATCTCTAAGACCACACCCATGGCAACAGAGGGTGTGCAAGCACCTTCTGGAAGTCCCAGTACCAAGAACAAAGGGGCCCAGATGTTTCTACTTCTGGAATTCATGCCAGTGATAGATCTTAAATACCACTATCATTTGATGATCTTGAGGCTAGTCTGCAACTCATGATATTGACGGATCCACAGCTGAAACCTGTTGTAGCCATATTGGAACATTATAAGTCCCTTATTGCTACACAGGGGGCACAAATCACAGCTCTGCAACAAACAATAGTAGCTCAACATCAACGAATGGATTATTTTCATCAAGGGTTCACCCTACGTGGAAATAAGATTATTCAACTTGAGAAGATAGTTCGAACCCTAATTGTAAAGGTTGTAGGCCCTTCTGGCCAAACCAATGCATCCAAAAAGGGGAAGAATCAGGAGATCCCACCCTCAGTCCAAACAGCTTCAACCTCTCCTCCAACAGTCCTAGTTTCTAGACTAACAGTCCCAACAACTACTCAAGCTGTTAGTCTAGAACCTCAAGCTGCTCCTATCAGGACAACTGGAGTTGTCATCAGAGAAGGCTCTCAGGCTCCTGTCACTAAAGTCCAATCCACAGCATCAACTTCCAGAGATAAGGGTAAAGGCATTCTTATTGAATCTCCAAAGATTAAATTCTTCTCTAAGAAGCCCAGGTTGCTCATGATGCTGAATTAGAAAGGAAATTAGCAGAGGAACAGGATGAACTCTTAAACCAGCAAACTCATGCTCAAATGAAAGATGATGAAACCTTAGGTGATTATCTAAGAGGGTTTGTGGTCAAGCAGAATCAGAAGAAAAGGAAAATGCCAACAGGGCATTCAAAGGCAGAACACAGAAAATTTTTGATAAACTTCTCTGCATCTGTTGGAATACCAAGGATAATGGCTCAGTCATGGCCAACACTACAGGCCTTACATGACAAGGAGATGGAAAAACAAAAGCAGCCAAAGTCTCCCAACAAGTCCAAAGTCAGCAAGAGCCAGTTCAAGCTGGTGTTAGTGATCCTTCTCCTGTTCAAGCTTGTGTCAGTGATCCTCCTCCTCAAACAAAGATGGATCAGGTAAAAAGAGTGTTGCTTGAGCAACAGCTTCAAAAGGCTCTAGAAATTGAAAAGGCCCTGGATCAGTATGACTTCTCCAAACCGCCTATTACTTACTGGTATGCCAAATCAATGGATAACATTGATTTGAACTATCATTTTGTAATAAGAAGAGAAGCTGGTCCAGAAGAAGAATATAAGAGTCTAGCACAGATGGCCCAAAGGCTAACCAGAGATGATCTGACAAAATTGCATCACATTGGATCTGTTAGTCATTCAAGGTCTCACTGTGTATGGGTTCAAAGGAATGTAATGGATCTTAGAAGCATTTTTGATCCAGAGTCTACAAGAGTGGAAATGGAAGTTGCCAAGGAGATGAAGATTGTACAGGTTGATATATATGCCAAATTTATGACATATAGACTCAAGTTTGTAGACGGATCCAGCAGGTTCTAAAATTTTGAGTTCTTTAATCTGCCAAAGACTTGCTTACTCCAAATAAGCACAATGAAGATTCACTGTGATAAAGAGGAGTTGAAAAGAGATTTCATAAAGGCAATAAATCAGAAACTTTCATAATTGTAAGTTTTTGGATGCCTTAGTTTGTAGATAACAGTTTTACTTTGTTTTATTTCCTTATTTGTACAAAAACATAAAGTCTTGTGAAAAGAATTTAAGTTAGGGGGAGACTGTTGGGAAATATTCTAAGTATGTCAAGCTGTTAGTTAGATTTCTCAAACTGTTAGTAGATTTTCTGTGTAATTACAAAGTTCAAGCTGTTAGTTGAGTACGTTCGAGCTGTTAGTTCAAAAGTTCGAGCTGCCAGTTCAAAAGTTCAAGCTGCTCAACAGATAAACTTCAAGCTGCTCAACAGTTTAATAAACAGAAAGTGCTAAAATTCAGTAAGAGATTTATATTTGAAGATTCAAGCATATCTACTTCCAGAGAAATCAGATTTTTTCAAGGAAACAAATCAGAAGGCTTTATATATAGATAGAATAGGTTTTTCTATTTGTAAGTCTGCATGTACAAGTTTTGATTCAGTTGTAATTGCTTTCTGATTAAGTTTTCTCAAGCCTCTAAGGTTGTAAAACCCTAAGAACAGTCTGTGTTCTTCGTCTAATCAAACAGATTAGAGGTGATTGTAATCAGTGAGTTTGGAAATACAAAAGATTTGATTTTTTATTATATTTATGTGTTATTTGTTCTGAAAGCTTGTCTTAAAACAATTAAGTGTTATTCCGCAAACTTCTTAATTGGAACTTTGATTATATACAAGGTTATTGGTTTTATACTCTGATTTATTCAAACCAGTTAATCTTAGGTAGTGATTTTGATCCTGACAGATAATGACAAGAAAAGTGTCATTCAGATCTTATGGGTCCACTGTGGTTGTTTAGGTTCCAGTGTGGGATCTATGTTTGCCTCTAGATCGTTACATTTATCATAGTTCATCTTAGCAGTGTTGTGCTCAGCAAAGAATAGCGGTGGAAACATTGAACACGTTTAATCGCAGCTTGCGATTCCCAAAGGCAATATCTACAACCCCCGTTCTACAACTGATTTGAGCATTAATAGTGGCTAAGAACGATCTGCCTAAGATAATGGCTTACTGTTTTTCTCCAAAAGAGCTATCTGTATCCAAGACTAAGAAGTCGACTGGATAATAAAAGTCTTCTACTTTTACTATCACGTCCGATAAGATACCCCTTTAGTATTTTGTTCATCGATCTGCCAGCTGTAGAATAATATCAGTGGTTTGTAACTGACCGAGATCATGTTTGTCAAACAAATTTCCAGGTAAAATGCTAACACTGGCTCCAAGGTCGAGTAATGCATTTTTGATTTGCACATTGCTGACGAGCCGTCGTTGTGGCCCGTAGAAATAATCTTAAATCTAACTATTAGCTAAGAGAAGTAAAGGTCGAATCTGCAGAGAGTGCGTATGTGAATTAGGGATAATTAGCTAGTTTCTTGAATGAATTGTTTGGAATAATGATTACGCTAAAATTATAACTAAAATAACGACAAGCAACTAACCGATTGATTAACAAAACAAATTGAAGATAACCATTTATGGAATCACTACTGCATAAGTTATTACCCACTTGAATTTCATGCAACAATCACATAGACATAATTACATGCATAGTTAAATTAATCATAAGTATTTAAATCAGTAAATCTCAGCATAGTGCATGGAACGTTCATTACTTGTCTTAATCCCTAAACTAATGGACTCGACACAAATAATAACATCACTATGAACTATCTTGCTTTTACCAATCAAAGCATATAATCATAATAATAAGTGGATGCTTATCATTTGCATTACACATAAAATATTCAAGCAACAAATACATCAAAACATAATTGAAATTGAAGAATGTAAAACTTAGTCGTAGATCCTCCGCAAACGGCTATGGTGTTTAGCCGCTCATCGTGTGCTCTTCACCGGGAATGTTTGGAGACATCATCATAGGCTTCGAACGGTTGCAATCCACCTTCTTCGCAATTGAATCGTGAATCCACTCTGGCAGGGCTTCCCCGCTTCTTTCAACACTTCTGGACTCTCCAAAAACGACCACCATCGACCTCTATTTATAGAGGAGGTGGAAATTAGGGTTTTAGGCTCAAAACGTGTCTGCTTTCATTTCACGACGCACCAGCGTAGGCCTGCGCCCCTCCTGCGCTGGGGTACGGCCTGGCCTACGCTAGAAGTGCTCTCTAACTCTCAATAGTTCTGTTTTGCAGTGTATGGTGGCGCATGCCTGTACCCCCTCCAGATCGGTTTGCGCTGAATTTTCTAGAGCTGCTTCCATTTGACCTCTTGACCCTGAAACACAAATTTGGAGTAATTGTATGGAAGTTACGAAAGCCTAAAATGATACCGAAACATATAAAGTTATAGTCCTATCAAACTTCCCCAACTTAACTCTTGGTCGTCCCCGAACAAGCCTTTGGAATCAGAAGTATCTATGTACCGGGCATATACTAGTAGTGTGTCTAGAAATTCTAAGTTAAGCTAGCTTTCGC
The DNA here is from genome assembly GCA_020465985.1 of Centrapalus pauciflorus. NCBI lineage: Eukaryota > Viridiplantae > Streptophyta > Magnoliopsida > Asterales > Asteraceae > Centrapalus > Centrapalus pauciflorus. The sequence goes on along the minus strand of JAANYP010005342.1, from coordinate 227,316 downwards.
AATAATGCATTAAAACTTTTATTACGTAAACCCAAGACTTTTTCAGTTAAAATATATTTTCCTTAGAATTTATATAATTTATCTCACTCTTGGACATTACCCTTTTAGCTTAAGGTTAGTAAACTAAAACATGTGGGTCTTTTGACCATCTTTTCCCTCTATGCATGTTTACAACAAAGTTTTTCTTTTTAATGTCATGCTTATATCTATAATTTTCTAACTCAAGTTATCTAGTTGGTCCATGTAGCGATATTTAAGTCAATCACTCCCAAACCAGATGGTTTTAGGGAATTAGGCATGAGTGGTACCCCAAAGGACTTACTTTCCCAAACGATCTAAATTATAATTGAGCCGTTTTTAGGCTAAAAACGTGCTTAAGTTGTCCCCCTTATTGCATGAGTTTTCAAAATCTTTTGACACATTGCTTATATTTAAGCCCTAATATAATTTTAACCTACTTGAATTTGCTCTATATAACAAAAATGTTAACTATTATTACGACTCCTTTCTTAATTGTAGAATATCCTGTCAACACTAGTCAATTCCTTAGTACATATACTTTCTATTTATCATCATTTTCCACGGCCTGATCGGCAAACAAGACTTAGTTGGGGAAGGCAAGCCAAACTATATAAACATTACAACTCTAAATAGGACTCAGCTAAGAATAAAATTAAAAACTACTAAAAATAAAGAAATTATATGTAACTACAAAACTAAAATAAATAAAAGTACAGAAAATAAAGAACAAAGAACAAGGAAAAATAGTACTCAATAATCAGTATGGAGGAGGACCGAAGATGCTGCTGAAGAAATCTTCATAAGGGCCTTGATCTGCGGGGTTTTGTGGTGGATGCGGAATCAGGTGAATAGGGACCTAGTCTGGTAAATCATGCCTGCCATGCGCCGGATAGCGCTGATAAGTATCTATGGCAGGGTCATAGGACTGGTAGTTGGAATAGTATAATCAGAATATGACTGATATGACAAACCGGCAAGGGAATCCTCATGATGTCAGACACCCTCCGAATATGCCCAAATATGGTGCTGGTAATAGGAAATTTGATATGCCAAGGGTCTCTGCCCGTCCTGAATCTGATCTACCCGACCAGATAAATGATCAACCCTATCATAAATATGGGTCATTCTCCCATTCATCTCATCTAACCTCTGGGTCACGTCCTCACGGAACTCACCTTGACCCACCACTAAATCATCTAACCGTCTCATAAAGCAGCTAAAATCAACATCGTCGTTACCTCGACTGTGCGACGTAGACGCCCCTCTGTTCGGCTCTTCGGGCCGAACTTCCGTCTCATTAGCGGCCTTCTGATTTCTCTCTCTCCTCTCATCCTCCGTGTAACTCTCGGTATACGACAAATTTGTATCTTTGTCTTATATCTCAAAACCCTCATCGATTTCCCTAAAGACCAAGGTAGGGAACATGGCTGTCGTAATATACGTCGCCGAAACTGGGGAAGCAAGGGAATCGGGTGAAAGTGCACTCATCCTCTTAAAAAATTAATAGATCAACCATCCGTGGGGGATGACCGTCCTCTCTCTAGTGTCGTACATCGCCCAGATATCGTTAATGAATGTCCATGCAAAGGACAGTCTGGGCTTACCCTTGAGAAGGGCATAAAGAACCGTGATGTCCCTATGTCTGACCTTAGACAGATCGTTATCTCGCGGCAAGATGTTATTCACATTTATCTTGTGAAGCACCTAGCATCTTAGGGACAAATCTTTCCTATTATAGGAAGTGGAAGCCTCTGGTTTCTCAACGGTTTGGTTGAACACCTTACATACCTGCTCCATCCAATTTCCGAACCAGGTCATATCAGTAAAGGTCAATTGGGCCTTAGATTTGTACTCATACCCGCGTCGGGTAGACCCTTCGTTGCCTACCCCACTATCCAAATTAAATAATTGGCGAAGGAATCTAGCATCCATCGCCACGTCCCTACCATGGACGGTGCCTATCAACCTCAACTCAATATAGGAATTACTCGTCTCCCTCCGAAGAGTAGACATCCACTCCACTACATTGGACTGGTGAATCAGTGGACCGCCTAAATCAAACACACCCTCCCATCCCAAGAAATCAAAGAGGTATGGAATCCTATAGTTCTTAAAGTCTGACCTCCTAACTCTCTTTTCTACTAACACCTTGTTAGAATATTTTTTGTACAGAAATAAGTGTGTTCTAACTTCCTCGGGGTGTTGGGACAGTAATAGGTTAAGGGTCCAGTCTATTGGCACATTAACGGGATGGGATCTTTGTCGTGTTCTTCTTGCCATCTTGATAATTGGAAGCTTAAATACGGTAGAAATCTAACTTCTTCTTCACCCACTTATACACCAAAAGATTAAAGAAGTGATTTTTAACTTGGATCTTTGATATATATGGTAGTGTGAGTGTTTTGGAGCTTGGATTTGTAAATTTTAGCACAAAAATGGCACAAATAAGGTGTAGCCACACTTGAACCATAGGTGAAGTGAGTTCTAGGGTTTGTGAAAATGAAGAAGGAGGCTAAATACAACATTTCATCTCGATGGGGGCGTAGGCTAGGCATAGCCCTGCGCCCCCCCTACGACCATGCCTTCAAAATTTTGATTTTTTAAAGGTTTTTGGTACGCGTTGCAGCATATCCTTCTTATTTGTGTAGGCTAAATTAATTAATTAATCATTATTAGAACTACCCTCCCCAACTTAGACCTTTGTGACGTCCTCGTCACATTTGAGTACTAGAATCACTTAACGTATGAGATATAAATTGGTACACATTCCTTGCTCAAAAATAAATTCAAATAAACTTAAATTCAACTTTTTCATTAAAATTAAGATTATCACACCACACTTTAATTAAAAATAAACAACGGGAAAGTAATAATGTACGGTTACAATCAGAAATCACACCACATTAGAGATTAAACAACCAAAATAAAGCTTAATGTTTCTCATGCAAACCAAACCAAACATATTCAAATAACAACTTTAAACTCTTTTGGAGGTATGACGACTTCTTCTAATTCGCCCACCGTCAATTGGATATTCGTCAGCCAATCGGAGTGCACTTGAAACATCTGCTCGTTCTTCTTTTGTCCTTCTTGAAGTTTCTCGATGTCTCTTAACAAATCTTTATTCGCGTTAAGCAAGCTACCCATGACATCCTTCAGAATATCAATTTGAGATCTCAATAAATCCACGGTTGACACTCTTTTCCATGGCCTCTCGTCGTCTTCATCCACCTCCATCCTAGCTTTTCCTTTGTTGCTTCGGGGGCAACGAATGGGATCACGGTCAATCTAGAGGTTTTAGGTTAGCGGATTTGGTAACCTAGATGGGTTCTCTCAAATACTAGCCCTAACATAGTAAGCTTCGTGAACCAGATCTCATTAGGGTTAAGGTACTTAATCGGTAATTACTCTGACACTGCTTTCTCTATAATAAACAATTCAGTTAACATTCTGCAGCGTGGATAGTTTGTCCCTTGACCCATAACATTACATTCCCACAAATTTTCTATTATAATGTACCCTAGGCATATGGTCGGGTATCCAGTCTTCAGGGCATGTACCAATAGGATCTCTTGGGGTCTAATAGTGGTCGTGTCTTGGTGTCTGGGAAGCAAATTAAAAAATAACAAACTTCCACAGCACCTTGGCCAGTGGGCACAAATCACCCCTATTAGAATTAATATATGTTCCTGCCTCCTCTATCGACATCCCAAAAACTATCGCTATCATCCCAACCCATTTCTTCGCCCAACCGCTAATCATTCTCACTCTACCCCCCTGAATGTCAAGAGATGACCAGAACTCTCTAAGTCGTGGAATATCTCCATCTATGCCAAACTCATCACACAACTTCTTCCTAGAGATTGTCACCCTCCTATTTCCTACTACACACGTCAGCTCAAAATCGTGATCCTCATATCCGTCTGCTTTCCGAACATTGGCGAACCACTACTGGATCAGACTAGTGTGGATATATGGTAGTTCCCACTGTATTGCCTTAGCCCACCCCAGCCTCTCGAAACACTCTAAATCTCAAAACCCTCGAAATCGAGTTCTTTCAAACTTCGCTCGATATGGAATCTAGGTGGTTTACCGTTATTGGTGTTTGGGGGAACTACGGGAAATTCCGCATTGAGAGGTTTCTCAAAGCGTACATTCTTAGGGTCATGAGTTCTCATCCTAGGGGTTCGGGTAAAACGGTTATTAACAGAATGATTTCCGTTAACGTTATATTGGCTCGACATCTACAATTAAATACGCGGAGAAAAATGATATTAAAAATGGGTTTTCTATATTATAATGCATGACTAAATAAAAACCTTTTTTTTTATTAAATGAACTAATCCTAATTTTCACCACCAATTATGATCCAAAACGAACCCTATTAATGCATGACTTGACAAATAAATATTTAAACAATTAAAAATAACTCGTAGACAAAACGTTTTCAAAATATTAAAAATAAAGCATATTTGGAAAAAAAAAACTAAGATTTTTTACTAACACTTTTGCAAAAATATATTAATATTAATTAAATTAATATATAAAATTATTTTAAACCCTTTTGCAATGAAAATAATGTAACCCCCAAAAAGTTCATCCAATGCATGATAATTAAATCCGTAAAAACTAGTGTAGGATGAAGTTAGGGGCGTTAGAAAGAGTATATCTTAGTAATCTTTGCAAAATACTAGCACCAGATTGAAGAATTGACGTAAAGAGGGGGTTATTTAAGAGGTTTTAGGCTTTAAAAATCGCAAATCGCCGTTCTGAAGTCGAGTTTTTGGGTTTATGGCATTCGAGGCGTAGGGTTTTGTTTTTTTAAACTTTCCAGCGCGTTGGGGCGTAGCCAGGCATAGCCCTGTGCCCGAGCCTCCGGATTTTTGATCTGGGGCGCGCACAAGTCTGTAAACCCATTTCTTCAATTTTTGAAATTTTTACGGGTACTCTCCCCAACTTACGCTATTAAATCGGGTTAAAATAATTCAGTCTGTGTGCTTAAAAATCTAATATCTGAAGTGGGGCTCCTAATACTTAATTTAAACCTAAAAAACTGAGTTTGGGAGGAGAATTCCTCCCCAACTTAGTTGGGTACACACAACTAACACACAAACAAATTAAACACACTTAAAACAGATAAAATCAAATAATCAAATAATCCCCTTTTTGTAGGAAATCACGATTGCACTTAGCACGTACAACAAGCCGTTAAACCTCTTGGTATCCCGAGTGGACGAGTGTTGTCTCGTGAGGGTTTCCATAAACACACCCACAAAGTTCTCTGGGTTGCCTCCCAGGAAGCGCTAAGTTTTACGTCTTCAGCCAGACGTACTGCTCCTAAACTAAGCTAGCTAACTTTAGGATCTTCTCGTCTTATGAGCTCAGAGACTAGCATGTTATTGGTGGCCCATTGAACATATAATTGTAGTCTATGTCCATTGACTTTAAACGGTTCACCACCTCTGGGGTCCTGAATTTCTACCACACCATGTGGGTAAACTTCAGTTACAATGTATGGACCTATCCATTTGCTTTTTAATTTACCTGGAAACAGTTTAAGTCTTGCATTAAATAACCAGACTTTGTTTCCTTTGGTAAATAATTTATTTTTAAGAATTCTATCGTGAAAAACTTTTGTTTTCTCTTTATAGATTTTTGCACTTCCGTAGGCTTCTCTACGAATCTTTTCCAATTCATTTAATTGAAATTTTCTATCGACACCGGCATCGTGCAAATTAAAATTAGTGTTTTTAATTGCCCAAAGAGCTCGGTGTTCCAAATCTACAGGAAGATGACACAACTTACCATATACAAGTCGATATGGGGACATACAAATTTGTGTCTTAAATGCAGTTCTGTATGCCCACAGAGCATCCTCCAGTTTTTGCGACCAATCCTTACGATCTGGTCTCATTGTTTTCTAGAGGATTCTTTTGATTTCTCTATTAGAAATCTCGACTTGTCCGCTAATTTGCGTATGATAAGGCGTTGTTATTCTATGATTAACTCCATAATGCTTAAAGAGTTTAGCAAAATGTTGATTTTTGAAATGTGACCCTCCGTCACTTATGATAGCCCTCGGGATACCGTGGCGTGCAAAAATATTTCTTTTAACAAATTTGCAAACGACCTGGTTATCATTGGTTCTTGTAGCTTTTGCTTCCAGCCATTTGGAAACATAGTCTACCGCGACCAAGATATATTCATACCCGAATGATTTAGGGAAAGGTCCCATAAAATCAATAACTCGTAGATCGAATATTTCGACAATTAGAATCGGGGTCATGGGCATTTCATCTCTTTTTGCAATGCCGCCTGTTTGCTAGCATCTTATGCATCCTTTAACGAATTCATAGACATCCTTGAATATTGTGGGCCAGAAAAACCCACACTGCAATATCTGGTGGACAGTTTTCTTTGAACTAAAATGGCCACCGCATGGATATGCATGGCAGTGTTTAAGAATATCTTCATGCTCGAAATCAGGGACACAACGTCTCATGATTTGATCTGCTCCTATTTTAAATAAATGAGGCTCATCCCAAATATATTGTCTTGCTTGAGCATAGAAATATTTTCTCTGTTGTGATTTCCAATGCTCCGGCAATCTTCCTGTTACGAAACAATTGACTAAATTCGCAAACCAGAGAATTTTGAAGACTGAAAATAGTGTTCATCAGGGAAGGAGTCCTTGATTTGATCAATTAAGTTTGTTGGGATTATTTGGAGCATTGATAAGTGATCGGCAAGAACATTTTCTGTGCCTTTCTTATCCCTTGTTTCTAAATTAAATTTTTGCAATAGAAGGATCCACCGAATCAATCGTGGTTTGGCATCCTTCTTCGCTAACAAATTCCTTAAAGCGCTGTGGTCTAAGTACACAATTACTTTTGCCCCCAAATATAAGATCTAAATTTATCTAGGGCAAACACTATGGATAATAATTCTTTTTCCGTAGTCGTGTAATTAATATGTGCCTCTTTAATTGTCTTACTTGCATAGTAAATAACCACTGGCTTCTTCTCTAACCTTTGTCCTAACACAGCACCAACTGCATAATCATTCGCATCGCACATGATCTCAAAAGGTTGAGACAAATCTGGAGATTGCAGAATTGGTGCTTCAGTTAATTTCGATTTAAGCTTCTCAAATGCTTTCATACAAGCTTCATCGAAATTAAACTCAACATCTTTTTATTAAAGATTGCATAACGATCTTGAGATTTCACTGAAATCCTTAATAAAACGCCGATAAAAACCAGCGTGACCTAGGAATGATCTTATTCCCTTCACATTGGTGGGGGGTGGAAGTGAAGATATTAATTGTACTTTCGCTTTGTCTACTTCCATTCCTTTTTTTGGACACAATGTGACCTAAAACTACCCCTTCTTTTACCATGAAGTGGCTTTTCTCCTAGCTTAAAACTAGGTTGGTTTCAGTGCACCTCATTTGGACCTTCTCTAATGTCCTAGACTATCCTCAAATGTCTTATCAAATATGGAAAGTTAATCCATAAATATCTCAAGAGAACCACTCGTCATATCTGAAAAGATAGCCCTCATACAACGCTGAAATGTGGCGGGTGTATTACATAGACCGAATGACATCCTTTGGTAGGCAAAGGTGCCATATGGACAAGTAAAATTAGTTCTCTGTTGGTCCTCTGGATGGATCGGAATTTGATTATAACCAGAATACCCATCGAGGAAACATAAAACTTTTGACCTGCTAATTTTTCCACGATTTGATCTATGATGGTAGTGGAAAATGATCCTTAGAAGTAGCAGAATTGAGTTTCCTGTAATCGATGCATACTCTTTATCCAGTTATAGGACGAGTAGTTATTTTTCCTCCTTCTTCAATGTCAATCACTGTGATCCCAGACTTCTTGGGCACAGTTTCAGTTGGACTCACCCATTTGCTATCAGATATGGGGTAGATTATCCCAGCGTCCAACCACTTTAACACTTCTTTTTTAACTACTTACCTTAGATTAGGATTTAGCCTCCTTTGTGCATCCTGTGCTGGTTTAGCTTCTGGATCATTAATGATTCGATGCATACACAAGGTAGGACTAATTTCTTTTAAATGAGCTATAGTCCATCCTACTGCTTCTTTATATATGACTAATACTTGCAGTAAGGCTTTCTCTTGCGCTTCGGTCAAATCTGATGAAATTATGATAAGCAAAGTGTCATTCTGACCTAGGAAAGCGTACTTTAAATGTAATGGCAACTCCTTCAATTCTACAACAGGTGGTTGTTCTATTGAAGGTTTTGCTTATTGAGGCAAATTAGTAGGTAATTTTTCAGTCCTATGGGTCCACGGCGGTTGTTTTGAATCCAGAGTGGATTCCATGACTACCTTCACTTTGTTACACTCGTGAGAATTCATTTTAGCTATGTGATGCTCAGCGAAAAATAACTCAGTAGTATCCTTTGTGTTAATTAACGAACTATGCTGTTGCGCAAGTTCATCCACCATATCAATTAGATAACACTCTGAATCAATAGCAGCGGCATTCGAAGCATTAAACACATTCAATCTCAGTTTCCTATTACCAAATGCAATATCTACAGCTTCTGTCCTACAATTAATTTGAGCATTAATTGTGGCTAAGAAAGGTCTGCCTAAGATAATAGTTGGTTGATTGTCTCATATGGAACTTTCGGTTTCCAAAACTATGAAATCAACTGGATAGTAAAAATCTTCAACCTTTACTATGACATCTGATAAAATACCCATTGGGCACTTGGTTGACCGATCTGCCAGCTGTAAGATTATATCAGTCGTCTGTAACTGGCCTCGATCATGTTTGTCAAACAAATTTCCAGGTAAAATATTAACACTAGCTCCAAGATCAAGTAGTGACTTTTTTATATGCACATTGGCAATCGTCACTAGAATCAATGGTTATCTAGGATCTTCAAGCTTAGGAGGCAAAGAACTAGAAAATACTGCTTTAGAAGCGAGACCTTAAATTTTCTCTTCTGTGTGCAGAGATCCTTTAAGAATTTGGCATAAGAGAGAACTTGTTGGATATCCTTGATCAAAGGAATATTGAAACTGCTTGTTGATGGGACATCAGTGTTGGCCATCAGACATTGATTGTCTTCTTCATCAGATGATGAATCAGATTCCTCCCAATCACAAGTCTCTGCCATAAGTCCCTTTTGGCGGTTGGAACCCACTGAGTTTTCCAACTTCCTCAGCTTAGCCATGGCCATAAGGTACTTAACCCTATAACCATCATCCTTGTTTGTCTTGTATGGTTTGGATGACTGACCAACAGCTTTTGACACACAGTCAGCAGCTATATGACCAGTTTTGCCACATTTGAAACACTCAGCCTTGGATTTATCAAATGCCTTCTTTTTGCCAGCACCTGAATTTCCTTGCAGCATGTTTCTTCCAAACCTTTTCTTGTTGAACCTTTTGACAAGCATAGCTATCATTTGCTCATCATCTTGTTCAGCAAGATCTGCAGTATCTTCTTCATCTGACACCTCCTCCTTGTCATCATCCTGTTGATCAGGTTGAGTGAACACATCACTCACCTGATTTACAGGCTGTCTCACATTAGCCACAAAGGCTGCACCTCTTTTGGACATTTCCAAGGCATTTCTCTTTTGTTGCCTTGACTGTTCATCATTCAGTAAGGATCCATACAGATTGACCAGATCCATACTTCTGATAGTACCTGAGTTCCTTAGAATTGTTGAGAAGTAATTCCACTCTTCAGGTAGAATGTCCAGAAATTTATTCACCAGGGTAAGACTATCCTTAGTGATCCCAACAGCCTTGAGATCATTCACTAGAGCAGTAAACCTGGTGTAGGTTTCAGTGAGAGTCTCCTTTGGTTTAGCAAAGAAGAGTTCATACTATCTAACAAGATTGTTGATCCTGTTGTCCAGTGTGATTGTGGGTCCATCATAGACGGTACACAAAGTATCCCACATCTCTTTTGTTGTCTTCATTTTCTCAACCTGTTTGAACACATCATCAGGAAGAGAAATGACCAGGTTGATCCTGGCCTTTGCATCCAGAGCCACCAGTCTCTTGTCTTCATCAGACCATTGAGCTTTAGCTTTCTCAAAGGTCCTGATTTCAGGAGCAGCTCCTTCAACCGCTGGAGTTATGGTAGCAACAGAGGTTGGCACATAGGGACCCTCCATCACTATCACTGGTAGTTGCACATACAGATTCTCTAAATAGAGCATCATTCTGCACTTCCAACCAGAGAAGTTTTGATGATTAAATTTTGGAGGTTTGCCCATAGAGCCATTGTCATAGTAAGAGGAACCTGCAGCACTGTTGTCCATGGAAACTTGGGAGAATGAGAGATCTAGAATGACACACACTCTAAACTGCTCTGATACCAGTTGTAGGTCCCGAGAGGTTCCCAAAGTATATAGCTTTAAGCTGTAGAGGGGGGTGAATACAGCTATTTAAAAACTACACACTATTTTCTCAATGTTTGTATGTATTATCAACAATTTGTTAATTACAAACAAGCTTGAATGCAGAATAGTTCAAGCTGAGATGACAGATACAACAGTATGTTCACTAGTCTAAGACAAACTCAAACTAGTATACGATGAATACACTCACTAAGAAGCACTCACTGTGTTTACAAGACTTAAGGGAACAGCTTATGTAAAACAGCTTAGACACACAGATACTGATTTACACAGAAGGCTTGCATGCATGAAAATCACACTTGCACGTTCACTCTTGGTTTCAGCACTTAGCTTTTTTCACACTTCTTTCTGTCCTTAGAAGCTTCCTTTTATACTCACTCAGAGGATCTAAGAGAAACATCTTCATTGGACGGAATGAAAAAGGTGAAGTCTTGTTGAAAAGACAACATAACCTTTTCTGCACTTTTCTGAAAAGCAGACTTGTCTTCATATGTGCAGAACTTTTGTCTTTTTACTTTGTCTACTGTTGCATTGCCTTTAACTAATTTAGGAATGTCAACTTTGCGTCTTTCTTCCTTGTAAAGGCCTATTTTGATATAAGAAAAAGGTCTGTCACCCTTTTTCAAATAACCTTTTGTCTTCATGTTACAGAACAGTGTGGGCAGGCTGAGCAGTTCTGTTTTCCACTTTGTCTTCGACTTTGTAAACTGATCTTGTAGTAAAAAACAATACATGATGACTTGGAAACATATTCCATAAAGTGTTTAGCCTGTTCACAAAGAACAGGTTCTGTTCACAAAGAACAGAACACTTTAAAAGTGCCCAAGCTGCTCACCAGTGTAGAGCAGCGTAGACAGTTTATGTCCAGCCTGTTCAGCAGACAGAACAGCTTGGACAAACTGTCTTAGTTGCAACACATGCAACACATAGAACAGCTTTAGACTAATATTGCAAATCATTTTTAGGCTTTAATAAGGCATATAACAGGCCTTAAATTTAACCTTCAAATGCATCAACAGGTTTGATTATAAATCTCCCCCTCAGATGTAGAACAGGTTTGACTGAGGCCTTTTTGTGCCTAACAGTTTCCACTTGTAAATGAGATTGATCACGTTGGTTTGACTTATAGTATCGCTCATCTTTAGCAGCTAAGGTAGAACCATATTGATAATCTCTTCTTGGTGGTTCATACCTAGGTTTAGATTGATGATTGGTAGGCTGATCATTCTTCCATCGGAAGTTAGGATGATTTCTCCATCCTAGATTATAAGTATCCAAAAATGGGTTATCCCTTTCCCTGTGAGCTCTAAAATCATAAACTTTGTTAGCAAATTTCTTAGTGAATTGCGCTTGAGGACATGCATCGGAATGATGAGATGGTCACCGCATGTGACACAATTAACTGATACATTAGGGTTTGAATTAAAACCCTTCATCAGTTGATCCATTTTCTTACTTAACTCTGAAATTTCGCTCTTAACCTCACGTTTCCAGGCAATATCTATGCTCATAACCTGAACTCCTATGTTGTTCTCAGAACCGGCTTGAACCTTGAGACCTTTACCGAGTTGATTTAGCAACTCCCAAGCCTCATCATCTTCTTTCGATAAAAACGTGCCTCCAGTGGCAGCAATGATCATGTTCCGACTCTCTTGACTCACACCATCAAAAAAATGTCTTGATAAACATCCATTTGGGCACTTCATGATGTGGACAAGCTCTCAGTAATTCATTCATACGATCAAATGCTTCATAGAATTGTTCACCGGATTTTTGTTTAAATCAGGTAATTTCCTTTCTTTTCTTAGTTGTTTTACTAATGGGATAGTATTCATTGAGAAATTCTCTTTTCATTTGATCCTATGTCGTGATGCTATTGGTCGGTAGCGACACGAACCAATTTTTAGCTTTCTCTTTCAACGAGAAAGGAAATAATCGAAGTTTTAAATCGTCGGTGGTTATACCTCGAGCATGGTTTTCTTTACAAATAGTTGTAAACTCAACTAAATGTTCATATGGTTCCTCACTCGGCATCCCTCTGAAAAAAGGAATAATTGAGGACGAACTTCGGGTTCATTCTCATTTTCAGGGTATCGAATAGGAGAAGGGTCGGGCACACCCACCAGGGCGGTAATGTGACTCAACCGTCCTTCTAGCGTGTTCATCCATTGTAACAACTATGTGCTCAGGCTCTTCTTGTTCACAATTTCTTGGCAAAATCGGATGACCTTCTAAATTAGGATTTTCTAAAGTGGGAATCTCTTCCTCTCGTTCGTTATCGTCCTTCGTATGTATACGTTGATCGATTCAATTCTCCGTGATTACTATTTGTTGTTTTTGTATCCTGACAGTCTTTCGGTTAGATTTAGCTACTTTTTCGATTTCGGGTTTGAATTGTAATGACAATCTCTTGGCCGATCGACGTGTGAGCATAAACTATTAAAAACTTAAATTAAATTAATTAACTAAACTAATTATATTTTTGGTGGTAAAGTAAAGGACTACAATTACTTTTTTGAATTTTTTCAATTTTTTATGTGATTTTTAATAATAGGAAATTAAAGACTAAAAATACTTAAACTAAAGTACGTAAAACTTAAAACTAAGGTCAAAACTAACGTCTAGCCCTAACTAACGTTACCACTCCGGCAACGACGCCAAAATCTGACGAGCCGTCGTTGTGGCCCGTAGAAATAACCTTAAATCTATCTATTAGCTAAGAGAAGTCAGGGTCGAATCCGCATAGAGTGCGTATGTGAATTAGGGATAATTAGCTAGTTCTATTAGTTTATTGAAAGCGATTAAATTGTAAAATGAGTGAATTGTTTGGAATAATGATTACGCTTAAATGATAATTAAAATAACGTCAAGCAACTAACGGATTGATTAACAAAGCAAATTGAAGATAACCATTTACGGAATCACTACGACATAAGTTATTACCCACTTGAATTTCATGCAACAATCACAAAGACATAATTAATTGCGTAGTTAAATTAATCATAAGTATTTTAATCAGTAAATCTCATCATAGCACATGCAATGTTCATTACTTATCTTATACCTAAACTAATGGACTCAGCACATTTTATTTTATCACTATGAACTATCTTGCTTTTACTAATCAACCATATAATTATAATATAACCAATTATCATTTGCATTACACATAAATTATTCAAGCAACACAAAACACATCAAAACATAATTGAAATTCAAGAATGTAAAACTTAGCCTTAGATCCTCCGCAAACGGCTATGGTGTTTAGCCGCTCATCATGTACTCTTCACCGGGAATGGTTGGAGACATCATCATAGGCTTCGAACGGTTGCAATCCACCTTTTTCATACTTGAATCGTGAATCCACTCCGGCAGGGCTTCGCCGCTTCTTTCAACACTTACGGACTCTCCAAAAACGACCATCATCGACCTCTATTTATAGAGGAGGTGGAAATTAGGGTTTTAGGCTCAAAAACGCGTCTGCTTTCATTTCACGTCGCACCAGCATAGGCCTGCGCCCCCCCCCCCCCTTCTCAATAGTTCTGTTTTGCAGCGTAGGGTGGCGTAGGCATGCGCCCCTCCGGCTCGGTTTGCGCTGAATTTTCTCGAGCTGCTTCCATTTGACCTCTTGACCCTGAAACACAATTTTGGAGTAATAGTATGGAAATTACGAAGTATCGGTGCTTAAAATGAGCCTAAAATGATGCTGAAACACATAAAATTATTGTCCTATCAATTGCCAATTGTCACTGGAATCAAAGGTGATCCAGGATCTTTCAGCTTTGGTGGCAAGGAATTAGAAATCACTGCACTCACTTGCTCAGTTAAATTGACCTGCTTGGGAAGCGAGACCTTGAACTTTCTTTTCTGCGTGCAGAGATGTTTAAGAAGTTTGGCATAAGAGGGTATTTGCTGAATAGCCTTGACCAATGAGATATTGATCTTGACTTGATTGAATAACTCCCACAAATCCTCGGGTTATGGACCTCTCTTACCATATGAAGAAGATTTTGGATTTTCTAGAGCAGCGGGGTAAGGAGTAGGAGCTGTGATGTCCTGATCCTTAACTGCCTCCCCAACTTTGGGAGTTAGGATATCTGCCTCAATCAATACCTTGAAAGAGACTTTCTTAGAACCTTCCTTCTTTTAGGATCCTCTGTCTCTTCATACATGACCTCAGTGTCGGTGTCTCTTCTACTTCTTGTTCTTTTGGCATCTCGATCTTATTATCTACTTCTCTACCACTCCTGAAGGTGGTCACCTTGGATACTTCATTAACTTCATTCTTCTTCTCTTTGTCGTATGCGTGCGAAGGGTTTAGAACTGTGTTACTCGGAAGCTTCCCCTCCTCTCGTCTTGTGAGCGATTCGGCTATCTGACCCATTTGGCGACTCAGCATCGTGTTAAAAGCCGATTGTTGCTTTATGAACTCTGTGAACTCTGAAAATTGTGAAGAATTGATATTCGTCTCCAGGTTGATCGCGTTAGTTTGAATTGTAATATCGCTCATCCTTAGTAGCAAAAGTCGAACCATATTGGTATTCTCTTCGTGGTGGTTCATATCTTGGTTTAGATTGATGATCGGTAGGCTGATCAGTTTTCCATCGAAAATTAGGATGATTTTTCCATCCCGGATTATAGGTTCTTGAAAATGTGTTATCCCTCTCTCGATGGGCTCTAAAACCATATACTTCATTAACATATTCTTCAGTAGATTGCATTTGAGGACATGCTTCAGAGTGATGAGATGGATCTCCGCATATTACGCAGTTAACTGATGCAACGGGATTTTGGCTAAAACCCTTTATCAGTTGATCTATCTTCTTTTCGAGTTCTGAGATTTCGCTCTTCACTTCTCGTTTCCAGGCATTATCTATACCCCTCACCTGAGCTCCAGTATTATTCTCAGAACCGGCTTGAACTTTGAGACCTTTACTGAGTTGATTCGGTAACAAGCCTCATCATCTTCTTTAGCTAAGAATGTGTCACCAGTAGCGGCGGTGATCATGTTCCGGCTTTCTTGACTCAAACCATCAAAGAAAATTTTGACGAGCATCCATTTTGGAACTTCATGGTGTGGACAAGCTCTTAGTATTCGTTCATCCAATGAAATGCCTCGTAAAATTGTTCACCAGGTTTTTGTTTGAAACCGGTGATCTCTTTTCGTTTTCCAGTGGTTTTACTTATGGGGTAATACTCGATGAGAAATTCACGTTTCATTTGATCCCAGGTTGTGATGCTATTGGTGGGTAGCGACACAAACCAATTTTTGGCTTTTTCTTTTAGTGCAAAATGAAATAAACAAAATTTTAAACTATCGGTGGTAATAACTCGAACGTGATTAGCTTTGCAAATAGATGTGAATTCAGCTAAATGCTCATAGGGTTCCTCACTAGGCATTCATCTAAATATGGGAATAAATTTGGAATAATTGAGGACGAACTTCGGTTCGTTCTCATTTTCCAAATATCGAATAGGTGAGTGATCGGACACATCACCAGGACGATAATGTGACTCGACAGTCCTTCTCAATTGTTCACCCATTCTAACAACTAGAAGCTCCGGTATTTCGGCTTCGAGACTTCCGGCTAGATTCGGCTCCTCAAAAATTGGAACTTCTTCCTCTTGATTAATTACGTCCTTCGCGCACCTTAGATTACTATTGAACTTTAGTACTTAGTTAACTATTTATTTTTTTTTTTTATTTTTATTTATTTATTTTTTTTTTTGTGGTAAAAGTAGAGTGGCTACAATTACCCTTTAGTTTTATGATTTTTTTTGTTAATAATTAGAAACGAAAATAGAGAAATAATGAAAATAATGCACTAACTATACTAGCCCTAACAAAGCGTTTACCGCTCCCCGGCAACGGCGCCAAAATCTGACGAGCCGTCGTTGTGGCTCGTAAAATAGTCCAAACTACCTATTAGTGTAGGGAAGTAAGAGTGGAATCCGCAGGGAGCGTGTAGGTTTATTAGGGTTATATTGCTAGTTTCTTTAAGATTAGAAAAGCGATTTAAATTGCGATTTGGATTGTTTGGCGAGGTGATTAAAACTAAATTATTACTAAAACAACAGCGAGAAAATAACAATTGATTGACAAATCGAATTAAAGATAACCATTTATGAAATCACTACGGCATAAGTTATTATCCACTTGAATATCATGCAATGGTCACATAGACATAACCACTTACTTAGTTATATTAATCGTAAATACTTTAACCAATAAATCTCGGCATAGCGCATGCAACATTCATTACTTGTCTTAATCCCTAAGCTAATGGACTCGGCACA
This sequence comes from Centrapalus pauciflorus, assembly GCA_020465985.1. Taxonomy (NCBI): domain Eukaryota; kingdom Viridiplantae; phylum Streptophyta; class Magnoliopsida; order Asterales; family Asteraceae; genus Centrapalus; species Centrapalus pauciflorus. The sequence continues at coordinate 210,577 of JAANYP010005342.1, read as the reverse complement.
AATAATAGTATTACTATGAACTATCTTACTTTTACCAATTAAACCATTTACTTATAATTACCAAATGTGTATCATTTGCATTACACAAAATATTTAAGAATCATAAAATACATCAACACATAAAAAGATATTCAAGTAAATAAAACTTAGTCGTAGATCCTCCGCAAATGGGTTATGAAAAATTAGCCTCTCATCGCGTGTTCTTCACCGGGAATGATTAGAGACATCTTCTTAGGCTTCTAGAGCACGAACGGTTGCACTCCAGCTTCTTCGTACTCGATCCATGAATCAACTCCGACAGGGCTTCTCCAATGTTTTCAATATTTCCGGACCTCCAAAAATGAATGAAATCACTCCTTATTAATAGAGGACGAGTGAACTAGGGTTTTGGACTCAGAAAAGCAGATGTAGGTTTTTACGCCGCACGGGCATAGCCCTACGCCCTCCCGTGCGCCTGGGGTACGGCCAACCTACGCTGAAAATTTGGTCTGAACTACCACGACTTAACAGAATAAAAAATATGACGACTGAAAATTGTGTGTATAAACTTCGTGTCAGTTATGGTTTACCATGTGCACATGAACTTGATTATTATTTAAAGAAAGATTTGTTTATTCTGCTAGAAACGGTTGATGCATTTTGGATGAAAGGATAATTTTTTCAACCACCAAATCTGTTGGTGGATCTACTGTCCAAAAAATTACTCATGGTCGTCCAAACAAGGGCAAACAAGCTATATCACATCAATTTGACTTGAACGAACCGCCAAGGCATAGTGAATACGTGTATCGCGATCCACAACCTCAACACAAGCCTCCAAGACATAGTGAATATGTGTATTGCGATCCGCAACCCCAACACGAGCCAACAAGATATAGTGAAAATGTGTATTACGATCCACACAACACAGTCTTGCCGCTTCTATAGGCCAATTGCTTTTGACTGGAATGATCGAATACCATCTATTTTGGATCACTTGCCAGCATTCCAAGACTACGTATATCAAGAATCGTCATCGATCAATGGTGAACGACATTTTTGGACAAGATCTGTTTATGCAAAACTTAACAAATTATCAGCCAATACAGGTATTAAATAATTATTTTTATTTTTATGGGAAAATGGCGTCAAATAGTTATGTACTTTTGAGTTTGTACTCATTTATGTAGTGTACTTTTTTTTGTGCACATTTGGTAGTCAAAAAGTCATTTCAGAGCTGATTTTTCACAAGTAAACTGAAATAGTTTTTCAAAGTTTTATCAGAATTCACTCAGTTTTTCCATAAAAGATCTTGGAAGATTCAATTTCTAGCAATTCATAATGGAATTTGAACAATTGTCAAAGTCTGAGCTGATTTTCAAACTTACTGAATTTGAAAAGATTCGTAAGAACAATTACGACATTCTCATTCAGTTAAATACTGATAAACATTTGGCGTTACGTGACGTACAAATATTGAATGAAGAAATTCAAAGCTTAAAAGAAAAACAAACCTCTGATAGTTGTGCTCATCAATTAAAAATATCTGAATTACTTAAAGAACTTGATGAGCTGAAACAAGAAAATTTTCAGAATGCAACTCAACTGAAATATCTTTTGCCTGAAAGATCTGATCTTTACAAGAAAGTTCAGGATCTTGAAGATACACTTTGTAAGACAAAACCAACTGATCAGAATTGTATTTTAAACAAAAATGAAGAAATTTTTGCTCTTCAACAAGAGTTGTCTTTAACTAAAGATTTGATTGAGAAGGAAAGACATGAGTTCTTACTTAAAGAACAAGATTTTAAATCAAAATCTGAATTGTTTGAAGATGAAAGACAAATGTTATTAATCAAAGAACAATCTTTTAAATCTGATTACCAATCATTTGATCATGACAGAAATTCAAATTTAGTCATTATCAAAAGTTTGGAAGATCAGATACTTCATCTTACAAAACAATTACATGTGTTTACTTCGTCAACTGAGTCAAAGGTTAAGACCCCTTCTTCAGTGTGTTTAAAATCCAATGTTGATCACTCTGGTTTGTCTTCTGAAAGTGAAGTGAATCTAACTAACTCTGCTAAGTTTGATTCTTCTTCAGATCTTAAACTTAAGTATCTGTTAAAGATACACAGCGGCAAAGATAAAATTGTTGAACAACTTCCTGTCAAGATTTACACCGGTGAATCTTCGAAGTCAAATTTTCTTAAAGTTTCTGAAAATACTGGTCATTCTAATCAGAAAACATTTTCACAGAAAAATACCAAGTATTATCAGAAACAGGCAAGAACCGGACAGTTTTTCAAAAAGAAGAGTTCGCAAAAGTCTGATCATTCAAATTCAAGTTTCTTTAGAAATTCAGATATTCAATTTTCTCATACTCAAAGAAATTTGTTTTCTGCGTTTGAAAGAGAAGCTGATAGTTATAACATGCAATGGGTACCTAAACCCAAGTACAAGTGGGTACCAAAACCTGTTTTGAAATGGGTACCCAAGAGCGCTAACAAGTCTGGATCCAAATCTGTTTGGATACCAAAGACATCTTAAATTTTGCAGGTTATAGGTTTCTTATCATTTCAGATAAGGACCCGTTCTTCATTTCAATAGGCTCTTGATTACATCAGATCAAGACCCGTGTTTCAAATCAAAATGGTTTCTAGTTAATTCAGACTAGAACCCGGACTTCAATGAACCAGAGTCAAAGGCTTTCAGTTACATTAGACTGAAACCCGAGCTTCCGCGACATATGGCTTCTAATCATTTTCGATTAGAACCCGAGTCTGAGAGACAAATCTTACTAGAATTCTTGCCCTGAATTCAACTCCGAAGCTGAAATTGACAAAGAGGGAGTTTTATTTTTATAATTTTTTGCTCCTGATTTCATTTCTATGAGTTGACTAACTATGTGTGCTTATTTCCAGGGGGAGTTTCAGACGAACTTTGACGATGACATTTTTCAAAAACGGTGTGTGATTTTTCACGAAAATATTTGATACACACATAAAAAGAGTTTTTGAGCTGAAAAGAAATTTTTTTTATGAATCTCTGAATCTATCATTGAGGTTAATTGATTGATCTAATCTCTTTGATTTTCATAATCTCATTTCTTCTGAGATTCTCTTTGTTACAATGCTTCCAATTTATACTGGATTCTCCCGTTATCTCCCATGTGCTAAATCTTTCAAGAAAATCTGATTCTTCTCATATCATATATCAGAATTTCCATTTCAATCTGATATCTCCCAAATTATATGAATATAATCTCCGATATCACATGATTACCGAAAATCTTTCTGCTGACTCCGATTATGCACCAATCTGAATGATAGACATAAATTTCGCTTCTATGGTCTATCCAGAACCGGAAGACCTACCCAAGGAGCAAACCATCTATAGTTTGTGTGGGTGAGGGTTCTTTAGGTTTATTAGTTGAGAAGTGTCAGTTATCACGGGATACTGACAGGGTCGAGCATAGATAAAATGTAAATGAGAGGGATATTAAAAGGCGATGGTGGTGCATCAGATCATGCTTTTCGTATAAAGGTGACTGAATTTAATTCTGAAAAGTGAGCCGGAGGGAGCTAGGTTGAAAAATGCTGAGAGCTGAGAGTTGAGAAAGGATTTGAAGAAAAGATAATCCTATCCTACACTGTGTCTGCTGGGTAAACCACATAATATATCAAGCCCTAGGCGACTTGATATTGAAAAAGACGTCATGGACCCAGTGACGCATGCACTTAACCCCACCAACTACTCAGTTATCTCTCAAAAGATTTCTGTTTCAATAATTATGGAGATATAACACATTTCTATCGATATATCATTTGGATATTATTGATATTGAAAGAAGGAAGACATTTGCTCCGGTCTCCCACTTCATTTGATGCACATTGTGTCTAGAGCTGATTATATACTCTTTTAGGACACATCGAGTCTGACAGTCTGTGTGACTATAAACTACTAGTCCAAAGTGACTAAGCCAGAACAAATATGAGTGATTCTTTCATGATAAAGGATTTCACGATGACTATTTGGAAATCCTACCAGTGTTACTATCATGCCAGCGCTGAACGTAGGTCACATAGATTTTGTCTATTGTGTAAACAGGAATCCTATGTGGACCTGGACTCGTTTTCTCACAAAATGAATGTGTTTCATTTTCCCCAAAGTTGTAAAGCTTTGTTTTTGTTCTAAAAAGATATAGTATCAATTCGAGGGGGAGTGAAATTTTTGAGGAAGAGTGAGTTAGGTTGGTTTTGTATAGGGGGAGAGGATATCAGTTTGAGAGGGAGAAAGTCAATTTGAAATATCAAATGTAAACTTCAATGAATTAATGTCTCTGAAGATTTTGCATGATTTTCATAATTCTTATGATCATCATGAGGGGGAGAAAAACTAAAGTTCAGAGACAACAGTTGAGTAGATTGAAGTCAACTGAAGACAATTGCTACATCATATCAAATGAATTGATCAAGGGAGAGAATTAAAAAGCTATTCATGATTCAAGGGGGAATGTACTTACAAGAAAATACAAGAAAAGAGAAGTTCAGAGAAGAAGATATGTAAAGATCAGAGAGAGTCAAATAAAGAAAAGAAGAAGATTCAGAGATAAGAGGAAAAGAAGAATATTCACGAAAAAGTCCCTGAAATGATCTGCTATCAGAAAATTGATTTCATCTCTAAGGGGGAGATTGTTAGGGACAATATTTATAGAGCTGAAATGAATATTACTTTTAATAATTGTGTTCATCTCTAAGGGGGAGAATGTTGGGAATAATTAATAGAGATGAAACAATTATATTGTATATAATTGTAAATACTCAATAGATTAGGGGTTATATGTGTAAATACACAATACTTGTGTATTGTGTATAAATAGAAATGTATGCTACGCATGCTGCTAATTGGATTGAGGAATACACATACACGGATCTGATTGAGAGAGAAAAAGTGTTGAGCAAGTCACCAAGAATATCAATGTAATATTCTCTCATCTCAATCTAAGCATTCGATTTTATGTGTTGATAATAATTGTTCATATAAATTGTGTTTTATGTTGTATGAATTGCATGAAATATGAATTCACAAAATTCCAAAAATGTTTCAATTAGATAGTTGGGTGACTTGGAAACCGGCAACAATCGGTCACCATGCTTACGTGGACGATTTTTTCAAGAAAAATGGCATCAAATAGCTATGAACTTTTAAGTTTGTACACATTTATGTTGTGTACTTTTTTTGTGCACATTTAGTAGTCAAAGTTTTAAAAGTGTTTCAATTAAGTAGTTAATTGAGTTACCTAAAAATTGATACCAACCGGTTATGATACTTGTGTGGACATATTTTATGACATAGAAGAATGAGAGAATTTCATATATATCATTGTAAACTTTTAATATTACGCATATATCCTTGCAAAATTTCTTATTACACATATATCCTTCTAAATCTTTAAATCTCACGTACATATCCAAATGACTATTTTACATTTATTTTATCATTTAAAAAAATTTTGAATACCTGAACTACCATCTTAAATTCCAACGAAAATAAATTAGAAAAATAAAGAAATATCGTTTTCTAATTTAATTCAATAATAAGTTAATTAAAAAATGGCTAAAGTCGTACAATAGCAGTACACTTTTTAAGGTGTATCGATATAGTACGTGTACTTTTTATATTGTTAATATGATACCTTTACTTTTTTATGACCGATTATTTCATCTAGTTTTGCGCAGTTGTGGGAGAATCCTCGGTACGAACTTGTTCACCGTTGGATCTGCGTGAAATTTGAGGAGAAGCTTCGCAACACATAGTTCTTCGATCTGGAAGATGGAGATCGTCATTGGATATTTCTACAGAGATCTGTAGATGTTTGAAGTTGGCTGTATTGTGTGATTTCTCCTACTAGGTTATCATAAGGACGAGAGAGTGTATTTGATGCTTCAATTATGGAAATTTGAACATTAATAAAAAGAGAAATTCCACTTTTAACAGGTATAGCCAGTAACCAGTTACCAAATGTATCATATTGGTATGAAAAAATGTAGTACACATATCAAATTTGAACGATTCAGAAAGTACAGTGTAATATGAATAATTAAAATAGTACACGTACCATATCGACTCTTAAACACGATGCTTATCACATTTGGATATATATACATATATATATATATATATATATATATATATATATATATATATATATATATATATATATATATATATATATATATATATATATATATATATATGTATGTGTGTGTGTGTGTAAGATTTAAAGATTTAGAATGATATATATGAAATTCTCCTTATAATTAATGACTATTAAACACGATACTCATCAAATTCAAAACATATCATTTCCATTTGATAGATATCATGTTTAGGAGTTGAAAATTAATGCTCTATTATATTGTTATAAAATGAAAGCATATTTTAACAATTTGATATATATTTTGTTTATGAATCTTTTTATAGTTTTATAAAAAAAAATAAATCATCTTAGGTTTTTTTTAATTTCAAATTATAAAAAAATATATCCACATAAGCAAAGTAACCGTTAGCATCGATTTTTAGGTAACCCAACTACTTAATTGAAACACTTTTAAAAATTTGACTACTAAATGTGCACAAAAAAAGTACACAACATAAATGTGTACAAACTTAAAAATATATAGTTATTTGATGTCATTTTTCTTGAAAAATTCGTCCACGTAAGCGTAGTAACCGGTTGGTGTCGGTTTCCAAGTCACCCAACTACCTAATCGAAACATTTTTGAAAGTTTGACTACCAAATGTGCACCAAAAAAAATACACTACATAAATCAGTACAAACTCAAACGTACACAACTATATCATATAATAATAAGTATTTTTATTTGTTTGTACACATATATATAATTGTTAGTCAAATTTATAATTGTTTTATGTATGATTGTATTCATTTTGTACTCGTTCATGATTTGCATCACTATAAATTTTACTTGTTTAGGTTTAACAATGATCATAAAAGGGAAAATTATGCAAAAAACCATCAAAGTACAAAATTTTTTCGATTAAGTCCCCATTTCATTTTTTATTTCTGATAAGTCCCCAAACTGCTTAAACCTTTTAAATTGGTCCGTTAACCTGTTATAACAGGTTAACATGCTTAAACCTATTTTGCAAAAACCATCAAAGTATAAAAATTTTTCGATTAAGTCCCCATTTCATTTTTTTCTCTTATAAGTCCCCGAACTAATTAAACTTTTCAACTTTTCGATAAAATAAAACGAATTTTTTTAAACTTTTAAAAACGACGATGTTTATTATGATGACAGAGCATGCCATGTTTGTCTAGACCAAAATAAATTGGTTTGAAAACAATATTTTTTCAAAACGACGATGGTTGTTTCAAAATAATAAATTTTGTTAAAAGTCCGTTATTCCAAATAATATAAGTTTGTTTGATATAATAATATAAATGATGATTATTTCGATCCTATGTTTGTCTAGACCATAATTTTTAAATATATTTTAACTAGTTCATCCCGACTAAACTTTAAACAATAAAAATGATCGTTTTGATTTATCATTTTGTTTTTTTTTTTTTGCATCCACATATGTGTTATGTGAGTGTCAATTGAACAATCATTAAATTGATAAAACAACAAATAACATGAGTTTCATCAAGATAAATGATTTATGTGGCAAAAAAATTAGTTGAGGGATTTATAAGACAAAATAATTTAGTTAATGGATTTATAAGACAAAATTATTTAGTTGGGGGACTTAATCGAAAAAAAATCATAGATTTAAAATCCACGTCACCAATTGCAACCCGCTTAACAGGTTACCGGTAACTTTTCTTGAAAAAAACACCAAATTCGTGATTTTTATTTAGTTAAGGGACTTATCAGACAAAAAAATTGATTGAGGGACTTAATCGAAAAAAAACTTGTAGTTTAATGTTTTTTGTGAAATTTTCCCATCATAAAATAAAATTTTCACCGTTTAATTAAACATTTGTTATAAATGGGTGCCCCGAATCCCTGTGATTTTCCCCGCCCACCCATCGAGGATCCCCGTTAAAGCCCCGCGGGTTTTTTAAAACGGGGACGGCATGGTCAATCCCCACCCGAACCCACCCCGTTGCCATCCCTAATAATCTTGTTAAATATCAAGAAAACCTATACCCTTCTGGCTTGTATGGTGATTTTAGTTACCACTTTAAGCGCACTTTTACAAAAGCGGAGGCTTTTGCACGATCGAACCATCTCGTTACTTACGCATCTGCTTACGGAAAGGCCAAATATGGTGTGTCATTTTGGCTCGAACAACTTGCATCCGGTCCTAGCCCTAAAGGACTTGGTCATTAGTTTGATCGATCATATGGGTCGGCAGCCAGGTAATTTGCAAGAAATGTGTAAGGGAGAATTCGTCAACTTTTTTCTTTAAGTTTTTAGTTATTTTATGTATCATATGAACTTGTTTGAAACCGAAAAAGTTCATTTTCGCATATATAACCATGTAAAGAAATTTATGGTGTATGTGATTGAATTTGGTTTTATCTAAAATACTTTATTCAATTACGATTTGCTTCATACTTTACCTTCTTTTAAAATTGCGTTTGGTACAAAGAATAGAAACGAGATAAGAAATAAGAATAAAATCTTTGGTTATTTAATTAGACAATCAAACTTGAAAATACAATAACATTGTGATTGTTGTATTTCTCTTTTCTTAATTGCTAAAGAAATGAGAGAATTGAAAGCTATATATATTGATAAAACTTGAGATATCATAAAAAATTGATATACATATATAATTCGAGTCTCCTAACTAATAATTCGTATAAATTTTCAATCTGTCGATTCTTTCTACCAAACACAACCTTAGTATATCAAATTTACCAGTTTCTAATAAAATGATCAACTTAATTCCTTTGTTAACAGTTGGAAATTTGGTTGCAAAAGAATAGATTTGTTATATTTGATCAAATAATTTTATATCAAACACAAAGAAAATATGAAGTACGTAGAAAAACACCATTACGCACCTTAATTTTAGTTATTTCTTCCCTTTTTAAATTTGGAAAAAAATTAAGAGATATATGATGTATTTTCTATCATTTTTTATTTCAACTTCTCTCGTAACAAAATGTTTAGTTAGAAAATTGCTCCGATCATTTGTTTAGTAGGTATGAGCTTTGACTATAAGAATATAAACACAACAAATAGTAGTTCACTAGTTTATTTACCCGCGTATTACACGAATATTTATAATACATTGTTTTTATATATAATACAATAAACTAAAAAGGTAAAGTCAAATATATTCTTTTAAATAAAAGTATATAAGAATGATAATATTTTTATGAATATATGGATATTAATTATTTTTTTATCATTACCTATTAATTTTTATATATATATGTGAATATTAATTATTTTTTTATATTCTTTTAAATTTTTATTATATTATAATTAATAAATTATTAGAGTGTTAGATTTTATTGGATTTGATTCGAATTGAATTTAAAAATAGATTATATTAAATTTGGATAGATATAGTTTAAATATTATTTGTTATTCTTAAAAAAACTCTTAATGCTATTTGTCAACTTATGATTGTGTCACGTGGCTTCATGAGAAATGAATATATTTACTATTTTAATAAATATATAGATATAGATTAATGTGAGAAACAAAAATGCTTTCATCACGTGAATGAGTTTTTTTTTTTTTTTTTGAAAATGATAAAATTAAATTTAAGATTATAGATAAGCATCTCTGACAATCAATAATCAAAATTTATAATATTCATATTTGAAGTTTATCATCTAATTCTAAACTTTTGTTATCTAATTAGTTAAATTTTAAATATTGTCAGCAAAATTATTAACATAAAAAGTTTATCCAAATTTCTATATTTGGATTTAATTATGATAATTAGAGATAATAATGATAGATATTTATTTTAGGTAAATATATTGCAATATCTAATTTATTATTAGTTCATTAATAAAAAAAATTAAAATCAACATTTAATAATTAAGTTAAGGTATTAAATTACGGAAAAAATGCGGGAAAATGAAATTTTCGTGCATTGTGGATCCGCCACGTGGCACTAAGTGTTTTGCTTTATAATAATAATAATAATATAGAATATAGATTTGTTGTTGTGCTATCATCAGTCCCATAGATACAACAAAATTTATTTTAAATGGTAACTATTTTAAATTTTTAATTTTATAAAGTATATTAATTTAAATTGTATAAATTTGTTAAATACCCTAAATTAAACTATATATCTATTTTCTTATTGAAGATGTTTTAAAATATAAATTTTGCAACATTTAGTTTTGAAGTTTTAGAAAATATTGATACAAAATTTATTTAAAAAAATACATTTGAAATTTGAATGATCATTTTTTTTAAAAGGTGTCAAAATTCCGTACTTATTATATTTAAAAATGCGTCAAAATTCCATACTTATCATAAAAAATTTGATTACCAAAAGTTTTTTAAATTTATTATATACTTAGGTATTTAATTATTATTATTTTTAAATAATTTTATTCTTTCAGATATTTTTATTTGAAGTTTATTATTTTATTGATCTTTTAAAAAATTTTATTTTAAGGTTGAACTTTTTAGTTTATTGATCTTTAAACTATTTATTTTTAGGACATTTAATCTTGAATTTTATTATTTTATTGAATTTAGAAAAATATTTTATGTTGTTACTTTTAAAATCTTTTAATAAGTAATAGTTTCAAAGGAAACAAAAATAATAAGTTTGAATCATAAAGTTTAAACTAAATCAATTAAATGAGATTCATATTACTTAAATTAGTGTTATTATTATTTATGGAAAAAGAGCGGAAAAATGAAAATGTAGTGTATTAGGAGGATGACATGTGGCAAGAATTGTTCTCTTTTATTATATAATATAGATATAGATTTAATACACAAATGAATACATAATATATATAGGGTATGTTTGGCAAAACTAGTTGTAGTTTTGTGTTTTAAAAAGAGGTAGAGCTTTTAGTAGCTGAAGTTTTTGAAAGCTGAAGCTTTTTAAAAGAGCTGGAGCTTTAGTTTTATAAATGTGTTTGGTAAAAGTAGTTGTAGCTGTAGTTTTTAGTATTAAATTACGTAAAAGGACATTAATATTAATTAAAAATGGTAGTTAATAATTAATAGAATGGTAAAAAAGTAAATATGTATGACTAAAAGCTGCAGAACTTTCCAAAAGCTACTTTTACTAGCTTTTTATAAAGGGTAAATGACCAAAAATAGTAACAACTTTTGACATTTTTATCATTAGTAATAACATTATTTATTTTTTATCATTAATAGTAACAACTTTTTATTTTTCTATCAATAATAGTAATGGGTGACCTGCAAACCTGTTTAGCAGGTCACCAACTTTTCAGTTGTCAAAAATGGTAATATCTTTTCAGATTTTTATCAATAATAGTAACATATCAAATTAAAAACATGATTTTTTATTTTATTAAGTTTTCTAATATTTTATAAACACCAAAATAAACCAATTTTTAATTCCGATTATTTATTCTGAATATTTATTTACGATTAGATAATATTTGATTATTTATTCACAATTATATATAATATGAACGAAAAAATATTACGAATCACTTCAATTTCAATTTTTCCAAACGAAAAAACTATAAATCATTCTATTTTTAGTTTTTTCCAACAAAATAATATGAACTATTTTGGTTTTTCGATCTAAATGGGCTGTAGGTTTTTTATATAAAAAACTAAAAATAAAAATTGGTTGCAATATTTTTCAAGCAGAAAAACTATAAACCACAATTATTCATAATTTTTTTGTGTAGTTAAAATTGAACACCCCGTCTTTGAGAAATATTTCGTGGGTTTAATTTATTGGTTGATTAAATTATTAATATTTGCTTGGGGCAATGGTATAGCGATTAGTGAAATGAACATGTGTCGGGGTCGAGTATACATGTCACCGGGTTATAATTCTAGCAGATTATTAATAATTATGAGACCACATAATTAAATGAGAATATTGATATTAATTATGAAATATTGATAATAGGTCGGATAACGGTGTCGAACCCACATTATAAACGATATGTTTATATGTATAACACGTTTAACTCTTTGCTTCATTTTCATTCATTCCAAAAACAATTGAGAAATGTTGTGTGTGTTTGTAAGAGCAAACAGTTGAATGATTTGTAATCAATTTCGTTCGGAATTTACTAAAAAATCGTTCAATTTGTAATTTTTTTATTCCAAATGAAAAGCACTACGAATGAAAAAGTATCGCGATCCATTCATTTTTTAGTTTTTCTATGAATGGAAAAACCATGCCTCATTATGGTTTATAGTTTTATAAATGAAAAATATTAAGACTCATTTTGATTTTTTTTAAATAAAAAAAAACTATGATCCATTTATATTGGAAAAAACTAAAAAATGAAAGATTTGTATTATTTTATTCGAAAAACTAAGAAAATGATGGTTCGTATTTTTTTTGTTGGAATAAGTGAAAATTGAAATGATTCATAGTATTTTTTCATTAATATTATATACAGTTGTGCATAAATAATCGAATATTATCTATCCGTAAATATTCGGAATAAAAACTTGGTTTATTTTGGTGTTTATGAAATATTAGAAAACTTAATAAACTAAAAAAAATTATGTTTTTAATTTGATATATTACTATTATTGATAAAAATCTGAAAAGATGTTATTATTATTGATAAATGAAAAGTTGGTGACCTGCTAAACAGGTTTGCAGGTCATCCATTACAATTATTGATAGAAAAATAAAAAGTTGTTACTATTAATGATAAAAAATAAATAATGTTACTATTAATGATAAAAATGTCAAAAGTTGTTACTATTTTTGGTCATTTGCCGTTTTATAAAAGAGCTTATTTTTTAGAAAATGAAAGTTCTGTGTTTCCTTCCAAATAAAGCTTTTATTTTTTAGTAGAGCTTATTAAAAATAAAAGCTCTTGAAAGCTCCTAAAAGCTCTTAAAAGTTCCCTACCAAACATAGCCATAGCAGAGAGTGAATACAACTACATATATTCCAACTACTTTTATAATACCTTTATTATCAAAAAAAAATTCATTCAAACCTTCAGAAATTTGATGGTTTAAACACAATGATTTCTCAACCAAAAAAACACTTAACTTTGCTAGTCTTATTCAAAACTAAATTTGACTTCTTACCGATTCATCCGATAATGTACAAACTTTATATGTAACGAAGAGTTTGGTTTCTTCATACTAACAGAGCCCGATTTTGTATGTTAAATCAAGCTCTATTATGTAGAATGCTAAAATTGACTATAATGGTATAAAAAACTGAGATACATATGCATTTCAACAATAAAAAAACTAGACGTACCATATCGGTACCTAGAAAATAGTTTGCTATTGTAATAATTCTTATTAAAACCACCTAACTTTGTTCTATTTATTCAAAAGGAAAAATGACGTAAAATAGCTATGAACTTTTGAGTTTGTACACATTATGTAGTGTACTTTTTGTGCACATTTTGTAGTCAAACTTTTGAAAATGTTACAATTAGATAGTTGGGTGACCTGAAAACCTGCACCAACAGGTCACCATGCTTACGTGAATGATTTTTCCATGAAAAATGATATCAAATAACTATGTACTTTTAAGTTTGTACACATTTATGTTGTGTACATTTTTTTATGCACATTTGGTAGTCATGCTTTTAAAAGTGTTTCAATTAAGTAGTTGAGTTACCTGAAATTCGATATCAACCGGTTACTATGCTTATATGGACATATTTTATAATTTGGAATTAAAAAATAAAATGGTTTATATTTTTCTATTAAACTATAAAAAAATTCATAAACAAATTATGTATGATAAGATATGTTTTTATTTTATAACAATATTAGAGCATTAATTTTTAACTCATAAACGTGAAATCTATCAAGTGGAAATGATATGTTTTGCATTTGATACCGACCGTGTTTAGGGGTCATTTATAGAAGAAAAAAACAAGTAACAACTGATTTTTTTTTTAATTTTATGTCATAAAACATGTCCACATAAGCGGGGTAACCGATTGCTATGGATTTTTAGGTAACCCAACTACCCAATTAAAATATTTTTTAAAAGATTGACTACTAAACGTCAAAAGAAAAGTACACAACATAAATGTGTACAAACTTAAAAGTGCACAGCTATTTGATGTCATTTTTCTTTAAAAAAAACCGTTCACGTAAGCATGGTGACCCGTTGGTGCCGGTTTCTAGGTCACCCAACTACCTAATTGAAACATTTTCAAAAGTTTGACTACCAAAATGTGCACAAAAAAAGTACACTACATAAATGTGTACAAACTTAAAAGTAAATAGCTATTTGACGTCATTTTTCCTATTCAAAGACCTAAACTTTGTTTATTTTAATAATCATCTTGTATACATTTTTTATTCAACCATAACTTTTAAAATATAATGTTTGGTATTAATCCGTTAATACCAAAACCAAATTTATACACAAACATCAGTAAATATTTTTGTACTTGTAAACTAGTTTAATTTTAAGTTTTCACACAATTATTACTGAAAATTAACTTTTTTTATTAGAACTTTATTATCAATTATAAACTTAGCTTGAGTTCAAGTCTAAATTGTGGGTATTTAACGATTTAATAACAATAATAGTAAAATACAAGTATAGGGGATTGACCCTTTTTACCCTTTATATTTGGAATTAATAAATACAAAAAAAAAAAAAAAAAAGAAAGCTCTTTAAACTTTTCACTTTGAATCCTAGTTTTGATTACAATAAGATAAGTCTAACAACGTCCAATTTCCAGTGCAAAGGTTACGATTGTCAACTCAAGATCATGAGTAGGAGCACTCTTTTTATAATCTTTCAATTACCTTGAAACATAGACAATGATTTTTTCCATTTGCGTGAGACGTCTATCACCGAAATCTTTGTTACCTTCATGTAGACATGGCAATTTGGTACACGACACGACATATACGACATGTATACACGAGTTTTCCGTATATGGGTTTTACAAATTCGTGTTTTGTGTAAATTCGTGTCGACACGAATTTAAAATTCGTGTTTCGTGTCTTATACAGATTAAATACGAATTTACATGTATAAACACGTGTAAACAAACGTATAAATATCTTGTTACACGATGACACACATAAGACATATATAAACTAGGGTTTCAAAATTTCTAAAAAAATTTGACTCCCACTTAATTTGAATTATTTGAAAAAGTCCAGGTTTGTCTCTAACATCGATGATGTGATAAATGAAAGTGTCGACTTGGATATCAACAAGGAGTCTGATTCGGTCAAACTTCGGCTCAAATTTTTAAATACATGGATTATCATGTTTAGATTTATAATTATATATGTTTTGGATTAAATTCGTGTTTTCATGGGTGACATGTGTTTTATGCGTGTCATGTCACATATCACACAATTTTTTTACGTGTCGTGTTCGTGTTTTATATCCAGACACGTTTTATAATTCATGCTGTGTTCGTGTATTACAAAATTCGTGTCGTATAAATTCGTGTCGTATAAAATTCGTGTATGACGACACACAACACGTTTACACGTATTGTCAGGTCTACCTTCTTACTACCTTCATGTAAGGCTAGGCTTGGTGCTTCAGTTAGCTTCTGCTTAAGATATAGGAATGTTTCTTGTTGTTTATCACTCCGCTCAAATGACACATTCTTGCGAGTACGGGTAGTGAGTAGCACATCAATATTTGGGAAATCCTTGATGAACCGACGGCAATAGCCACTTATCCAAGGAAACTATGGATTACAAAGGCATTGTGAGGTGCTTTCCAATTCTAAACATTTTCTACTTTTGCTGGATTGACAAAATTTTCTTTGTCAGATGTTACGTGACCAAGAAATTGTATTTGTCTCAACTAGAATTCAAAAGCTTTTGAGATAGATGAGAAAAGAAGTTTCTAAGGTAGATTTGAGGTTTCAAAGTAGAATCATTAATTTGAAAGATCAAAGGAGAGAATAAAGGGATATCATGATTTAAGTGAAAGCATGTTTGTAACATAAAAGAATAGATTAAAGAAAAGATATGATAAGATCAGAGACATTGGAGAAGACATTATCTAGCAGTTCCAGATATCAAAGACAAGAAGAAGAAGAAGAGATTTACAAAAAGGATTTTACTGAAGATTTGTATTGAGTTTGAAGATTAAGTCATAGTTTGAAGCTTACAATAGAAGACTTGTATTTGAAGATATTCTGCTGATTGCTGAGAATAGAATAAGACTTAAAAACTTGATGATTTCTATTTATTGTGTGCCTTACTATTTTATATAGCTTTCATAACTAAGTGGAGAGTGTTAGCTCTAGTAAAATAGTGATGAAAACAATAAATATGAAAGTTGAAGGACTAAAGTTGTCAAAATGTCAAAGTAGGAGTTCATAGGCATAAAAAGAAAAGGAGGTATGTTAAATACACAAAGGGGGTGTGTGATTTGATAATTCGTGGGCTCATGTCATTAAGGTGTTGTTTGTTATTTTAAGATGTTGATATCTGCGGTCTGCGGACTTAGCTGTAGAAATCTGTGGTCAAAATTGATGACCTAAAGGTCAGCAGTATTTGCACACGCAGGCAAACGCGAGCGTCTGTAGACGCGTGGAGGAAAGGGGGGGGGGGGTTATATTTAACACAACATAAGGCAAAATTCAATGGATATTTACTTTAGATTTTAGAGTTCAAGAACCTGGTATTTTAGAGTGAGCTTTTCAACTTGTAAACCAAGTTTTAGTCATTCAATAAATTATGATTTGTGCCTAATCGATGTTAGATTGGAGATCCTTAAAAGTATCACTAAACGGGTCAATCAGGTTGATATCGGGTAATCTTGGTTAATCGTATCCCGACCTAAAAATTTTTGTGCCAATTTCGTGTCAACCAATTTTCAACACACATCGGATCAAGTCGGGTTTGTATATACCGTCTAATCGGGTCTTGTCAATAATTCTTAGTCTTAATAGTACATGCAAGTGATTTATAATATACCACATTAAAAAACTTTCTCTTGATATAAATTACGAATTTTAAGGGGTACTATATATAGAAGGTTTATATGTTTTTAAATATAGTGTAGATAAAACTTCAGTTCTAATGATAACACTTGCTAGAATGTCTATATTCATTTTAATAGCTTTATATAATGACTCATGATCACCAAAATAAATGACGAAATTATATACAACACCAAATGTAGAATTTTCAGTGGATTGCAAAAATTACTTGAAAATCTGAGAGTCGTGAAACACTTTTGGATTGAAGTATTTCAATGGTACAATCGAAATCCCAATCGGATAAAACACAGAAATTTGAACAGAGAATATGGAGTGTTTCTGATGTCTTGTACCGCACCGAAATGACCAAAATCGCGGGTATTATTTGGTGGGAACCGCCAAAATTTGGCCAACCGCCAATTTAACCGCCAAAATCAACCGAATTTTAAATGGGTCAAAAACTAGCTCGACGCCAGCGAGTGGCTCTGCCCTTTGGAGAACCCCGCTATCGGGGGCGATGCCCCCGAACCCCTGGTAATTAATCTCAAACAATCTTGAACAAGTGTGCACTTCACACCATCCCAACTTGTTCAATATGTAATAAGATTATTTTGGTCAAACAAGTTTATCCCATTACACTTAAATCATATTAGTGATAAATCACCCACACGAAAATCAGCTATGTAACAACCTAGTTAGCAAGTTACCAATTTCATAGACTTTCAAGTTTCAATGCCAAACAATAATTTAAAGACTTCATTATAATCAAATATTGATGATAA
Source organism: Centrapalus pauciflorus (assembly GCA_020465985.1). NCBI lineage: Eukaryota > Viridiplantae > Streptophyta > Magnoliopsida > Asterales > Asteraceae > Centrapalus > Centrapalus pauciflorus. The sequence continues at coordinate 192,724 of JAANYP010005342.1, read as the reverse complement.
TAATTTAATAATAATAAATTAACAAGTACAAGTACAACAAATACATATAAACCACACATTTTCAATAACCACAAGATACACAAAAATAGAAATACAAACGTATATCAAATATTGAATCAAATGCACCAAATGTATCCCTTTTCAACTCTAACATCGAAGATTATTACCTGGTGTAACACCGAGTTGGTTACAGTAGTCAGTATAGTACTGAACACGAGCACTTACGGTCGTTGGGTTGGCACCATTACACTCTAGTTGCCCATTAATGGCTCGGATTGAGGCCCCAAACCCTTGAGAAAGGAAGACTGATTGAACATTATTCATCCAAAACCACAACGTAGCTTGAAAGGAAATTAGTGGATCTGTGGCCACAATTTCAGGGTTGTTTAGTCCATCAAAGCCGATACTCTCCCCGGCTGGACCGTAGTTGTAATTCCATGATAGCTGGAGCGGACCTCTCCCATAGTAACCCTTGGTAGGGTTACATGGGTATTGAGTATTATTTTCGTCACAATAATCCTGTGAAGCGCCATCTGTTTCTTCGATGAAGCAAAAATCTGTTCACGCATGATACTTAATAGTTAGAAAATTGCTCATCTACAAATGTTTACCTATGACTTTAAAATGTAGATCCTCGATTAGCTTGAAGAGTTATTTAGATCGAGCGAGTTACTTATCATCACCATCAAGGGATGGCACACTTACACCAACAAGGATGAACCCACATTAGTGCAAATTATGGGGATCATTCGCCTTGCTAGTTGTAAGGTAGCGTTTGGTTTGTTGTAACGTTTTGAAAGGAATTAGATTTTGTCGATGAATGTCATAAACAAAAACTGTAGTCAATTGCACTTCAACTATCTTGAATTACAATGAACCAAACGTGTTACACAACGCAATATAATTTTGTTTTAGCCGCATTTACATGTATTCTCCTGCTAGCCTTGTTTTATTTTGGAACCTTTTAGTTAGACTGAATTAATTGACTTGGGCACATAAAAAATAAAAAGAAGCAGATCAAATTTTTAATATTTCATAGTGAGTTGTTACAGTTGTTCAAACTTCCTAGTAAGGGTGGCAATTTCCGACACAACCCGAAAATACAATACGAAAAAAGTGATATGAACCCGACTCGAACCTGAAGTGTGTTGAAAATGAGTCGACACGAAAATTTTTGGGCCGGCTTAGGGTCAACTCGGGTTACCCGAAATCAACCGATTGACACGTATAGATTTTTTTAAAAAAATTGTAAAAAGGAAAACAATCCAATTTAAAAATATTATAATTCATAATAATGTTGGAAAATGAATATCAATTAATTTGTTTTTGTCTAAATTTCTTTGTTTAATTGTTATTTGAGTTTTGTAGTTTCTTTGTTTATAAAAATTCAAATTCAACAAAAAAAAAAACCACATACATACTTAATTAATTGAATATTTAAGCCAAAAAATAATAATCAAACTTAAAAACAAACACCCAAACTTTGAAAATCGAAAACTAAAAGAGCTAAATTGGTCGACATGAACCGACAAAGGAAAAATTGACATGAGTCGATCCCGACACGAAAAAAAATGGGTCAAAACAGGGCCGACATTATTTTCACACGAAAACTGCTAACATGAACACAACAACCCGAAACACGACCCGATTGCGAGGCCTACTTCATAGTTTTATTTACCATTTTTATTTAGATGATGAAAAAAATCCATTCACAACTATTTTTCTATTAGTTACTCTTAATTAAAAAATACATAATTTTGTATTAAAATATTTTCTAAAAAAAGAAAATATAGTAACATGATTATGAAATTTTGTAGGAATCAGTGAATATTGCATGCAAATTAGCAAATGTAACATGGTTTTAACGAATTTTAATTGAAACTCGATTTAAAAATAAATATTTTAATTAAGTTCATAATTTAAATTACTCTATTTAATTAGGGGATTAGGATAAAATAAGCTAGGGATAAATTACCACACATGAATACTTATAAAATTTCTCATACGTCATTATTTATAAAATTTCTCATACGTTTTTATGTTATATTCAATTTTTAATCGTCACTAAATACCAATAAACATATTATGTACAAAGTACTTGATAACATTACACTATGAAATTAAATCTGAAGAAATTAAAATTAAAATTTTAATAATTTTGTGTCTTGTATATAAGATGGTGTGGAGTGTGATTTTTAGTGTTGGGTAGATGTGTAATTAATAAAAAAGTAAATTACAAATTTCATCAATGTGGTTAGTTCTAATTCACAAGTTTCATCATTTATCTTTAATAATTATATAAATCATCCCTATATTTAAGAGTTTTGCACGTTATTCGTCCTTGGTCCGTCAACTTTAACGGCCTAGTCGTTAAATAGTTTAAAACGAAGTTTATGTCCTTTTCAAATATACGTTTGGTCTCTAAGCTTTGTGAACTAGTTTCTTCTTTGGTCCTTATAAGAAAGATAAGAAATTTTGACGAACGCCTTTTGCGGCGACTAAAGTCGTCGCAAATAGTGCACTAAAAGAAAAAAAGATGTTTTTTTGACTAAACTTGGTCAATATTCAGAGTTAGTCTTTTGCGGCGACATTGTCATCGCAAAAAGGTATTATATATGTATTTTTTATTTTTTTCTGGCACGAAAATAACTTTTTGCGAGGTGAAAAGGCCGAGTTTTTTTTCGAGCTTTTAGCGATGACTTTCATGGGAATCCGCAACGACATATCGCCGCAATAGAGCTACATTGACGATATTCCTGTCGCCGCAAAATGTGTTGCACTTTAATCCTACCGACAGCAGCCGTTTTCACCATTTCATCTTCACCTCTCTTAAGATTTCTCGGTCACACACACACATACACTCACTCACTCACTCACTCACTCACACACACACACACACACACACTCTCTCTCTCTCTCTCTCTCTCTCTCTCTCTCTCTCTCTCTCTCTCTCTCTCTCTCTCTCTCTCTCTCTCTCTCTCTCTCTCTCTCTCGGGGTCCCATTCTCTTTCTCTCTCGGTTCCATCTCCGCCCACCCTCGGTACCATCTCCGCCGGCTACCTCGGTTCCATTTTTTCCTGCCACCTCGGTTCCATCTCCCTTTTTACGCCGGAACTTGGTTATTTCCGACAAAAAGTGATGACGTGTCAACAATATATAGTTTGAAAAAGTCGTCGCAAAAGATGATTAGCTACGAGGCAAATGTGACGACTCATTTGCGACGACTTGTTGCCGCAAAAGGTCAACTTCGACGACATTATGAGTTTTAGGCGACAACATTTGTCGTCGTAAAATCCTAATTTTCTTGTAGTGATGCTATTAGAATCTAAACACATTTATAATTAAACTGTCATGATTACATTTATTAAAATTGCATTATTATATCAAGATACCAAAATTTATGTTTTTATTAATATTTTTATAACCAAATAATTACACGTATTTATGATTATAATTGTAATTTACTCAAAGTACAACCATGGTCTATGATTAACATTTAAAACAAATTAAATATTTTTATAATATTATAATTTGATTGATTAGTAAACCAATTACATGTAGAAAATTAATGATGACACATATAGAAATATATAATGTATAAATTAAATCCACAAAAAAGTAAAATGTATAAATGATGATGACAACATATGTCTATATTATTTTTTAGATAATAACGAACGTTTGTTTGTTTAGCATTTTATCTAAAAGTTTTGGAGATTTTGAGTTTTTTTAAATCTATATATTCATTATTTCATAGGATATAACTTATACGTTCAATGTTTTTATGGATGGATGTTTTCATCAAATTCTAACATTATTTGACACATAATTTGATTTATTAGTCAAATTAGATTAAATATTATAAAATTTTTGTAGTAGCAAGTTTTTTTAAAATCTATGTTTTTACATAATCTGATACATATTTAATATTTTAATGGGTATCATCAAATTTTAAAATATAAAGTATTTTTATTGGTTTATTGATTTACGAATGTAATTTTAGTAAATGTGTTTAAAATATGTTAAAATTTGATGATGCCCATTAAAACATTAAATATATATTAGATTTTGTTAAAACATAGATTTCTTTTAAAAAAACCTCACTCTAAAACTACTAAAACTTTATAATATTTAATCTAATTTGATTAATAAATCAAATATGTGTCAAATAATGTTAGAATTTGATGAAGATATCCAGAAAAATATTAAATTTATAAGTTATATCCTATGAAATAATGAATATATATAGATTTTTTAAAAAAAAAACTCAAAATCTTATAAACCTAGATAAAAATGTTAAAAAGCTAAATGTCATTATTATCGAAAAAATAATATAGACATACAGGTGTCATCATCATTTATAAATTTTATATTTTTGTGGGATTTAATTTATACATTTTATATATATATGTGTGTCATCATTAAATTTCTACATGTTTTTACATGTGGTTTATTAATCAATCAAATTATAATATTAAAAAAAATATTTAATTTGTTTTAAATGCTAATCATAGACCATGGTTGTATTTTGCGTGAATTACAATTAGAATCATAAATAAGTGTAATTATTTGGTTATAATACCAATAAAAACATAAAATTTGGTATCTTGATATAATAATGCAATTTTAATAAATGTAATTATAATAGTTTAATTAATATGTAATTAGATTCTAATAACATAAATAAAGAAAAATAACCATATAATAATAATAGTAATTCATTTGTTAATTTATAAATTAAATTTCTTATAAGGACCAAAGAAGAAACTAGTTACGAAGCTTAGGAACCAAAAACGTATATTTGAAAAGGACATAAACGTCATTTTGAATAATTTAACGCCTAAGTCGTTAAACTTAACGGACCAATGACGAATAACATGCAAAACTCTTAAATACAACGATGATTTATTTACTTATTAAAGATAAATGACGAAACTTATGGATTAGAACTAACCAAGGAGACGGAATTTGTAATTTACTCTTAATAAAATATTGAAGTTTAAATTAGGGTTTATGTAAAAAAAACCAAACACACTTTCATATTTTTAATAATTTTGTCATTCTATTGTCTTTTTACTTATTTTAGTCTTGCACGTTTTTTTGCAATATTGATCACTTTAGTCTATTAGTCTAATAAAATATTAGAATTTTAAATTAGGGTTTATAAAGCCAAACCTACTATTATATTAATAATTTTGGCATTCTGTTGTCTAAATTACATAAATAGTCCTTGTTGTTTGTAGCAAATTTCAGATTTCGTCTTCAACTTCAAAAAATTACATTGGTGGTTCTTATTTTAAAACTTTGTTACGTTTTCGGTCTAATCAGCTCAACCTTTTAAAAATACTAATTTTGCCATTTGAAACTAGTTTTAGGTTTGATCGTTGGAGTAAGTAAATTGTTATTTAGTTATATATTTAATATTATTTAATTAATAAGTGATATTTTAACGTCTCATTATAACAATTTGATTACTATAATTTATATATGTGTTTTATTATATATTAATTAGTTTCAGTATTATTATTACTTAGTATTTTATTTTCTTAAAAATCATCCATTCTTATTTCATAGATTTCTATTAGTATAAAGGGAAAATGACATCAAATAGCTCTGAACTTTCGACTTTGTACACATTTATGTAGTGAACTTTTTTTTGTGCACATTTGGTAGTCAAAGTTTCAAAATTGTTCCAATTTGGTAGTTGGCGTACCTTTTAACCGGTTGCTTTCGGTTTCGATGCCTACGTGAACAATTTTTTAATGATGTGGCGACCGTTTTTATATTATACCCGGTTTTATCTACGTGGCAACCCGTTTTTTAAAATCACTCGGGTTTATAACGACGTATGAAATTAAGAAATCACCCGGGTTTATAACGTCGTTTTTTAAAAAACCCGGTTATAAACCCGGGTGATTTTAAAAAACGGGTTGCCACGTAAATAAAACCGGGTATAATATAAAAATGGGTAGCCACGTCTTTAAAAAATTGTCCATGTAGGCATGGAAACCGGAAGCAACCGGTTAAAAGGTACGCCAACTACCAAATTGGAACAATTTTGAAACTTTGACTACCAAATGTTCACAACAAAAAGTTCACTACCTAAATGTGTACAAAGTCGATTGTTATGTCATTTTCCCTAGTATAAATGAGTATTTTACATCAACATAAGAAATCGTGTTATTAAATTTATGATGATATTTCTAATTAGATTTAATAAACTTGTACATTTTTTTAATTTCTTTTAAATAATAGGTGTGACATAACAATATTCTAACTTTTTAAGAATATAAAATACTAGTCATCTATATTAAGCATACATGTTATTTAACTGTTTTTTCTTTTCATTTTATCTCTTTTTACAAACAAAACACTATTAGGGAAACTTTAAAGTATTTTTTTCTTATAATTTGAAGCCATATTTAATATTTTCAAATGTCATAAAATAGTATTCTATTTTTAATAATTTATCTAACCTTTATTAATTGTCTAATTGTATTTTTATGTACACAGAATATACTACTACACTACTAACATTTTATATAATTCTTAAGTAGTTTATAAAAAAAAATTATCTTATTAATGTAACATTTTTACTAGTTATAAAAATATGGATGTGTATATATATACTTAGGGGGTGTTTGATAGCACTTATCAGACTCTGATAAGAGGTAACCTCTTATACGGTAAGAGGAAAATACTGATAAGTGCGTTTGATATGCAGAAGACATAAGAGTCAAAATTCTTTTATCATGTCTTATCAAGATAAGACTTTGATATGCTTCTTATCACCACTTATCACACCAAAAGAAATACATGTCTCTCCTCCCCCCGCACCCCCTATCCTACCCTTACCCCATAAACTACCTCACTCACTCCACCCTACCCCTACCCCAATCACCCCTACCCTACCCCTCAAACCTATTCACCTCACCCCTACCCTACCCTTACCCCTCAAATCTACCCACCTTCACCCACCTTACCCCTTAACCTACCCACCCTACCCTTACCCTACCCTACCACCACCCTACCCCTACACCATTACCCTATTCTATTTTACCCCACCTTACCCTCAACCTACGCACCCCTACCCTACCTCTTACCCATATTTATTATAATGAGAAATATTCCAACAATTTTTTATAAAACTTATTATTTTTTAATAACACATCTATATAACTTATAAACTTTGGTTATTTGAAAGTTAATAAACGTAACCTTATAAACTTGATTATAACTTATAAACTTGAATTGTTACTTGATTCTTGAAAGCATATTGGTTATATGTTTCTTGAATGCATTTATGTTACTTGATTATAACTGATAAACTTGAATTGGTTTTTACTTGAATCTTGTTAATGATATTTGAATGTTTTAAAATGTTTACATGAATCACTTTGATTCAATGATATTATTGTTACTTAATACTTGACTTTAATCAATGATATCTGTTTGGTTTTGAGAATGAATATGTCAAATTTATAAAAGATAACATAATCAGATAATTTATAAAACAAACAGACTTATTGAATTATTTTATGAGGACCACCTCTCATCAATCAGAAGTGGAATCAAACATCAGACAATTACCTCTTACGAATTATGCAATCAAACAGCACCTTTTGTGTATATTGATGTTCGAGTAGTTTATGCCTTTAATATACTTAAGGTTATTAATCCATTATATATATATATATATATATATATATATATATATATATATATATATATATATATATATATATGTATATATATATATATATATATATATATATATATATATATATATGTATGTATGTATAATCTATATAAACAAATTAAAGTAAATACATAGACACAAAAGAAAGTAACATACATAAATTAATATACAAATTCAAATATATAATAAAAAAGGATAAGTATATTAAATATATAGACAAATAGGGAAAAAATTATAAATTAATAAAAGATAAATATTTTTAAAAAAATAAATATTGAAATGCTTAAATATATATTTTAGGTTAATAATAATAATAATAGTAAAGAAACTAATTAATATATAAATAAAACACATATATAAATTGTAGTAATCAAATTGTTACAATAAGAAGTTAAAATATCACTTACTAATTAAGTAATATTAGATATATAACTAATTAAATATTTACTCACTCCAAGTACCAAACCTGAAACTAGTTTCAAAAGGCAAAATTGGTATTTCTAAAAACTTGAGTTGGTTAGGGACTGAAAAAGTAACAAAGTTTCAAAATAATGACCGTCAATGTAATTTTTCAAAATTAGAGATAAAACCTAAAATTTGCTACAAAGCACAGTGACCATTTATGTAATTTACTCTTTTACTTTTTTTAGTGTTGTACGTTTTGCAACATTCATTTTGGAGTAAATTACATTTTTCGTCCCTGTGGTATAGTGGAAATTGCAAGTTTCGTCCATGTGCTTTAGAAATTACAAATCGCATCCCTAAAATAAGACTTGTGCACGATTACGGTCCCTGATTTGGTTGTCGTTAACCTGAGTCCGTTAAGTCTTAACACGTGAGTTACACATGAGGGTAAGATTGTCATTTGACAATTACCTTTCTGATTACAAACTCCCTCCTAACGATCATGCTTAGTCGTTTATGATTATCATATGGTTCCAGACAAAAATCCACTTTTTCATCCATACTTCCATTGTGATCGAAACCCTTGTTGCTTTGTTCTTCGGCTCTACAAAACGAAGGGTTGTTGATGTTGAAGGATAGGTCCAAATGTGGTTGAAACGAAGTGATAGTCCTGAACCATTTTATGAGGAAGTCGTATATGGTATGAACTAAACCTATAACTATATTTTGTATTGTTACGTAAACAATGATGCTTTTTACAAAGTTTTTTATTGTAACAAATTTCCATTTCCATTTCCATTGATAGAGCATTATCCAAACCTATTTTCGTTGAAGCTATCATGGGGGTATGTTTACTAAATCCCCAGGTAGAAAATATATCAAAGGACATGATGATTTTGTTGACTTACTTGACGCTGATGAGTTTTCCATTCATGAGTTACATAACATAATAATAAGAAGGTTAGGGTATATAGACCATAGACCCATGTTTTACCATTTCAAAAAACCTGGATTTGACTAGGACTTTGGATTAGTAGCATTGAGTAATGATGATGATGTTCGTAATCTGATAAGATGTATTCCTGGGTATAAACTCATAGAGGTTTATATTGAACATGAAATGACAATAGTAGATACGTTTTTCAAGTGACCTAAGCAAAGTAAGGTTGTAATTCAATTAATTGAAAATGAAGGACCAACAGAGCTTGGAAGAACAAGAGAAAATAAAACAAAACATAGCCCACCAAGATGTGCTAAAAGACTGAAACTTGGTTGGAGTAACCAGGAGTCATTGGGGCAATGTAGCAAGGGTGTTCCAAGTATAGGCCAAGATGGCGTGGTCCAAGGGAGTGGGGTGGTCCAAGAACAAAGGGAGTAGGTTCATGCAGAAATGTATTGGTCATGGGAGTCCAGTAATTGAAGAAGATGTGTACAATGGTGGACAATATTTGAAGCAAGGAAGTAACATTGGGGTAGGCATTATGGGCCAAGAAATTGGAAATGATTTTACATGTGGTATACTTAAATTAATTGTATTTTTAAAAATACATGTATTCTTAAACCTTTTATTTTCTAAATCTTTATTTTTATTTGATTTAGTATGTATTATAATTGTAATGATAAATAATTATATATATAGTAAGTTCAAATGTAAAATTTCACACGTTAAAGATTTTAAAACTTCAAGGGTAATTCTATATGCACATCCCCTCAATTGCTAATCGCACACCCTCCCTTCTTAATGTGAGAGAAGGGGGTGAGTGATTTGTAAAAATTTAAGGAGAGTGTGGTGTACATATAGCAATGCCCAACTTCAATTAGCTTTGGATTTTATTTAAAATTTAGATTAGCTAATATATATAAAATTATTAATAATATAACGATGACAAGTAGCATCTTTACATAATGGTAGATAGAATTAATTATTTTTTGATACTTTATGGATTTTTAAAAAAAATGAGTTGTATTTTATCATTTATTTTATTTAAAAGATAATAAGTAAGTATATAGATAAGATTTATCAAATCCTATTATATTTAGTCTATGTTAGTTTATTTTAAGTTTTAGTTATTATGAGCTGAATCTATCTTTTATTTTAATTAAAAAATTTTACTTTTTTTTATGGTGAAGCGTAGATGCGACACATAATAATTTGTGTTATTCTTTATTATATATATATATATATATATATATATATATATATATATATATATATATATATATATATATATATATAGTCAGGTTCAAAAAAATACCTCTCGATATCAAATGCACCCGAATATATCAACCTTAAAAAACTTTTTTAAATTTTTTTTTCTCATAATCATGTTCAAATTAATGTTATGCGCATGATACATGAATTTCACATACATTCACACTTTCTGTGTCCTTTAAAATTATGTCAATGGTCATTCAAGTGAATGATTATTCACACTATTCACATGATTATTTTTACCATTCACAACATTTATGATCTTTCTCCTTCTGAAAAAAAATCTTATAATGTTGTCTTATACATGTCTATACGAAAAAAAAATACAAGTGAATGATCATTCACATTAGGGTACGCTGGAATCTCATAAGTACGTTGATGAACCTAACTCTCTCTCTCTCTCTCTCTCTCTCTCTATATATATATATATATATATATATATATATATATATATATATATATAACCAGGAGTCATTGGGGCAATGTAGCAAGGGTGTTCCAAGTATAGGCCAAGATGGCGTGGTCCAAGGGAGTGGGGTGGTCTAAGAACAAGGGAGTAGGTTCATGCAGAAATGTCTTGGTCATGGGAGTCCAGTAATTGAAGAAGATGTGTACAATGGTAGACAATATTTGAAGCAAGGAAGTGACATTGGGGTAGGCATTATGGGCCAAGAAATTGGAAATGATTTTACATGTGGTATACTTAAATTAATTGTATTTTTAAAAATACATGTATTCTTAAACCTTTTATTTTTATTTGATTTAGTATGTATTATATTTGTAATTATAAATAATTATATATATAGTAAGTTCAAATTTAAAATTTCACACGTTAAAGATTTTAAAACTTCAAGGGTAATTCTATATGCACATCCCCTCAATTGCTAATCGCACACCCTCCATTCTTAATGTGAGAGAAGGGGGTGAGTGATTAGTAAAAATTTAAAGAGAGTGTGTTGTACATATAGCAATGCCCAACTTCAATTAGCTTTGGATTTTATTTAAAATTTAGATTAGCTAATATATAAAAAAATTATTAATAATATGACGATGACAAGTAGCATCTTTACATAATGGTAGATAGAATTAATTATTTTTGATACTTTATGGATTTTTAAAAAAAATGAGTTGTATTTTTTTCTTTTATTTTATTTAAAAGATAATAAGTAAGTATATAGATAACATTTATCAAATCCTATTATATTTAGTCTATGTTAGTTTATTTTTAAGTTTTAGTTATTATGAGCTGAATCTATCTTTTATTTTAATTAAAAAATTTTACTTTTTTTATGGTGAAGCGTAGATGCGACACATAATAATTTATGATATTCTTTATTTTATATATATATATATATATATATATATATATATATATATATATATATATATATATATATATATATATATATATATATATATATATATATATAGTCAGGTTTAAAAAAATACCTCTCGAAATCAAATGCACCCGAAGATACCAACCTTAAAAAACTTTTTTAAAATTTTTTTTTCTCATAATCATGTTCAAATTAATGTTATGCGCATGATACATGAATTTCACATAAATTCACACTTGCTGTGTCCTTAAAAATTATGTGAATGATCATTCAAGTGAATGATCATTCACACCATTCACATGATTGTTTTTACCATTCACAACATTTATGATGTTTCTCCTTCTGAAAAAAAATCTTATAATGTTGTCTTATACATGTCTATACGAAAAAAAAATACAAGTGAATGATCATTCACATTAGGGTACGCTGGAATCTTATAGGTACGCTGATGAACCTAATTCTCTCTCTCTCTCTCTCTCTATAAATATATATATATATATATATATATATATATATATATATATATATATATATATATTGTTGGTACACCCTGTGTGACGATAGCAGTCTAAACGATCTGCGTTATGATTTAAGTAATATTCTGAATATTAACAAGTGTTATTGATATATATGTTTAATATGTGTTTGTCGGTTATTGATTGTGTGTTTGAACTTGATGTACATATTACAAGAAGGTTCAACATAAAAGTCAAAGAGTAAATTGTCAAGCAAAGTTAAAACATAAGTTTCATCACGTAAGTGTTAAGTGTACAGGTTAGATTCGATTGCATAAAAGATACATTCGAAATCTTGATAGATTTCGAATGAGTCCTTAGATTCGAATAGGCTAATTCGAATTCTGTCAGATGGACCAGATTCGAATTGGGCCTTAGGCCAGATTCGAGTTGGCCCACAACAGACTCGAATCAGGGGGCTATTAATTAGGATAGACTCGAATGATTAGCAGACCTTTGCCAGAATTCGTTTGAGGAATTTAAGCAATAGGCGATTCTCGAGTTTACGTAGGTTGAGTCCCGTTTCGGAGAGAATTAGTACGTAGGATCGTTTCGTGGTCGTTCGTTCAGCGTCTAATAGTCTCCGTGTTCCGTTGGTTGAGAGTTTGTCCGTCTAACCGTCAACGAGGATCCGCACTTCGTTAAACGGTCCGCGTCTAGATAGATCTTGTCAGTGGAGACACCCTTACATATATATATAGGGTTGGGTTCACATGAGAACCCCTCATTACCGTGAGAACCACTCTAAAAATTGTGCATCCACTGTATAAAATTGTGCATTTGATACTAAAATTAAATGTTTTCGATATATTTATGCATTTCATGTAAAAATTTACGCATCTCATGCTATAATTTATCCATTTTATGTACGAATTGTGCATTTAAGAAAATTTGTGCATTTGATGTTCAAATTTGTGCATTTTAAAATTTATAATTTAATGAATGTAAGTTTTGAATGTAATTTTAGTGTTAAATTATGATATTTATTAATATTTAAGACTAATAATGATTTTAAGTAAAACTTTTAATTTTAAAATTTGTGCATTTGATGAACAAATTTGTGCATTTTGGAGTGGTTCTCACGTTCTCACGGTAACAAGGGTTCTTACCGGAACCCAACCCTATATATATATATATATATATATATATATATATATATATATATATATATATATATATATATATATATATATATATATATATATATATATATATATATATATATACACACACACACACAAAGATAAATAAAATTAGCATTTTAAAATTTATGTAATTATATTGACCTTTTAATCTACACTATTTAGTGTTTATGAATCATACTACGTTTAGTTAAAATTTTTATAAGATAATAATCTAAAACTTAAAGTTCAAAGTTTTGTCTAAAATAATTATTTAAAAATAAAAATATATATTGTTTTTCATCCTTAATGTCATTAAATCCGGTCTTTAAAATATTTTGAAATACAAACATAGGATACTATCTATCTATACTATATAAAATAAGAAAACCACTTGGAGTTTCTGGACCATTGGATGGAAAGAAATCAATGGTCCAGATTAATGACAACTCATAACTATTTATGAAATGTCTTTTATATCCTTAATTAAAATCAATAATTATACTTATGCCATTTTATCTTTCTTTCCTAATTAAAATCAATAATTAAAAAATATATAAATAACATTTTATCTTTTTTTCCTAATTTATTTCCTTACATTAATCACTTCAATTTATTATATTAAAAGTAATTAACCAATAGGTTGCTAATAACTAAAACATATATATTGTCTTTAAAATTCGAAACATGCATATAATAATTGTAATAGTTTTGTATAATTTATATCTTAAAACAAATATTTATTTATTAATATAACATAATTTTTTTAGTTAAATCATATTAAGTATAAAATGTTGACAAATTGGATACAATTAGTCCTTCATATATTTCATATGTTTTCATTCATAAATATTCTACAAAAGTAATGATTTTAAAATTAAACTAATTTATAGAATTCAAAATCTACTTTTATTCTTAGAATGTTCTATTATTACTTACTAGTAGCAATTATAAGAAATTATCAATTCTTTTCATCAATTCTAAAAAATCTGAATGAAAATATGAATTGATATAAATAGTACACCTAATAATCCAGCTAATCTATATATCTATAATAAATACTAATAAAAAGAGTAACTTTACTCTTTTCTTGTGAAGTCACGTGTCATCACTATGAATCGATACGTGACATTTATGAGTTTTAAAAATAATAAAGAAATTTAATTGAATTCTATCCAAATCTAATATAATCTACTTTTAAATTCAAATCAAATCAAACAAAATCTAATACTCTACTAATTTATTAATTATAATATAATATAATAAAAGTTTAAAAAAATATAAGCAAATAATTACTATTCATATATATTTATATGTTTTGTTTAAAAAAAATAATATTTATATCTTTACCTTTTAATTTATTATATTATATATATTAAAAATATCCGCGTAATGGGTAATAAACTAGTTACATATAATTAAGAATGATTTTCTTTTATCACTTTACTAAAATACAACGTTTATAATTGGATAAAATATTTAAGTATATGAGAAAAAATAAAAAGTAAAAAAGATGAGATCATGATTATTTCAGAAAAAATAATTGTAGTTAAATAAATTTTTAAAAAACTTATCTTGAAAAACTAAATTAAATGACGATTTCCAATTTCATACATAATAAAAAAATACGATATCAACATCAATAATAACAATTTATGAAATTTAAAAATATTTAATATCAAAGTAGCATAGAATTTAAAATTTTAAACCGTAATAATAATGTGCATATTTTAGGCATAAAAACATATTTTAAAATTTAAAATCATTTCATGGAATAATGAAACTAATTACTTAAAGTTATAAATATTATGTATTTAACAAATATGATTTAATAAAAACAAAAAATTGTTATATTACATTCTAGTACATAAATATTTAAGATAAAAATATATGTAAAATACTAACTATATAAAAATAAATAAACCAATCAAATTTATATAACGTGCAAGCTTTTAAATTTTAAAGTTAAAGTTAAAATTTATATTTATCTAATTGTAATATTAAAATAATAAAACGTAAATGTTTAAATTAAATTTGAAGATAATATTATTTGTTACCATTATTATTTTATGGTATTTAATGTTAATATAACTTTATGATATTTAATTTATTTATAAGAAACATGTTTCTTTTAAAAGTAATAACTTCAAATATATTAGGAAATAAATCATAATTTGTTTTATTTAAATGACAACAAATTAAATGTTTATATTATTATGTTAATTTTGGAAAAAAAAAGGGGAAATAAAAAAATTAGTGAAATGATAGAATGACATTGGACATGTAAGTGTTTCGATTTATTAATATACTATATTAATACCCATGTAATACATGGATTGATGTAAAAGATTTGTTATAAATTAAAAATTAATAAAGAGATGGATCCCTTAAAAACCTTTAAAAAAAAAATTAAAGTTGAGATACAATAAAAACCAATAAAAAGATGATATGCATGCAAAATCATTGAGTCAATGATAAAAAATAATGACTCTAAGTCAATGTTTAAGTCAAAGAAGACGACTAAAATGTGATTCAGAATATTTGAATTATTGATTTAAATATATTATTTTATGGCTATTACATATGCAATTCAATTTAATTATTATCTTACTATTATTGATTAAAAAAATGTAAACCTTCATTCTGTTTTTGTTATTGTGTTATCATCAATAATCCCATTGAAATTAACAAAATAATTTTAAAATGGTAATTATTCTATATTATTAATTTTTATGAAGTATATTAATTTAAATTGTATAAATTTGTTAGAGACCTTAAAATAAATCATATATAAGTTTTTCTTATTGGAGATGTTTTAATTAATAATAAATATTTATTGCATTAGTGATTAAAACTTGATATAACATTTCCAACGTCAACTTAATATATAATTAACTAAGTAAGATTAGTCGAAATTAAGTTATTTTAAAATATAAATTTTGCAACATTTATTTTTGAAGCTTTAGAAAGTATTAATACAAAATTTTATTTTAAGAAAATACATTTGAAATTTGAATGATTATTTTTTTAATGTGTCAAAATTTAATACTTAACATATAAAGATTTGATAACAAAAGGTTTTTTAAATTTATTTTAAATTAAAGTATTTAATTATAATTTCATAAAATCATTCGGACATTTAAATTTTTGATATTTTATTGATCTTTTAAAAATTTTTATTAAAAAACTAAATTTTTTATTTTTCCGAATTTTTTAAATTATTTACTCTTTGGGACATTAAAACATGAAGTTTATTATTTTATTGATTTTTTTTAAAAAAATTTATTTTAGCTTGTTAATCTTGAAAACTTTTAATGAATATTAATTGTAGTTTGAATTATGTTAGGTAACAAAAATAATAAGTTTCAACAATAAAGTTTAAATTAAAGCAATTAAATGATAAGAATGTTCCTTAAAAGAGCGGGAAAATGAAAAAGTGAGGTATTAGAAATGTGACACGTGGCAAGAATTGTTCTCAATTATTATAATATATAGACTAGTCTATAACTCTATATACTTATGTATAACATGAGTTTAAATTTAAAAAAGTTTTTTTTTATTAATTTGTAGAATAAATATTAAAAATATTTTATCACATATATAGTATCCATTTATACAACATAAGAAATTTAAATATAAATTAAAATTCAGATTTGAATTTCATATTAGATTAGATTTAGATTTAATTACATATCATTTATAATAATTTTGATATAGATTAATATTATAGATTTAAAAAAACATAATTTCCAAATGACAGTAGGAGGTGACGCCACATGACAATAACATACGATGACACGTAGCAAAATAGTTAGTCCTTTAACAGTATGTATAGATTTAGATATGTACTTTTTTTTCGTTCAAATGATTTATACATAAATTGATTATAATAAGATATACAAAATATTATTAGTATTAAAAGTTTGAATATTAATTTTTAATTTTAAGTTTATATAGTTTTATAAAAATAAAATTATTAAAGTTATTTGTATAATACACAGATTAATAAACTATTTTATATTAAGTGAGTAAAAAAAAGTATACATGTTAAACTAGCAAAAATAAATAAATAAATAAACAGAGACCAAATAAATAAAAATATCAAAATATCTAGGTTTTTTTTAATAAAAAAAGAATTCACTTGTATCGCTAGCAATTAAAAATTATTTGAAGGGTTAACTCCATATTTATGCAACGACGTTTACATCTTTTATCAATTTATGCAACAAAATCACTTTTAGCACAATTTATGCAATGACGTTTGAACTTGTTATCAAAAAATGCAACAACGTTTTCCATTATTACCAAGTAGTGCAATGAAATTATATTAACATAATTTATGCAATAAGGTTTGAACTTTTTACACAAACATGCATGCAACGTAATTTACCTATTTACGTGATCATCTATCAATTTATGAACATCACAAAAAAATCTAGATGGACGTACACATCTAAGCGTACAAAAAATTCATGTAACCAAATTTAATTACTTTATACAGTAATGGTTACGCTGCAAAATTATCATTTGTTTCTATTATTCTATTACATATATTTTCGTAACAAGTTTTATCTTCAAGTAATTGGTGAAAACCGTGAAAATTAGAAATAACAATTTAATGAAAAGTTAATCAATATATGCTGTAAAACTTTAGCATTTACGTTAAACAACAATTCATCATGCGGTGAATATTAATTGTTTATAGTTAACGATTATCAAATTTGTACAGTGTACTGTAAATTAATTATTTTATCATGAATCCCTGCATTTATCCTCAATCATCTGACATTAATCTTTATTAAGTATTTGTAGTTTTCTTAACCGAAAATGAGCAACAATATATTAACCCGAATACGAATAAATTTATAATAGAAACAAAACGTCGTATTGAAATCAGAAGTTTTTCACCTAATTCATGCCATATTAACAAAGATCGTGATATGAGTTTTATCTACACGTTGTTGTGTCACCTAGAATTTTCAATGGTATACAACAAAATAATATTTTCAGATAAATAAGTAGATTAAACGTTGCATATTTTGATAACAATTTCAAACATTATTGCATAAATCGTGTTAAAAATAATTTCGTTGCATAAACTTGTAAATTTAAGATGAAAAACGTCGTTGCATTTTTTGATAACAATATCAAACGTCGTTGCATAAATTGTGCTAAATATGATTTCGTTGCATAAATTGATAAAATGTGAAAACGTGATTGCATAACCCTTGTTTGAATCATGAATTATTAATTTAACAAAATTTTAAATAATTAACAGCTTACTTTTCATAGTTCAGAGTTTTAAACCTGCGAAATGAAATTCTAATAATTAATTACCAAATTTAATTTCTATTTTAAGTATCTAGCTATCTATTTATATAAAAAAAATAATATTCCTACAATTATAAATTGTAGATAAAAGATTGATTGATCTTACGTTGAGTTTCATGAGTTACATGTCCGAAGAAAGCCGCGATCTCCCTCCTCGAATCCTCTTCGGTGCCAACCCTTCCAAATTGGGGATAGTTTCCGATGGCTTCAAGGAAAACGTCTCGTGTATAAAACCCTCGCCCGACACAACTGGCGCCGGATTGACCAATGATTCCATTGAAGAATTCATTCGTCACGATGTTAGCAACGGATACATCATTAGTAGGAGGACCTCCAAAACAGGGCCCTTCTTGGCACCCATCGCCACAATATGAAGCATTGCTGCCACAAAAACCGAACTGGCTACAACACAAGTCCGGACTACAGCCGCAGTTCTGGGAGGCGGTGTGGAGGATTCCGGCAAAAAGAACTCCGGCGACGATGAGGATTGAGAAGGTTTTCATGGTGGATTGTATGTATTGATTAGTAGTAGGATTGTGTTGGTGTATTTATAGTGTGACAATTATTATGGACAAACAATCCATGCACTAGTTTGACTATTGACTTTTGACTATTCAAATTAGTCCGTTTGACTTGGTTGAGTTATTCAAATAAGTTTGGTCTTTGAATTTTCTAAGGTTTGAGAATGCCTCATTTAAGGAATGTCATTGAAATGTCTAAAGTTAGACCAAGTAATGTGAAATGTAACATTGTTAATTTAAATTACCTTAATTTAATCTAAATATGTAAGTTTATTTTAGGCTTTTGTTGTAAGTTTATAAAATTATATATTGAGAGGTTAATGATGCGTTCACTTGATGAAAACTGAAGTGTTTTCTGGTTTCATTTTCTACGGAAACAAGAGTTTTATGAAAACATGTTCATTTACACATATTTTAAAATTAATTTTCATTTTCATGAAATTTTCATTTTCAAAGTTTATAGCTAAATGTGGAAAACAATTTTAATATGTTTTCAAACCATTTTCATGAATTCCAAAACTGAAAACTACAATTACTATATGAACGCGTTTACAGAATTTTCAATTTTTTTTTAAAAAAACTAAATCGAAAAACATTTTCTTGAAAACTGAAAGAAAACAAATGAAAAATTTTCCTCAAGTGAACGCAACCTACTGATAATTGATTGTCAAGATTAAGAAATGTAAAGTGTAATTTTGTCTGTTAATAAAACATGTGCTTATCACTCATCAAATACAATATGCCCTCTCAATTGAACGAACACATCTTTTTCTCTCATCCACCGCTTTCTTTTCTCTCTAAAATTAAATGATCAACGAGAGATTCAAGTTAAAATTCTTGAGAATTCAAAATGTACAAGAAACATTAAGCAGAATCTAACAATAAGTTTTTTTTTTGAATCAATGAACCGCAAGTTCGGCAATTTCGATATAAGCTAAGACCTGAACCCTGAATTTTTGGAACTCAATATCGCCATGATTGACATAAAATCACATATTAACTCATGTTTGATACGAAATATTTATGAAACTTGACACGAGGCATATAATTGATTTAACAAGTCCATTATGGGGTTATTTAACACACATTAAGGTGTTCTAACAAATAATGACTATTCCAATGAAAGTATGTGATTCAACTGAATTCTAAGGAGAAATAATAATTGTATGAAAGATATTTAACGCACCCACTGTAAGTAGTCAAATTTATACGTCTGCATTTGATATATGTTTGTAGGCCCCAATTTTATTCCAAGTATCTCAAGAATAACTATACAGGGGGCGAATTCAGTTTCAAACAAATCACATTGTATTTTCTCAATGTTTGGATTGCAAATGATCCAAACCAAGATGACAGATTGAACAATTTATGTAACCAGTATAAGACACACTCAAACTGACTACAATGTAGTAACTCACTAAGAATCACTCTATGCTTACACACTAAGTGTTTGGGTACAATACACTCTGAGGAGCATTCACCTTGAACACTAGACATATCAGTGTTCATAAACTGCTCACTTGAAAAAGGAGTAACAACAGTGTTGAACATATCACTAGAAGCTTCAGGAAAATCACCATTAAATCACCATTAAGAGAAGATTGACAAAGACTTTGAACAATATTAATACATTTATTCACAAAGGGTGTACCAACATAGTCATCATCATGTCCATCATGAAGTTTAGGTTCCAATCTAGTTGAGGCAGAAGTTTTTGAAGTTTTGGAGTGTAAAAGGTCATTAAAGCTTAAATTTTCTAAACCACTAAGGAGATGAACTGGAAGTCTCTTCAAACATAACATTGACAGATTCTTCAATCACCTTCCTTTTGAAGTTGTATACTCTGTAGACTTTTGATATGGAAGAGTATCCAAAAAATCTACCTTCATTTGATTTTGGCTCAAACTTTGAAAGTTGTTCCCTATGATTCAGAATGAAAGAAGAGCATCCAAACACATGGAAGAAACTTATATTTGCATATAAATGACAAATGACCCGGTTTGCATATAAGCAACTGAGGTTCATTAGTTAAATAAACACTTTCGGTATCCCTTGTTTCCTACTCCTGCCCACACTTCCCTCTCCAATTATAGTCTCCCGCTCCCCAATTCCCCTCTTGACTATTGAAAATTTGGAGGTTTTCTTCATGCCCATGCTCTCTCTCCCTCTTGTTCATCTCATGCACTTACCAAGCAACATCCAAAAACCATACACACAATCCGACCTTCACCATGGTAAACCCACCACTCCTCCGTCTCTGACCAGTTTCTGCTTGCAGGTTTATAGGCAACCAACAACTTGGTATCTCTCTCGAAGGTTCAAGCCCTAATCTCTGTTCTAATCGGTTTTCTTTGCCATGTTTGAGCCCTACTCCTTTTAACCCTAGGAAGCGTCTCACCTCCATCAGGTACATCGCTATCTCTTTTTTCTGTATCTCTTGATATGTCAATCTGTGTCTATCTATCTATCTCTCACTCTTTGTTTGTTTAGTTTGTTAAAAGGTCTCACACTCTTTCTCTCTTGACTGTTTGATCTCTCTAGCCTGTTGCAATTTATTTTTTTCTCCGATTATAACGAGTTTGGCATTGTTTATTTTGAATCCAAATTTGACCTCGATTATAAACATGTAAGTTATGTTGATGTTTGGTTTTCTACTTGCGTATGCTCTGTTGTATAATATTCAAATTTTCTACTTCTATATCTTCTGTTGGGCCGGCTAATTTGGGACAAAGCGAGTAACTTCAGATTACTTAGATTACAAGCCTTATTACTAAAATCATTAAATGGGTGTGTATAAGAATTACTTTCTTTTTGAAAAGTTAAATGTTCAAAATTTCATATGGTGGATGAAGCTGCTAGAACATGATTTTGTATAGGTTCCAGTGTCTTTGTAATCTTGTTCACCACAAATTCTGTTTTCTTGATCTTGTTCAGGAGACAATTTCTTTATAAAGATTCGATAGATATAGTTTGTTATTAGGATTTCATGGAAGTTCCAACATTTGAAGATAAAATTGATCACTTTAATGTTTACATTTGCCGAAAAGGTATATGACTATGAATGTGAATGTGAAGAGAACTATTCATGACCACCTCATCATCCAAGAGGCTGACCTCATGTTTCATGCACATTAATTGGTAAGCACCTTTGCTCTAAAATTCATGGAAATTTATCTCTTTTTAGGACATTCTGATGAAGCTAAAGCCGAATTTTTGCTATATTTGGACATATTTGGGTTTTATGAGGCCATAGAAAGTAAACATTCCTAGTGGTGGTGAGATTCCATGCTAAGTTCTTATATTTTCTTAAGTTACTTGCCTTGGTCACAAGTAGGGGGTTCACACATATTTAATCATAGTCTTTATTTGATACATGTCATACTCTGTTTGTGTACGAGCTGAGCATCTTCTTTCACTTAATCCTTGATTTATTAGTAATTTTTTTTTAATAAAGTATGTTTGAGAGGCCAAACCACATAATATTAATGTGTTATGCTTTTATTTGGTTTAGTTATCATTGACTATTGTTGTTTGTTGATTTCATGTTGAGGTGTCCCATTTACCCTTTGTCATATAGGATAATTGATTTTTAAATGAATTCCTCACTCTCAAACAAAAAAAAAAGTTATACTACAATCTATATTGAATTAATTGATTTGATTTTCTAAATCACAACTATATAGGTTGAGGTGTATACTCGTTGATGCAGAGATAATGGTGTGCTAAGAAGATAAAAGTCTCTGTTTTTATTAACCATCTTTTGAAGAGATGTGTTGAGAATTCGTATCGTTTTTCATAAAACATAAACTTTTAATCATATGAAATGCACAACGGAAGCCTTTAAAAATTACGAATTCCGTACACGGATCATCAAGTATACATAAGATAAGTAAACGAGAAAGCAATATAAATCCATACCTTTGTATTCTATGACAAGAATACACAAATGAGATGCTCTCGGTATCCACCGGTGATGACACGATCGAGCGGCGCCAGGTATGCAATCAAACACACGAGGAACCGGAAAAACAAAACACACATTCGTGTGTATTGTTTCTGCAGCGAACTCAAAACCCCAAACACCACTCACACATTGTGTTTGAGTTTTCTTTTGTGTCACACGCTTCCCAAAACGTAGGTCATATATATATATATATATATATATATATATATATATATATATATATATATATATATATATATATATATATATATATATATATATATATATATATATATATATATATATATATATATATATAATTAAGAGTTTTAGTTTCAATCAAACTCTAATATAATAATATAATATAGGGTTAAAGTCGTAGAATAATTGTGTACTTTTTAAAATGTATCGATATGGTACGTGTACTATTTTAATTATTCATATTACACGTGTACTTTCTGAATCGTTCAAATTTGATACGTGTACTACACTTTTTCATACCAATATGATACCTTTGGTAACCGATTACTGGCTATACCTGTTAAGAGTGAAATTTCTCTTATTATTAATGTTCAAATTTCCATAATTGAAGCATCAAATACACTCTCTCGTCCTTGTGATAACCTGATAGGAGAAATCACACTGCACAACCAACTTCAAGCACCTACAGACCTCTATAGAAATCTCCAATGACGATCTCCACCGTCCAGATCGAAGAACTATGTGTTGCGAAGCTTCTCCTCAAATTTTACACAGATCCAACGGTGAACAAGTTGAAACCAACGATTCTCCCACAACTGCGCAAAGCTAGACGAAATAACCGGTCATAAAAAGTAAAGGTATCATATTAACAATATAAAAAGTACACGTACTATATTGATACACCTTAAAAAGTACACTGCTATTGTACGACTTTAGCCCTATAATATATATCTTAATAATTATTTTTATTATTTAAACCTTATATAATTATCTCTATAATTATATACCCTTTAAATAACATTAACCTTTTATACATTATCTAATAATATATAAATGACTAGATAATTATTTATAATTATCTCTTATTTATTTGTTTATAATTATTCATCCAAATATCTAATAATAGATGATAATACTAATTCAGATAAATCAATCTTTTATTTAATATCAAATAATAAATAAAAGACCTGATAATTATTTAATTATCATCCAATGACAATTAAATCACTACAATATCTAATATTGCACTTATAGTCTCCGTACTTTGAGATATAACTAATCATCCATTAATTTAATCTCAATGATCATTTTGTGTCATAAACAATATCCAATATTATTTATTCAATCGTTTAATTGCATCTGCTCAGTTGTGCTCATCGGTGTGACCCTCAAGTGTTTTATGAAATCAGCCATGATGCAGTAGTAATGTCATCTTTACACACCATATACTAACATACTCCCACTTGTGTAAGACGACATACTGTCCTGCAGCATGCGCTTAAAGGAGGTCATGGCTAGACACTTTAGGCAACCAAGGTCATATAAAAACTCTGACTCCCATTCGGGCATTCTTGTTGAAACAACCTTCCAAAAAGAAACTTAGGTTATATCCCATGCATCGCGATATTTCAATATGAAAGCTAGGCATGAATTAGATCAACCGTAGCAGTCACGATTATGTTTCTCGCCTCCTTGATCTCATACTGAACTGAAACAGACAGATTAGAACACATCAGTTCTGTCCGAGCATGGCCATGCATTTCTGTCAGTATCGATCGCTGAGGGGCCCAAAAATATCTTTTCTTAGTTAAAAGAAGGTGCAAATCCCATATTGACTATCTAGGCCTCCAACACGACTCCCACTGCAACCAGCCTCGAACCGTTATGATCACCCAGTTATGGATGACGTTAGGTTAGGCCAAATGTACAGCAGCACCCGCACTAAAGTACGTAGACATCTCAGGTACTAAGAGAGAGAGGAGTACCAAGGCCGCTTGGGCGCGGCTCCTCCACCTCAGCCCCCCCCCCCCCCCCCCCCGGCCGGCTACACCATCCCCCCCAGGCGGCCCCGCCTCAGCCCCTCCCCGGCCCGGCTTTCCCTCCCCGCTCCACCCCGCTCCTTTTCTTGTCTTTTTGCGCCCCAACAACGGTCAAAAGGACCGTTTGAAAATAAAAAAAAAATTTAATATTTTTTTTCCTATAAATACCTATCTTCCCAATACATTTAACTCACATCTTTCAATCTATACTCATTCAAAATTCTCTCTTTCATTTAACCTAAAAATTTTTCCAATCATTCAAAATTTTATTTTTATTGTGATGGAACCGTATACTACGTATTCGTCGTCACACTCATCAACCGAAGAGTCGTCGGAAGACAAATCTCAACATTATCAAGAACTCTTTCAAGCATTTATAAATGCCAGCTCTCCGCAACCTAGACGAAGAATTCCAATTCAGAGAGACCGAGCCGCTGCAAATGAACGTCTAATGCGCAATTATTTTACTCAAAATCCTGTCTATGGAGATGATATGTTCAAAAGGAGGTTCCGGATGCGCAAAGAACTATTCCTACGAATAGTTTACGATATGGAGCAACATTTTGAATATTTTACCTTGCGATGGGATGCTCGAGGTAGAAGGGGATTTACCGCGTTACAAAAATGCACATCTGCTATTCGGCAACTCGCATATGGCATGGTGCCTGATTCGATTGACGACTCTCTTTTTATGTCTGAAAGAACTTCGCGTGAAACCTTGCAAGAATTCTGTAAGGGAATTATTCAGCTATATAGACGCAAATATTTGCGTAGACCGACTGAATCTGATGTTCATCAGTTGTACGCGTTCCATGAAGCAAAACATGGATTTCGTGGAATGCTTGGCAGCATTGACTGTACACATTGGGCATGGAGAAATTGCCCTACAGAATGGCGAGGACAATATATGCGAGGCGATCACCAATATCCGACAATTATATTGGAAGCCGTTGCGTCACAAGATTTATGGATTTGGCATGCATTTTTTGGAGTCGCGGGTTCCAACAACGACATCAATGTGATTAATCAATCACCAATATTCAACGACGTTTTAAACGGGATCGCACCGGTTGTTCCTTTTGTTATTAACGGAACAGAATACAAACATGGGTACTATCTAACCGACGGGATATATCCCGAGTGGGCGACTTTTGTGAAAGCTTTTTCGTGTCCAACCGATGACAAACGAAAAAGATTCAAGGCAGCACAAGAGTCGGCAAGAAAAGACATCGAACGAGCTTTTGGTGTACTCAAATCTCGTTTTGCTATAATAAACAATCCCGCACGACCATGGCACCCAAATAAAATTAGACACATCATGTATGCTTGTGTCATATTACACAATATGATCTTAGAAGACGAAGGGTTCGCGATATGTTCATTTCAAGAAACCGAGCTTCCATCCAATCAACATTCCGCTTCCAATGAAGTATATCAAAATACGTTATTGGAAATTCGTAATCGGGAAACACACAATAACCTTCACTCAGATCTTGTGGAACATATTGCACTTGCCCAAATACCAAATTTAGACGGCTAGTTTGTATTTTTTTTAATGTTCAATCATAATTTTAGTTTTTATTTATTGTTATGTATTTTTTTTATTTTAATTCGGTAATTTTTAATTTTTAGTTTATGTAATAGTTTTTAAATATTTTATGAAATTAATTATTTTAGTTCTAGTATTTGTTTTGTTAGTTAAAATTAATTTAATGTTAAAAAAATTAAGAAAGATGGAAAGGTTAAGAAAGGTGGGTATTTCCTAATTAGAAAGGTGGAGAAAGGTGGGGAAAGGTGGAGAGAGAAAAGCTGATGTGGCGCTGACGTGTACAGAAAGGTGGGTTTGGGAAAGGGAGGTATTCCCTTCACTCTAAGGATTACCTTTTTGAGACGACTCATGACTATGATCCACAAAGTGGTCTCAATCGGTGGGTCAATCCAATATTTGTTCGCAACAAATGCCTGTGAATTTGGTCCAACCTTTGCTATATATTCATCACCCACGAATATCAACCAAAAACCATAGTAGCCTTTTAATTCTTGTTGTGGTTCCCACGACAACAAGGAGCTATGGAATAGTTTTAGAATAACTTCAAATTTATTCTTGGATTTCTAAAACATGCAAAATAGAACGACATTAAAGATATCATGTTGATCTCTTTTATCTCAATAAACACAACATGACTTCCATCAATTTAATGTTAATAGTTCCTTTATTAAATGTAACGGTAATATGATCTATCAAAAAATAAATTTCAGACATGATCTTAGTGGGAGTGTTCTCTAGTTAACTGACTTAACTTCCATTACCGTTTATCTTTGAAAAATTACACTAGTTCTTTATTACAATTTCTTGTAATATTATTCAGACCCATTCTGAATCTCCTTACAAATTTATATCCATTATCTTTAGAGGAACTGGTAAATCACTCATAAAGACACTAGGATTAAAATTTAGGAGCTCTAGCAATTCAGATTAATTTCTACTAGTGATACGTTTAGATGTTTAGTCTTGAATTTGACAGTATGCGGTTTATCTATATCTTAACAAGATATCTTAACTTAATAACATTGTGTTCAAAATTTGTGATATGTATCCATTACCACCAGAACCTGGTTATCTACAACATTTCGTTGTGGTGTTCCATCAAGTTTGCCGACGAGTGTTTAAACAAGTCAAAGGCTATTACTTGATTAACCATCACACAAGTTGTATACATTTCACATGTAATTTTATAAAATGCGATTACTTCTTGTCTAAACAATCCTGACTAATCAAGCCTTTAATTGTTTCTGACAAGTTAAGTGAATTAACCTCCATATAACTCATTTACATTTAAGTCGCATTTTATTAGTTTCATCTATATAATCACAGGTGACTATCCAACTCATATAATCTCTTGAACTAACTTTCAAGAATTAACAAGTTCAATGAAACTGCATTTGAACAATTTACAAAACAACATGGTAACCCTTTTTATTTGAATATGACTACTAGTTTGTCCAATCTCCAATGATAAGTCACTATTCAAGCTCCACTTGAATCAATAGTCAATAATCATGGTTTAGTAATCTTAAACAATAGGAATTTCAAGCAATACATTTTCAACTCCAAAAATTTCTTTATTTATCCCAAAAATATTTGCAAAAAATTCAACTACAAAGTTGTTTACTACACCATGATAAACTATTGATGACATGAAAATAGTGTCCAGCAGAGTATTCTTGTAACACCCCAAATAATTAGGAGGTAATTATATCTTTAATAATGTTGAGTTAATATAATTATTATTAACTGGAGATAATAGTAATATTGATTAAAGAGGTAGCTAACTTTATTGAACAATTATACCTGTGAACCTAAGAGCAATATTATGAGATAATTGCCAAGTATTATTTCAGTATGCTATTATTGGGATTTGAATAATATAATGTTGGTTAGCTAATGAATTGACAAGAATATGTAATGTACTTTGATTTGTTTTAATAAAATGAAATATATGAGTTGGGAGGGTCTATATGTGTAATAATGAGAAAAATGAAGGGTTAAGGATGGCCAAAGGCCAAACCCTTCTCCCCCTTTTCTTTTATAAATCGTCCAACACACACACTAGGGTGTGTGTGTGTGTGTGTGTGTGTGTGTTCTTGCTCATTTGAGAGAAAGAGAGAAGGATAAAGTAGAGATGTGGGTAAAGATTGAAGATTGAAGTGTTATGGAGCTCAAATATTTCTCATTTCGTTGGATAGTGAAGGTATAAACACCTCCTTGATTCTTCTTCTCCAATTTCTCTCCATTCCTCCATTTTTGGAGATGAAACCCTAAATGGGTCTATGTTGAAATGTTTTGTAAAGGATCCAATCTTTAGGTATGTTGTTATATGATCAAAATGGAGCCGAAATATGCAACTACATTGGTAGTTTGTCTTAGTTTGAGTTAATTTTGGTTGAAATCCAATTTAGGGCTCAAATTGAGCCATGGATCAATCGGTTGCATTTGCGATGTTTTGGAAGCTCAAAATGAGCTCAAAAGTGTTTAAATATGTTGTATAATCGATTTAAAGTGTTGGTTTTGAGTTTGGTTGAGTTTTGGAATTTTGGGTGTAAACCCGTAGGAGGAAGAAGTGCAGGTCTGTGAGCGACTCGCTGAGTCAAATTTTTCTGTTCACAAAATTTGAGCGACACGACGAGTCACTCCAGGCGACTCGATGAGTCAAAACTGGCTGTCCAAAAATGTGACACCCTTGCCACAACAACCACCAATTACAATACACCCAGGATTAATCACCAACATACAATAACATAATGATCTGATAACCTAAATTAAGTGCGGAAGCATTAAAAACATAAATAAAGTAGTGCAAAAAGTGTTAAACACCCTACGGTGCTATAAGGTACCAAGTCTAAGTCTACACACCCATACATTTATTACAATCATCCAGAATATATTACAACATTGTCCAAATCACAATTACCGATTAAATAGTGCCAAGTCTCCCAAATCTTCCAAACGACCTAACTAGAAGGCCCAGCAGTAGATTTTCCTTTGCCTGTAAAAATACAACAACTAAAACGTAAGCGAATGCTTAGTGAATACATAGATTACGCATTTTATAAGTCTTTATGAAGCCCAAGAGTAATCCCGACGACAAACGTCGTATACTCTCTTCGTACACCAAGTACGGACCAGAGACGCAGCCCCTTCGAGCCCCAAGCTCGGCATTTACACATACCATCTGAGACAAACGTACGATCAGGGATGACATACTGCCTACCGGACCTGGAGGGATCAGCTCCAGCGTCATATAGCGCAGTAACATCAGAGTAATCGATGCGACCCACCGGTCCATCACTAGATGCACAACAACCGAAAGGACATGCAACAAGTAAGAATGTGCATCTAAATCTACGCAAGTTAGTAGAATTCCAAACAATCAATGAAACAACAGGTCTCAGCAGGCAAAGCTTATATAAAACAAATATAAACATGCGAAATCTACTGTACTCACAGTGGGTGCGTAATTTATCTTTTAACCGATATTATTTCTCTTCGGGCTTTCAACCGGATCCACCAAGTACCCCACTGTGGGTTAAACAACACCACAAGGGACCTGTTATATCAATTACAACAATTCCTCATATCATTAACCGTTTAAATCCATAAAATCAAGTTTCGTAAATTTGGCGATATTTTCCCCCGTTTCGGGTACATGTCTAAATTCGAACTATAACTAAAGTTTGAAACCCATTTCAAGTCTATATCTTGTCCTTTGCATATTTTATATCATTTTATGTGTTGTATATGAGTTTCATTCATAATACTCGAGTTTAAGGAGTAGCATTCTCAATTTTAAGGCATTAAACTCAAATTTAATGGGTTAGATTCGAAACCATGCATCAGATTCGAATTCCTAGCATCAGATTCGAACCCTTATGTCAGATTCGAACTAAGCTTCGAATCTAGGCTTAGATTCGAACTCACACCCTTCGAATCTAACGGTACACCCTCGAATCTAGTACCAAACTCGAGTTTGTTCTTGCATTTCGACTCTGTTCTTGGCATATTCGAGTCTGTTCATCATTTCAGCTTAAATCCTTCATTTCTAAGGCTTAAAATCATTAATATATCATGTATAACACCTAGATTCGATTCTACTATGCATATACTATCACATTCCAGCAATGTTTCAAGCAAAACAAGCTTCAATTTGCATAAAATGATAGATTCGAAATTTCTAGTTCTTCAAAACCGAAACAACAAACTTAAAAGTGTCGATTCTTACCTCAATTCGTATGAAATCTGAAATCCGTTTGTAGATTGTTGTTGTACTCCTCGATATCTTTCCGATAACGTATAATTCTCAAAAATCTGACGGTCGGTTTGTGAGATAACTTAGAGAGATGTAGAGAGAACTTCTAGAGAGATAAAGTAGTGAGATAGTGTAAAATAGAAAAATGAAGCCTATTGCCCTTTATATACAACTTTCGTCATTTTTGCACATTTCACCACTCGAACTAACCGGTTCCATAAAATACTGATTTAATCTTAGAATTATCATAAATAACTTTTTAATTCCTTAATATTCCATAACAATGATTCTGAGTTCAATTTTCTTAAAAATAGCAACAAACTTGCTAAATATCCAAAATACATAATAATCGCCCAAATTTCAACTTAAATATATAATTTTTCCACTTAATTAACCAAAAAACATCAAAATAAATCCGAGGATGTTACAGCATGGGCTCCACCACGCTCAACTTCGTCCTCGAAGTTACTCGGATTCAAACAGTTTAGGATACTTTCTTAACATTTCTGACTTTACTTCCCACGTATGATTTGCTCCCTTATGATACTTCCAACGTATAAGCACCATTTCTATCTCCTTGCTCCTCAATTTCTTCATCTTAGTATCCAATATACATTCCGGCTCCTCCACATATCGAAGTCTTTCATCAACTTGCAGCTCTGTGTGATCTGCCCAATCCTCATTTCCAGTGTTAAACGATTTTCGGAGATTCCCAACGTGAAATACTGGATGTATGCCCGACATCCCTTCAGGAAATTCTAACCGATAAGACTGATTTCCAACTTTTTCAACAATCTTAAAGGGTCCGACGAATCTCGGAGCCAACTTGCCCCTTTTAACAAAACGAGTAACACCCCTCATAGGTGATACTTTCAAGTAGACCCAGTCGTTCACTTCAAAATTGATCGGTTTGTGCCTCCGATCGTAGTAACTTTTCTGACGATCCTGGGCCGCCTTCATGTTCTGCCTGATCAATTGTATCTTTTCATTTGTTCCTTGAAGTAATGCCGGCCCAGCAATCGGCGTTTCACCCGTTTCTCTCCAACAAGTAGGAGTCCTACACCTCCTCCCATACAGTGCCTCGAACGGTGCCTTCTTTATTGTCGCGTGGTAACTGTTATTGTACGAGAACTCTATCAGTGGCAAATGATCATCCCAGTTGCCACCGAGATCTAACACACACGATCTCATCATGTCTTTTAACGTAAGGATCGTTCGTTCGCTCTGGCCATCGGTTTGCGGACGATAGGCTGTACTCATTGCTATTCTCGTCCCTAACCCTTCTTGCAGTGCCGACCAAAAATTCGAAGTAAACCGGCTATCCCGATCCGATACAATAGTCTTAGGCACTCCATGCCTAGAAACAATCTCGTTCATATAAATTTGAGCTAATTTCTCCAGCGAATAACTTTCACGAATCGGTATGAAGTGAGCCGACTTTGTTAACCGATCCACGATTACCCAAACTGCATCATGCTGTCGCTTAGTCTTTGGCAGCTTTGTAACAAAATCCATTGTAATGTGCTCCCACTTCCATTCCGGAATAGGAAGCGGCTGCATACTGCCGTACGGTTGTTGATGTTCGGCCTTTACCAACCGGCAAGTCCTACATCGTTCAACATACTGGCCGATATCCTTCTTCAATCCCGGCCACCAAAAGTCTGCCTTTAAGTCGTTGTACATCTTTGTGCTCCCGGGATGTACAGAAAATTTAGATTGATGCGCTTCTTCAACGATAACATTTCTCATACCACCATACTTCGGCACCCAAATCCTTCCGTATACACCTTTTAATCCAGACTCGCTAGTTTCCATATTCTTAATCTGTACTCTAATATCCTCAGCACCGACATTTTCTTCTTTCAAAGCTTCTAGTTGGGCAGCTTTGACATCGTTAATGATCGTGGAACTTAGTATAGTGGACGTCATCATATAACAGAAATCCTTAGCATAAGCTTTCCGGCTCAAGGCATCGGCTACTACATTAGCCTTCCCGGGATGATAAAGTATCTCACAATCGTAGTCTTTAATAAGCTCTATAGACCTACGCTGTCTCATATTAAGTTCCTTCTGGCTAAAAATGTACTTTAAGCTCTTATGGTCCGTGTAAAGTTGACACTTAGTACCGTACAGGTAATGCCTCCATAATTTCAATGCAAACGTTACCGCAGTCAACTCGAGATCATGAGTCGAATAATTCTTCTCATGCTGCTTCAACTGTCTTGAAGCATACGCTATAACCTTCCCACGCTGCATCAATACAGCGCCTAACCCTAACCTCGAAGCATCGGTATACACCACAAAGTCATCATTGCCCTCAGGTAAGGCAAGTATCGGTGCCTCACTTAACGTCTTCTTCAAAATATCAAACGCTTCTTGCTGCACTGCTTCCCAGACAAAAGGTGCATTCTTCTTTGTTAATGCAGTCAGAGGAACTGCAATCTTAGAAAAATCCTTTATGAACCTCCGATAATATCCTGCCAACCCCAAAAAACTTCTAACTTCGGTAGCTGTTTGAGGTGGCTCCCAATTCTTTATCGCTTCAACTTTAGCCGGATCTACCGAAATCCCAGCCCCCGAAATCACATGTCCTAGAAACTGTATCTGTTGCAGCCAAAACTCGCACTTCGAAAATTTGGCGTACAACTTTTCTTTCCTCAACAACTCTAACAGCTCCCTGAGATGCTCAGCATGCTCAGCCTCAGACCTAGAGTATACTAGAATATCATCGATAAACACTATCACCGACTTATCCAACATCGGTCTACAAACCCTATTCATCAAGTCCATAAAGACAGCTGGGGCGTTAGTTAATCCGAAAGGCATGACCAGAAACTCGTAATGCCCATACCGAGTTCTGAAAGCTGTCTTCGGTACATCTTCTTCTCTTACTTTCAGCTGATGGTACCCCGACCTTAAGTCGATCTTAGAAAAGACGCAGGCTCCGTGTAACTGATCAAACAAGTCATCTATCCGTGGCAACGGATATTTGTTCTTAATAGTCAACTTATTCAGCTCTCGGTAATCTATGCACATCCTCATCGTGCCATCTTTCTTCTTTACAAACAATACCGGAGCTCCCCATGGCGATGAACTCGGCCGAATGAAGCCCTTGTCTAACAACTCCTGAAGTTGTGTCATCATTTCTTTCATCTCGGTTGGGGCAAGACGATAAGGAGAACGAGCTACCGGTGCAGCTCCAGGGATCAAGTCAATCCTAAATTCTACTTGTCTTTCAGGCGGCACGCCAGACAAGTCTTCCGGAAACACATCCGGGAATTGTGAAACAACCGGCACATCGGCCAAAGTTCTCTTCTCTGCCTTAGCATCAATCGCATATGCTAAGTATGCATCACATCCCTTTGCAACAAGCTTTCGAGCTTTTGCAATAGTCAGCAAACACAGATCCCCGCTTCTCCTATCCCCATATATACATATCTCACGCCCCTCCGGGGTAGTTATCTTTATCATTCGGCTCTTACACACTATATGGGCTTCATTCTCGATCAACCAGTCCATTCCGACTATCACATCAAACTCGCTGAACTCTATCGGAATCAGATCTAAATTGAAGACTACATCTTCAATTACTAACGTGCAATTTCGGTATACATGATCTACCTTAACTAAAGTATTGCTAGCAGTTTCAATATCAAGTATAGCAGACAACTTAGACAGTGGCATGGCAAGTCTTTGTGCAAACACAGTAGAAACAAACGACCTATTGGCACCCGAATCAAATAAAACTCGTGCTGGCATAGAATTAACTATGAACGTACCCGTGACGACTTCCGGATTTTCCCTTGCCTCCTCTGCAGTTATCTGAAAAGCACGAGCAGGTGCCCTCTGTGACTGACCCCGGCGGTTAACAGAACCACCACTCGAACCTCCAGACGATCATGTTGATGATGAGACAGCAGCCGTTGGAGCATTCTTTCTACAATTCCTGCTATAGTGACCCCACACCCCACACTTATAGCAAGCATCACCCTTCCTTGGGCAGTCATTCTGAAAATGGCCCAGCTCCCCACAGCAAAAACAAGCACGTCCGTTAGTGCATTTGCCAAAGTGCTCCAGATGACATTTATTGCAATACTGCGGCTCAGTGTTGATGGAGTATGCACGCGCACGACCGCGATCAGATGAACCAGATTGTCGGCGATACGACTGTTGAGGTGAGTACTGTGAAGACCGGGAAGAACCAGAATATCCTCCCTCGCGTTGGCACTTCGGCGGTGACGGCTGTGTTGGATTGGTGGAAGCAGCAGCAGACCCGATCGAGTAGCCCGACATAATCAAGATCTGTTCTACATTTCTGGCAGCCTCAAGTAAGCCAGCAAATGTAGGGTAGCGGACGTTGCTCATAACCCTCCTAATCTCAATGTCAAGACCAGCCTCGAACCTGGTCACTTTCCTCTCTTCAGTATCAACTTGATGAGGCGCGAACAGACTCAGCCTCGTGAAATCCACCGCATATTGGGACACCGTCTTACTCCCCTGTACCAGTGCCATAAACTTTGCTTCCAACCTCCGGCGCTCATCAACCGGACAGTACTGCTGAGTGAATAGGTCCTTGAACTCAGCCCAAGTCATAACAGAAATCTTCTCCAATGTCAAAGCGTTCACCATGGCATTCCACCACATGATTGCATCATTCGTGAACATAGCAGTTGCATAACGAACCATGTCCTTCTCAGCACAGTCGCTGATTCGGAATGTTCGCTCAGTTGCTGTTATCCATTCCAGTGCGGCAACAGCATCTCCTAATCCATTAAACTCCACGGCCCCATTTCCTTTGAAGTCCTTGAAACGACAACCCTTGGGCTTGTTAGATGACCCAATGTTGTCATCTTCGTTCCTCGTTGTTACTCCCTTCCTTCTCCTTGTTCTTTCTCTTATCCTCTCTTCTCTTAGCATCGGCCTCATCTCGAGCCCGAAACTGATCTTGTATCATTTTATTCTGCTCAGCCATCATGGCTAGCATCATCTCTCTGGCTTCCTCAGGTGTCATTCCTCCAGACATGTTCTGAAAATATAAACATATAACTTGTTTAGTAACATGTCATCAGTTTAAAGACACCACTTATTTGTCCCGTATGATAGTCAATCTCTTATAATTACTAGATCATAACCTATCTTAGTTCAGATCATTACTTAAACCACTACATATCATTACCTAATGTTTGAGATCAAGACCTCACGGACACTTGAATCTCAAACAACTGCTCTGATACCATCTCGTGTGACACCCTTGCCACAACAACCACCAATTACAATACACCCAGGATTAATCACCAACATACAATAACATAATGATCTGATAACCTAAATTAAGTGCGGAAGCATTAAAAACATAAATAAAGTAGTGCAAAAAGTGTTAAACACCCTACGGTGCTATAAGGTACCAAGTCTAAGTCTACACACCCATACATTTATTACAATCATCCAGAATATATTACAACATTGTCCAAATCACAATTACCGATTAAATAGTGCCGAGTCTCCCAAATCTTCCAAACGACCTAACTAGAAGGTCCAGCAGTAGATTTTCCTTTGCCTGTAAAAATACAACAACTAAAACGTAAGCGAATGCTTAGTGAATACATAGATTACGCATTTTATAAGTCTTTATGAAGCCCAAGAGTAATCCCGACGACAAACGTCGTATACTCTCTTCGTACACCAAGTACGGACCAGAGCCGCAGCCCCTTCGAGCCCCAAGCTCGGCATTTACACATACCATCTGAGACAAACGTACGATCGGGGATGACATACTGCCTACCGGACCTGGAGGGATCAGCTCCAGCGTCATATAGCGCAGTAACATCAGAGTAATCGATGCGACCCACCGGTCCATCACTAGATGCACAACAACCGAAAGGACATGCAACAAGTAAGAATGTGCATCTAAATCTACGCAAGTTAGTAGAATTCCAAACAATCAATGAAACAACAGGTCTCAGCAGGCAAAGCTTACATAAAACAAATATAAACATGCGAAATCTACTGTACTCACAGTGGGTGCGTAATTTATCTTTTAACCGATATTATTTCTCTTCGGGCTTTCAACCGGATCCACCAAGTACCCCACTGTGGGTTAAACAACACCACAAGGGACCTGTTATATCAATTACAACAATTCCTCATATCATTAACCGTTTAAATCCATAAAATCAAGTTTCGTAAATTTGGCGATATTTTCCC
The DNA here is from genome assembly GCA_020465985.1 of Centrapalus pauciflorus. Lineage (NCBI taxonomy): Eukaryota > Viridiplantae > Streptophyta > Magnoliopsida > Asterales > Asteraceae > Centrapalus > Centrapalus pauciflorus. Next base: position 155,608 of record JAANYP010005342.1, on the reverse strand, counting down.
CCGTTTCGGGTACATGTCTAAATTCGAACTATAACTAAAGTTTGAAACCCATTTCAAGTCTATATCTTGTCCTTTGCATATTTTATATCATTTTATGTGTTGTATATGAGTTTCATTCATAATACTCGAGTTTAGGGAGTAGCATTCTCAATTTTAAGGCATTAAACTCGAATTTAATGGGTTAGATTCGAAACCATGCATCAGATTCGAATTCCTAGCATCAGATTCGAACCCTTATGTCAGATTCGAACTAAGCTTCGAATCTAGGCTTAGATTCGAACTCACACCCTTCGAATCTAAGGGTACACCCTCGAATCTAGTACCAAACTCGAGTTTGTTCTTGCATTTCGACTCTGTTCTTGGCATATTCGAGTCTGTTCATCATTTCAGCTTAAATCCTTCATTTCTAAGGCTTAAAATCATTAATATATCATGTATAACACCTAGATTCGATTCTACTATGCATATACTATCACATTCCAGCAATGTTTCAAGCAAAACAAGCTTCAATTTGCATAAAATGATAGATTCGAAATTTCTAGTTCTTCAAAACCGAAACAACAAACTTAAAAGTGTCGATTCTTACCTCAATTCGTATGAAATCTGAAATCCGTTTGTAGATTGTTGTTGTACTCCTCGATATCTTTCCGATAACGTATAATTCTCAAAAATCTGACGGTCGGTTTGTGAGATAACTTAGAGAGATGTAGAGAGAACTTCTAGAGAGATAAAGTAGTGAGATAGTGTAAAATAGAAAAATGAAGCCTATTGCCCTTTATATACAACTTTCGTCATTTTTGCACATTTCACCACTCGAACTAACCGGTTCCATAAAATACTGATTTAATCTTAGAATTATCATAAATAACTTTTTAATTCCTTAACATTCCATAACAATGATTCTGAGTTCAATTTTCTTAAAAATAGCAACAAACTTGCTAAATATCCAAAATACATAATAATCGCCCAAATTTCAACTTAAATATATAATTTTTCCACTTAATTAACCAAAAAACATCAAAATAAATCCGAGGATGTTACAAAAAAAATTGATTTTTAGCTACGGGGTCCTATGTTAACATCTAATACTTGTAAAATTCATCTAAATTAAGTATTTAAAAGGTTCTAAAGTTTAATTCCACATTCGGGTCTCATAGAGTCCCGAAACGGATTAAGGCTTTCAGTTTGGAACCCGAAATGTAATTGGAAGGGGTTTAAAGAGTTGTTGAGAGCATTGAGCCTCTATGTTAGGATCCAACCCTTGTTTGCAACTCGTATCGTATGAGTCTAGTTGTTCCCAAGGTTGGAGCATGAATCCGAGTTCGTTGGGTATCGGAAATGACCTGCTCTCACGTTGATGCCCGAACTCACATTCGAAGAACTTTATGGACTTAATAAGCTTCGGGGGCTTATATATTTATTATGTAAACATCATGTAGGTGAATTGGATCGTGGAGCCTATTCGAAGAAGCATTTGCCTTATTTGGGTATTTTTGGGTCAAATTGGGACGTCGAGGCTATAATTAGCCAATCACTGTGAGTTCTAGGATAAATGTAGAATAACGATTACATGTTAATTGTTCTTTTTACCAGGTCGTTAACATGCTATTTGATCATGCATACTCATATGCCATATTGATAGATTCATTGTAGCCCTTATTGGACATGTTGACATGCATCATATATTGAAAATGTGTTGCCATGCTAGTTGAGATCGTTGTGGATTGGTTTTGTCGTAAATGTCATATTGCAAATACTATCTATTTGATCAAGACAACATATGTCTTTGTGACCTTGTTGGTTGGTCAAAAAGTCTATATGACTATTTAGAGAGTCATTAATAAGATTAATTGTTGTTAGTTGAACACAGTAATCTATTTGGACATTAAACACTGAATAAAACCAATACTTGTTAATGATTAGTCGAGTAGATCTTGAGGCCATCATTAATTGATCGTTATGACACATTGCTTGATTACCTATCTTGTTGTAAGTTGTTGGTTAGGGCCGTTTAATCGGTAAACCTAAAGTGGTAACCAAATCGTACCCATATGTAAGGTTATGGTTGGAAGATTAATAACTAAAAAGATAAAATTGATAACACATGAGCCACATTGGATCATTCTTGACTAATTGGATTGTTGAGTGTTCAACATGATTGAATTGTGGGTAACCACTCCCGTACTTGATCAGGGTAGACATAGTCATATGTGTATGTATATATATTATTGGAAACCACTCCCGTACTTGTTTGGGGTAGTCGTGGTCATTTATATATACATATAAAGATTGGATTGTGACAGGTTATTGCATGTGAGGACAGCAACAGGTCGCCTGCGGGTGAATGTGGACAACCGTTGGGCTGCAAGCATGGAGAGACATCACTTGTGTGTGAATTCTTGAGTAGTATGTTTTTGGTAATGCAATGGGTCGGTGATGATTGAACGTTAAAACGTGCTTCTGTGAAACTAATTAGCCTCACACATCGACTCGGCTAGGATAGGCGGCGAAAGTGGAACATCTGGATATAAATCTCGTAAATTACTCGTAGTAACAAATTAGAATTCTATGGAAATTAATATGAAAGATCAATAGTCCTTAAAGAGGCGATGTCAACCATCACATGAGTTATAAATTGCTTGGTGGTAAACGTTTGATAATGGTTGAACTAATTGGAACACATGACCTCATTATTGTGTAATTGTTATCTATATTAATCTTGGAATTCACTAAACAACTTTGTTGTTTACGTTTTAGTTGTTAACATTTTTACAGGTTTTGTGATACCATGATGGAAGCTTTCAGACTTCCTCATCGTTGAAGATATTAGATTCAAGACTAACGGTATGACTTGGATGTTGTGTTGGGTTTTGGGTAGCCGAATTCCAGGCCTTAACTATTCGTTCGCAGGATCATGACCTGTAACCTTGTAGACCTTAATAGTTGTTATTCGGCTGCATCACTTATGATGCATTAGTTGTAAAAGTTTTAATTCTACCCTAATTCTGCAAGTATTATTGTACTAATTATTGTTAATTGCACTTAAACATGTATTATTGTTGTATGGGTGTTTCAATTTGGTATCAGAGACGTGGTTCATCGACTGAGTATAGTGCACGATACTCATCCTTGAACCCTTGGATGATGCTTATATTGACCCACCTAGGCAAATATTATGACAACAAATTTAGGATTGAATTTGGCCTAGGATGGGGATACTTTGGGTAAACTTATGCTAATGATGTGTGGTGATATATACAAATCGAAGTATATATATTATCTATATTCGATATTGTTATTTTAAAATGGTAAGTGTATGGATGAGATTTGAGAGTAAATTATGGATAAATGTACCCTAGTTATTTGGGTATGAAATGATTTGAAGATGTGTGTACCCACGTCGTGTATTAAACCTTATAGGATAGGATTCACGACCGATTGGGTCGATTGATGAAGATAAACCTGACATGTGAGTCTTGTGGTAGCTACATAAGCATAATATCATATAAGTGTCATGAAAACATCCTCCTTGGGTGGACTAGTATTTGGATGCCATTTAGTCTTTCAAAAGTATGATATAATTGTGTGATATTAGACGTGATGTCTAGTCAATAGGTGGTGATAACACTCTGACTTAATAGAACTGATGGATTTTAATGCTAGTAAAGAATAACTAATGTTGAGTAAATTTGATAATTCGGGCACATGTGTGGCACTTTAACTACCACCCGGTTGGTGAGCCAAAACCTAATTGAACTTTAAGATGTAAAAGTTCATTGTAAAATTGTAGTTGCTTGAGTAGCATTAGATTGTGTCAAATTAGAATGACATCGCCTTGGAAGATCGTACCTAATGGACCTGATTTTGTGTTTGAAAAAGGAGAATTTGGTGTTAAATGGAAGATATTTGGAAAATTTAGGGGTTGCGTTAGCGCAACGGGGGAAGTGGACAATTTGTGCCTCCAAGATTAGTCAAATGACTATGAATGAGGTTAGACAAATAATGGTTTTGGGGCTTAGTTATAATTGTTTTACCAATGAATGTGGTTGAATATATGACTTTTGTCACCCAGCTAAAGGCAAATATAAATAATTGTGTGTACTCCATAATTGTGGATGGGAGTATACATGCTTAAATTCGGTAAAAAGGTCAACTTGTGGATTGTATGTAGGGTTATGTCATTGCATACTACCATTGGAGACTTGATTGATGTCCTTTGTTCACATTTGTGTGATTCATTTAAATATGGTAAGTAAATTGGGTTATATGTTATGTATGGAATTTGTTGATCCTTATAACTTTGATCATCTTTTCATTTGGCCTCACCTGGATATCCATGAAATGTTGGACTAGCTCTAAGTCTAAATTGAGCAATAAGTTGGACTAGCTCTAACTCTAAATTGAGCAATATGTTGGACTAGCTCTAAGTCTAAATTGAGCAATATGTTGTACTAGCTCTAAGTCTAAATTGAGCAATATGTTGGACTAGCTCTAAGTCTAAATTGAGCAAATGTTGGACTAGCTCTAAGTCCAAATTGAGCAAATTGTTGGACTAGTTCTAAGTCTAAACTGAGCACTACGTTGGACTAGCTCTAAGTCTAAATTGAGCGCCTAATTAATTGTAGTTTAATTGGTGTCATAGAGTAATGACTACTTGCACGTCGGTAACATGGTGGATACTTGGTTAGGTGAGTAAGATAAGTGGCGAATGAAGCTACTAAGAGAATTATGTCTCTCAACACGACTAAATTGTATAGTTGGACTAATGAGAGTATGTTGTTGATGCAACATTAATTGTGTCGTTAGTAAATATAATGTTGTAAATTGTTTGAATCAATGTCATTAATATGACAATCCCTATGTGTATAAGATCTTATTATGTCATTTAACACGGTCAAATCATGTAAGTGATCTAGCGGGAATACGTTGCGTAGTGCAACTAGGATTATCTCGTTGGGGTAAACATAATTGTATGAAGTGATTGTTGTTTGGATGGGAGGTCGCTAACATTTATTGGTCTCTATGTTCTCAATAGTTATGTATATTCGAGAAAATGACAAATTAGCTTCTGCGGTGTAATATGACACGTGGTCTTTAAAACACCTTGTATTGTGTTGATTCTTAGGATTCCGAGGACGGAATCTTTTAATGGGGGAAGAATTGTAACACCCCAAATAATTAGGAGGTAATTATATCTTTAATAATGTTGAGTTAATATAATTATTGGAATAATTATTATTAATTGGAGATAATAGTAATATTGATTAAAGAGGAAGCTAACTTTATTGAACAATTATAACTGTGAACCTAAGAGCAATATTATGAGATAATTGCCAAGTATTATTTCAGTATGCTATTATTGGGATTTGAATAATATAATGTTGGTTAGCTAATGAATTGACAAGAATATGTAATGTACTTTGATTTGTTTTAATAAAATGAAAGATATGAGTTAGGAGGGTTCATATGTGTAAAATGAAGGGTTAAGGGTGGCTAAAGGCCAAACCCTTCTCCCCCTTTTCTTTTATAAATCGTCCAAAACACACACTAGGGTGTGTGTGTGTGTGTGTGTGTGTTCTTGCTCATTTGAGAGAAAGAGAGAAGGATAGAGTAGAGATGTGGGTAAAGATTGAAGATTGAAGTGTTTTGGAGCTCAGATATTTCTCATTTCGTTGGATAGTGAAGGTATAAACACCTCCTTGATTCTTCTTCTCCATTTTCTCTCCATTCCTCCATTTTTGGAGATGAAACCCTAAATGGGTTTATGTTGAAATGTTTTGTAAAGGCTCCAATCTTTGAGTATGTTGTTGTATGATCAAAATGAAGCCAAAATATGCAACTACATTGGTAGTTTGTGTTAGTTTGAGCTAGTTTTGGTTGAAATCTAATTTTGGGCTCAAATTGAGCCATAAATCAATCGGTTGCATTAGAGATGTTGTGGAAGCTCAAAATGAGCTCAAAAGTGTTTAAATATGTTGTATAATCGATTTAAAGTTTTGGTTTTGAGTTTGGTTGAGTTTTGGAAATTTGGGTGTTAAACTCATAGGGGGAAGAAGTGCAGGTCCGTGAGCGACTCGCTGAGTCAAAATTTTCTGTTCACAAAATTTGAGCGACTCGATGAGTCAAAACTGGCTGTCCAAAAAAAATTGATTTTTAGATACGGGGTCCTGTTCTAACATCTAATACTTGTAAAATTCATCTAAATTAAGTATTTAAAGGGTTCCAAAGTTTAATTCCACATTCGAGTCTCATAGAGTCCCGAAATGGATTAAGACTTTCGGTTTGGAATCCGAAATGTAATTGGAAGGGTTTTAAAGAGTTGTTGAAAGCATTGAGCCTCTATGTTAGGATCTAACACTTGTTTGCAACTTGTATTGTATGAGTCTAGTTGTTCCCAAAGTTGGAGCATGAATCCGAGTTCGTTGGGTATCCGAAATGACCTGAAACTCTCACGTTGATGCCCGAACTCACATTCGGAGAACTTTATGGACTTAATAAGCTTCGGGGGCTTATATATTTATTATGTAAACATCATGTAGGTGAATTGGATCGTGGAGCCTATTCGAAGAAGCATTTGCCTTATTTGGGCATTTTTGGGTCAAATTGGGACGTCGAGGCTATAATTAGACAATCACTGTGAGTTCTAGGATAAATGTCGAATTACGATTACATGTTAATTGTTCTTTTTACCAGGTCGTTAACATGCTATTTGATCATGCATACTCATATGCCATATTGATAGATTCATTGTAGCCCTTATTGGACATGTTGACATGCATCATATATTGAAAATGTGTTGCCATGCTAGTTGAGATCGTTGTGGATTGGTTTTGTCGTGAATGTCATATTGGAAATACTATCTATTTGATCAAGACAACATATGTCTCGGTGACCTTGTTGGTTGGTCAAAAAGTTTATATGACTATTAAGAGAGTCATTAATAGATTAATTGTTGTTAGTTGAACACAGTATTCTATTTGGACATTAAACACTGAATAGAACCAATACTTGTAAATTATTAGTCGAGTAGACCTTGAGGCCATCATTAATTGATCGTTATGGCACATTGTTTGATTACCTATCTGGTTGTAAGTTGTTGGTTAGGGCCGTTAAATCGGTAAACCTAAAGTGGTAACCAAATCGTACCCATATGTAAGGTTATGGTTGGAAGATTAATAACTAAAAAGATAAAAGAGTTAATTGCATAGATGGTCCTTTAACTATCCCCAAATTGCAATTATCGTCCTTTTATCGAAAACGTTGCAAATTGGGTGCTTTATGTACCGAAAAGTTGCAATTAAGGTCCTTTCTAACAGAATCCGTTAACTTTTGAGGTTAAGTCAAGGGCATTTTAGTCTTTTTAAGGCAAAAGGACCTTTTTTGCAATTTTTTCATATTTTTTGCATTATTATTATTATTATTATTATTATTATTATTATTATTATTATTATTATTATTATTAAAATCATTATCAAAATAAAACCCAAATATCAAACCAAGCTTCTTATTTATCCATTGACCACCGTCGCACCACAGTAGCTCACCCCCATCCTCACGAAGCACCAAAAACGAAAGGCGAGACGCCAGCACCGGCACCGACAGCAGAATCAGAAGAAGTAGCTCAGGTGGATGAAACAAGCAGCAAAGAGAAAGAAATCATGGTGGAGGAAGAGAAAAAGGAAGAGGCAGCTGCAGTCGTGGTTGAGATGCAGCAGTTCGAGTACCCACCACCGCCGCCGGAGACCTAGAACGCGGAGATGCAGTAGTTCGGGTACCCACCACCGCCGCCGCCGGCTTCCTCCACCGCCTGCAACCTTCCCCTCCGGTCTACAAACTCATCTGAGCTGACTGCTCGGTTACCTACCGTCATTTTCGTTAAATGAAGACTCCAAATGTTGAAAGCATCTCCGATTGGTTCGTTAAACCAAAAATTCGAATTGGGAGAATCCAAAAGACCCATGTATTTTTTCTCCATGGGATCTCCTCATGACTAATGTTAATTACATTCAAAAAGACCTCAGCAGAAAGCTTTGGTTCCTGCTGCCACAAAACCACAACAAAAGCAAGAAATGGAGAAGAAAATAGATAAGATTCAAAAGATGGCTCCTAGAGATAAGAGGAGACCAGTAGAGCATGCGAAATCAACAAATTCAGTTTTGAAAAACGCTTCTTCAAAACAAGTGAAGCCACAGAGAAATGCTCTCCCGAATCCCATCTCAAAACAAACATCGTCTTCAGCTTCATCTACCAACAAGTCTAGTACCCAAAAGAAGAACTCAAAGATTGGAAAGGAGGTTATCAAGCCCTTGCCTACAGTTGTGAGTTCCTTCAAACTTAGATATCAGAATAAGATTCCAAAAGTAAAGTTTGATCCCTAACATTGATACATGATGTTGCAGATTCATGAAGTTTTGTAGACCAATTCTTCTAACGAGGAAGAAACTAAAGATTCTGAAGGTACGATTTATGGAGGAGGGTCGCCGGAATTAATGGTGACGGTGGTGGTACAAAGTATGATGAAGAAGATGAAGAAGATGAGTTGGTAGTATGGGTTTTGAGGTGGAAATTGCAGAATTTGTTCTTGATGGGTTTCTTTTTTCTTTTATAATAATAATAATAATAATAATAATAATAAAATAATAATAATAAAGAAGCAAGTAATAAGAAAAAAGTGCAAAAAAGGTCCTTTATTCTTAAAAAGACGAAAATGCCCTTGACTTAACAGAGATATTTAACGGATTCTGTTAGAAAGGACCATAATTGCAACTTTTCGGTACATAAACCACCCAATTTGCAACGTTTTTGAAAAAAGGACGATAACTGCAATTTGGGGATAGTTAAAGGACCATCTATGCAATTAACTCAAGATAAAATTGATAACACATGAGCCACATTGGATCATTCTTGACTAATTGGATTGTTGAGTGTTCAACATGATAGAATTGTGGGTAACCACTCCCGTACTTGATCGGGGTAGACATAGTCATATGTGTATGTATATATATTATTAGAAACCACTCCCGTACTTGTTCGAGGTAGTTGTGTAACAACCTAACTTTTGACCAGTCGTAAATTCAAGGACTTCGAACTTAGTATAGTCAAGGACTTCGAACTTAGTATATAAATTCGAATATTGGTTTGAATTTATCCTCCTATATTCGAATATATTGAATAAAACACATGTGCGACACATAAAAATAACAAGTTAGTTAGCAAAATGAATATATATATATATATAAATATATATACATTGATCTTTTGAGAATTTAATGAAACAAAGATTATGAATGAAAGAAAGATTTATGAATTATCAAGTTATCAGAATCAGATAAAATAAAGATTTTAAAGATAAAAGATGATGATATTGACATGATATGATATGATAACTCTGGACAGGTTCAGTGAAATTCTGAACATAGATACAAAGATTTAAAGATTTAAAAGCGGGTCAAAGACTTGATTTGACAGAGAACAAATTGACAAAGATAAAATCCTGAGATAACTCAGGTGGCAGATTTTACATCTGTTTGATAAAGACCCAGATCTGTGAGTTATAGATATTCAGATTTAACATGCTTGAATTTTCGGTTGAGACATATTGTTGATGCTAGATTGATTTGACATTCATATTATCAGCTGGATTGTGACCTGTGCACACCATGGTTGGGTGTTGCCCAGTGGATCATGATAGCTATTTGATCATCATTTCTTATGTTATTGCATTTATAGTTCATTTCCGATACTGCTTTGAGACTACTGCTATCATGACTTTGATTACGTATGCTTCACCATTGCATATACTTGACATATTGATTCAGCTTGATTAGCCTTGATTGGTTTATTGTTCTAGACCTGACTATTTCACCAGTTCTATTGAACTTGGTAATGACCTCCGATGTTCCGCCACGTTGATTTACTAATAGCTAGCCCAGTATGTGGCTGATCCCCACGATTTAAGCGTGAGCGTGGCTTGAGCATCATCCGACTCTATGACTTCTATGTCTCAATCACGAGGGCTGAAGCGGCAGCCAAGACATATCACGCTAGACTTATGATCCGCTTGACAATGCATGTTAATTTGAAAATCTATTTACTCACTAAGCGTTGCTTACGGTTGCTACATTCACATTTTACAGGAAAAGATAAAGGAAAGTCACCTGTCGGACCTAGTTCTTAGGTCTTACAAAGATCAAGACAGAAGTTCCATAGACCTCTACTCAGCAACCCATTTTGGTACTAATTGGAGGATAATAATATGGTGGACTGGGTAGATTTATCTTGATTATATGATGATATGAATTAGATTAGACTTGTGCCCTTTATAAGTTTAATTTAAAATCGGTAATCCTTTTACTGTAATTTAATATTCCGCACTTAATTACTCTATCTTAGTTATGGTTGATATTGTATTGCATGATATGGGACCTAGACTCGTGAGAACTGCCCGTAAGGGGTGGTCTTCACAGGATGGTATCAAAGAGCATAGTTTGAGTGAATCAAGTATTACGTGAGTATACTTGGTCTCAAACTGAAGCAATGCATATGTATCAATCATTTAGGTGGTTTGAACTGAGATAGGATGTACAGACTGTTAGGATGGGAAAAAGGGTACATAGATCTAAGTCTATAAACTGATAGTTAATTGATTTTAATTTCAGTAAAAGATGTCAGGATCAGGATCAGGTGACATACCAAACAACATGAACCCACAATAAATGTTTGAAATGATGCAACAACTTTTAGCCCAACACTCTGAACAACAAAATAAGATTATGCAAGAACAGTTTCAGGCCAAAGATGAGGCCGAAGCTAAAAGACGTGAAGACAAAAAGAATTAAAGAAAAGAAAAGCAAGTCCAGAATAATGACTCTGATTCTGATAACTCGAACCCTGAAACCCAAGTTGTACAGCCAAAAGGTTGTAAAGATTTCAAAGCGAGCGGTGTACTTAACTTTGAGGGTACAGTCAATCCAATTCAGGCGATGGATTGGATAAGCCATACTGAAGAGATTTTAGAATCTCTGACTGCTTAGAATCAAAGAAAGTGAGCTATGCTTCTGCGTTGTTTGTCGGCGCTGCCCGTGCCTGGTGGAAAACCCAGAGAAGCGTTTATGGCGAGGAAGTAATACAGACTCTAGAATGGGAGCAGTTCTTAGACATGTTTAACGCGAAGTATTGTCCGGTTGACCAGCGAGACAAGATGGAAGTACAACTGATGCAACTGACTCAGGGAACCAAAACTGTTGATGAGTATGAGCATGAATTCTCACGGCTTTGCGGTTACTCCTCGTATCAAGTAGCTACTAAGGAACGAAAGATGAATCGATTTTGCGGAGGACTCAACTCGAGATATCGACACCCGATGAGTGCAATAAAGTATAAGAGTTACCTGGAAATGGTTGAAGCGGCCAGACAGATCGAGAGGGGATATTTAGAGTATGGCGATCAGCTTTACGCTCCATCGGCGAACCCGACATGTCATCTCCTCCGAAGAAACAGAGATTCGGCAGATTCTTCAGACCAAACAAGTCTCAGTCCCAACAACCTCAGCAATCTCAGCAGTATAGTTCGTCTCAGAAAGTTCAAGCCTACTCTTTAACGAACGAGCCACGATTCTGCAAGAGATGCAGAAAATCACACATGGGGTTGTGTAACCCAGATGACGTCACATGCTTTGTTTGCAACAGAGTTGGTCACAGTAGCGAAGAGTGTCCACAGCAAGGACTCGGATGTACGAAATGTGGGAAACGAGGACACTTTATGTATCAGTGTGGCAGCGGGCAACGAGGTCAGTCACAATCGTCAGCGGGAGGATCTACAATGAAAAGTTCAGCAGCAACTCCGACCGCAAGGACTCGAGCATTTCAGATAACAACCGAGGAAGCGAGAGAAACCCCTGATGTAGTTACCGGTACGTTCATGCTTAACTCAATCCCTGCTCGCGTATTATTTGATTCAGGCACTAGTCGTTCCTTTATATCGACTTCTTTCGCACAAAGATTATACAAATCTCCATCGAAGCTTCCCGTAGTAGTTGACATTGAGACAGCCAGTAACAGTTACGTTATGGCTGATTCTGTATACCGTAACTGCACTCTACTCGTTGATAACGTCGTATTCAATCTTGATCTCATTCCTATTCCGTTGAAAGAATTTGATGTCATCATTGGCATGGACTGGCTAATGAATAATGAGGCTACGATCGTCTGCAATCGGCGAATCCTCAGAATTAAGTCTTCAGATGGCCAAGTATTAGAAATCCAAGGCGAGAAGCGAAAAGGTGCTCACTGCTTCATTTCAGTTGAAAAAGCTCATAAATATCTGTCTAAGGGTCATCAATCTTACATATGCTATGTCTCATCTGAATCTAACTCTGAAGCCCAAAAGAAATTCTTATATGATATTCCAATCGTCTGTGAGTTTCCAGACGTGTTTCCTGATGATATTTCTGGAGTGCCACCGGAACGTCAAGTCGAGTTCGGAATTGACTTGGTTCCTGGTGCGGCTCCCATTGCCAAAGCTCCTTACACACTTGCACCTGCAGAAATGCAGGAAATGTCAAAGCAGTTGCAAGAGCTATTAGAAAAGGGATTTATCCGACCGAGTTCATCCCCGTGGGGTGCACCTGTCTTATTTGTAAAGAAGAAAGACGGAACTCTCAGAATGTGCATCGATTACCGCGAGTTGAACAAAGTCACCATAAAGAATAAATATCCTCTGCCCAGAATTGATGATTTATTCGATCAGCTACAAGGAGCCAGCTACTTTTCTAAAATCGATCTTCGTTCTGGGTATCATCAGCTGAAGGTTAAAGATGAGGATATTCCAAAGACAACCTTCCGAACAAGATATGGTCATTACGAATTTCTCGTGATGCCGTTCGGTTTAACAAATGCACCAGCGGCGTTCATGGATCTCATGAATCGCGTGTGCAGACCGATGCTGGATAAGTCAGTTATCGTATTCATAGACGATATTCTGATTTACTCCAAAACGGAGGCTGATCATTCTAATTATCTGCGACAATTGCTAGAGTTACTGAGAAAAGAAAGACTCTACGCAAAATTCTCCAAGTGCGAATTATGGCTCAGACAGGTATAACTTTATATTGTCTCGAGTTATTTCCTAAGTGTTCCTTGATTGAATGAAAACTTGAACTATCACTTTGATTTCTTTATAGATCCAATTCCTTGGCCATGTCATATCTGGCGAAGGAATTTCAGTTGATCCTTCAAAAGTCGAGGCCGTTCAAAAATGGCAAACGCCTCGCAATGCCTCTGAAATAAGAAGTTTCCTTGGATTGGCCGGCTATTATCGGCGATTCATAAAGGACTTCTCAAAGATTGCTGTGCCACTTACGATGCTAACACGAAAGAATACACCTTTCGTATGGGCAGATATACAGCTAGAGGCATTTGAAACTTTGAAACAGAAGTTAATTCAAGCGCCGATCCTAGCCTTACCAGAAGGCAATGATGATTTTGTCGTTTACAGTGACGCATCTGGTACTGGCTTAGGATGTGTTCTAATGCAAAGGGGAAAAGTAATTGCTTACGCTTCAAGGCAATTGAAAGATTACGAGAAAAGTGCACCTACTCATGATCTTGAGTTGGCTGCCGTTACCTTTGCACTGAAGATCTGGCGTCATTATCTTTATGGGACTTGGTGTCAAATTTACACCGATCATAAGAGTCTCAAACATCTCTTTACTCAAAAGGATCTGAATATGAAACAGCGTCGGTCCTTGGAGCTTATCAAGGACTATGATTGCGAGATCCTATATCATCCCGGCAAAGCTAATGTTGTCGCGGATGCTTTGAGTAGGAAAGTATATCCGGAAAAGTGTTGCTATGCCCTGACTCCTGTTGTATTCTCTTCCGATCTTATCGAAGACATTAAATCTGCTCAAGCCGAAGCACTGAAAGAAGAGAATATCGGTTCTGAAAATCTCAAAGGACAGTTACAATTCTTATCTCTGAACCATTTGGGACTTCACTGTCTCCAGGGAAACCGAATCTGGATTCCTAAATATGGTTCAATCCGCAACACTCTTCTATCTGAAGCTCATAAGTCCAAATTATCTATTCATCCTGGCAGCTCAAAGATGTACTTCGATCTGAAAGCTGACTATTGGTGGCCAGGAATGAAGAAAGACATCGGTCATTATGTTGAAAGCTGCAGAATATGTCAAATGGTTAAGGCAGAACATCAGAAGCCCTTCGGGGATATGCAACCACTGCCAGTTCCTGAGTGGAAGTGGGAGCATATAACCATGGACTTCATCACGAAGTTGCCGAAAACGAAGAGACAGCACGACTCCATCTGGGTAGTCGTGGACCGATTAACGAAGTCAGCTCATTTCATACCGATGAAAGAAACATACTCTCTCGATAGATTGGCACAATTATACATCACCGAAATAATTTCTCGTCACGGTGTGCCAAAGTCTATTGTACCTGATCGTGATAGTCGTTTCACATCTAGATTCTGGCAAGCTCTACAAGACGGGATGGGTACTCGGATCTCTATGAGTACTGCTTATCATCCTAATGCAGATGGCCAGAGTGAGCGTACTATCCTTACTCTCGAAGATATGCTTCGTGCCTGTGTTCTTGATCTAAGTGGTAATTGGGATGACCACTTGCCTCTGGTCGAATTCTCTTACAACAACAGTTATCATTCTACGATCAAGATGGCTCCTTTTGAAGCTTTGTACGGAAGAAAGTGCAGAACTCCCACCTGTTGGCGCGAAACAGGTGAATCACCTATAGCGGGTCCTGCCCTTCTACAGTTGACTCATGAAAAGATTCAACTGGTTAGAAGAAACATACTTGAAGCTCAAAGCAGGCAGAAGTCATATTATGACAATCGACACAGATCTATTAGCTTTGCAGTTAACGATTGGGTGATGCTGAAAGTATCTCCAATGAAGAATGTGGTAAGATTCATAAAGAGAAACAAGTTAGCTCCAAGATTCATCGGTCCATTCAAGATTGTCGAAAAGATAGGAAATCAATCTTATCGTCTTGAACTGCCAGCGGACTTATCTGGAATACATCCTGTATTCCATGTCAGTCATTTGAGAAAGAGCTTAGCAGACGAAAGAGAAGTTCAAATACCACACGTTAACTTGCAAGTTGATGAAAAGCTTCGAGTGGTTGAAGAGCCGGAATGTATTCTGGACTCGAAGACCAAGAAGCTTAGAAATAAAGATATACAGATGGTGCTCGTCCAGTGGAAACACCACAAGGGTTCGCATCAGTCTTGGGAATCTGAAGATGTTATGAAAGCTACTTATCCCAGTCTATTCGAACATAGCTAACTTCGGGGACGAAGTTTGTGCGTGGTGGAGCCCATTCTGTAACAACCTAACTTTTGACCAGTCGTAAATTCAGTATTTTTGAACCAATAATGTAATAAAGTTACATTATTTGAATTATAATTTAATTAAGTTATGAAATATTTAATTAAATTATATAAATATTTAAAGTTATGATTTAATAATTATTAAAGATAATTAAATAAAAGAGATATAAGATACAAAAGTAAAAATGGGTTAAATTTCAAATGTAACTGATTAAGTATATAAACGTAATTTAGATTAATAATCTTTCATTTTAGAAAATCTGCTCTCTCTACTGTCTCTCTACTCTCTCTCTAGATTTCTCCCAAACCGATCGGTAAATTGTAGAGTTTTATACATCGTTGGAAAGGTCTCGAAGAATACTACGCAAATCTAACGTTGCATGTACGATTACATACGGAATTTGAGGTAAGAATTTACGTTTAAAGTTTCCTTATTTTCGGTTTTTTCGAACTTACCATCTTTCTTTCGAATTAAAGCTATTTTGAATGAGTATTAACTCGAGTATGATAGATTATGTATAATATAATCAAACCTAGGCTTAATACTTAATATATTCGTGATTTTAGCCGTAGAAATGTATGTTTTAAAGCTGAAAAATATGAACAAATTCGAGATGCAAAGAACAAACTCGAAATTGAGCTAAATTCGAGAATATATTCGAATTTAGTCCTTAAATTCGAAATGGGATTCGAATTTGTCCATAAAGTCGAATTTGGGTTTGATTTTTGAACATTAAATTCGAATGATGATTCAAATATAGTCAAGGACTTCGAACTTAGTATATAAATTCGAATATTGGTTCGAATTTATCCTCCTATATTCGAATATATTGAATAAAACACATGTGCGATGCATAAAAATAACAAGTTAGTTAGCAAAATGAATATATATATAAATATATATACATTGATCTTTTGAGAATTTAATGAAACAAAGATTATGAATGACAGAAAGATTTATGAGTGATCAAGTTATCAGAATCAGATAAAATAAAGATTTTAAAGATAAAAGATGATGATATTGACATGATATGATATGATAACTCTGGACAGGTTCAGTGAAATTCTGAACATAGATACAAAGATTTAAAGATTTAAAAGCGGGTCAAAGACTTGATTTGACAGAGAACTGATTGACAAAGATAAAATCCTGAGATAACTCAGGTGGCAGATTTTACATCTGTTTGATAAAGACCCAGATATGTGAGTTATAGATATTCAGATTTAACATGCTTGAATTTCTGGTTGAGACATATTGTTTATGCTAGATTGATTTGACATTCATATTATCAGCTGGATTGTGACCCGTGCACACCATGGTTGGGTGTTGCCCAGTGGATCATGATAGCTATTTGCTCATCATTTCTTATGTTATTGCATTTATAGTTCATTTCCGATACTGCTTTGAGACTACTGCTATCATGACTTTGATTACGTATGCTTCACCATTGCATATACTTGACATATTGATTCAGCTTGATTAGCCTTGATTGGTCTATTGTTCTAGACCTGGCTATTTCACCAGTTCTATTGAACTTGGTAATGACCTCCGATGTTCCGTCACGTTGATTTACTGGTAGCTAGCCCAGTATGTGGCTGATCCCCACGATTTAAGCGTGAGCGTGGCTTGAGCATCATCCGACTCTATGACTTCTATGTCTCAATCACGAGGGCTGAAGCGGCAGCCAAGACATATCATGCTAGACTTATGATCCGCTTGGCAATGCATGTTAATTTGAAAATCTATTTACTCACTAAGCGTTGCTTACGGTTGCTACATTCACATTTTACAGGAAAAGATAAAGGAAAGTCACCTGCCGGACCTAGTTCTTAGGTCTTACAAAGATCAAGACAGAAGTTCCATAGACCTCTACTCAGCAACCCATTTTGGTACTAATTGGAGGATAATAATATGGTGGACTGGGTAAATTTATCTTTATTATATGATGATATGAATTAGATTAGACTTGTGCCCTTTATAAGTTTAATTTAAAATCGGTAATCTGTATTAAACTTAAATCCTAATATATGCTTGTACTGTAATTTAATATTCCGCACTTAATTACTCTATCTTAGTTATGGTTGATATTGTATTGCATGATATGGGACCTAGAGTCGTGAGAACTGCCCCGTAAGGGGTGGTCTTCACAAGTCGTGGTCATTTATATATACATATAAAGATTGGATCGTGACAGGTTATTTCATGTGAGGACAGCAACGGGCCGCCTGCGGAGAATGTGGACAACCGTTGGCCTACAAGCATGGAGAGACATCACTTGTGTGTGAATTCTTGAGTAGTATGTTTTTGGTAATGCAATGGGTCGGTGATGATTGAACGTTAAAACGTGCTTCTGTGAAATTAATTAGCCTCGCACATCGACTCGGCTAGGCTAGGCGGCGAAAGTGGAACATCTGGATATAAATCTTGTAAATTACTCGTAGTAACAAATTAGAATTCTATGGAAATAAATATGGAAGATCAATAGTCCTTAAAGAGGCGAGGTCAACCATCACATGAGTTATAAATTGCTTGGTGGTAAATGTTTGATAATGGTTGAACTAATTGGAACGCATGACCTCATTACTGTGTAATTGTTATCTATATTAATCTTGGAATCCACTAAACAACTTTGTTGTTTACGTTTTAGTTGTTAACATTTTTACAGGTTTTGTGATACCATGATGGAAGCTTTTAGACTTCCTCATTGTTGAAGATATTAGATTCAAGACTAACGGTATGACTTGGATGTTGTGTTGGGTTTTGGGTAGCCGATTTCCAGGCCTTAACTATTCGTTCGCAGGATCATGACCTGTAACCTTGTAGACCTTAATAGTTGTTATTCGGTTGCATCACTTATGATGCATTAGTTGTAAAAGTTTTAATTCTACCCTAATTCCGCAAGTATTATTGTACTAATTATTGTTAATTGCACTTAAACATGTATTATTGTTGTATGGGTGTTTCAATTCTCTAAGATGTCTCTATGCTCCCACTGAATATGTCATCTCTTTTCATTTCATTTTAGTCATTGCAGACATTATGCATAAAACTTTGTTCAATTGAGTATCACATATCCAAGAACAATAGAAGTGACTGATTCAGATACACGAAGTCTCAATGCAGTCAACCTTGACCGTTTCCAAGTACTTGGGACCATTCCTTTCCCAGTGCCCAGTTTCCTAGCACTCAAAGAATTTGTCATCCTTGGATTTGACTTCTCTGCTTCTAGGTTTTAGCTACTTGTTAGCTTTAACCTCCGGCTTGGAAACTTACTTTCCCTTCCGTCTCTTTCCCTATCTTCTCTCCTTAATCATTCCCTCAGCAGTCTATAGCATCTGATGCAGCCCACTGATCTTCTTCTCCTTGCATATTGTAACAAATTACAAATTGCTAAAATCCCTTCAATAAGGAATCGAGAATCAGATTCGTGGTCATGTCTTATGTCACGGGATACCCAAGTCTGCTAAGATGATCCAGATAACCTTTCATCTTCAGCAAATGGGGTCTAAGAGTTGTTCCTTCTGCCATTCTGCAGGAGCTCAGAGCCCTAGTTGTATATGTTTCTCAGTCCGAGCCTGAGTCTAGAACATATCCTTTAGCCAGCAATACATCTGGCAAGCTGAGATGTCCATAAGGCTAGTCCGCAGCTCAGATGTCATGGTCGCTAGTATTAGATAGGTAACATTGACCGAATCCTCAGAGTGCTTCTTGTGGAGATTTCTCACCTCAACTGTAGCAGTCTCTACAGGAGCAGGTTCTGGTGTCCTCTCCAGAATATACGACTTTCACATCTGTACTCAGAACATTTGTCAGATTTTATTCCCAGTTCAGGAAGTTGCCTCTTCTGAGTTCTCCATATCCCGAATGGACCTCAAAGTAGCAACATGTGCTTTTGGGGAGGATTTTCAAGTGGGGAAAGGATATTGACGTTATCATTGTTGTTGTTATTGTTATTGTCATTGTTATTATTAAACCGCTTCTACCTCTATCTTTTTCAACCATCTTAAACAATTTTTCAAAAATTAGTATTTGATTAACCATTAATAAATCAATAACCCAATATTTAGAAATGATTTATTAATCCTAAGAACCATTTTACATATTCATGAACCCAACGGAGGCTGAACCTACATGAATAAGCTACTCAGACAGACAACTTATTACCAATTACAACCCCTTTGCAACTCTTAGATCTTATGCGATTTTCAATTTCTTAAATTGATCATGTTTAATCTCATCCACACCTTGGGCAACAGTCTTACTGAGGAACCACCACTGACACACACCATAGAACAACTGCAAGTCACTGGCCCAAGTCTCACTTAGGATCCGCAGTGCTTACCTCACAGCTCTCCGAGTTTGCGGCGTAAGCACCCAACGAAGGCTGAACCTACTTACGACGACCGGTCACTGTGAGTGTCACTATATGGACGGTGTGTTGTGTCAGATTTTTAATTTGGGTTTATAACCAGTATCTTACCAAGAACTAGTGGCCAGTTAGTCAGCGGGCAGGATCCTTTCGGTTCAAACCTCTCGGAAATTCCTACAACCATAGCACTATCATGACTGTCCTAGACACCACCTATTCTGGTAAACAATCGAGTTAATTTACCGGTTTTAAGAATTTCACCTCTTGGATCATATGACATTTTAAAAATAAATCTCCTTTTATTTGAAAAACTAATTTCATAAAAATGTCATATCTAACACCTGACAAAATAATTAAAGTTTCCAATTTAAACTTCCTTTTAAATACTTTAATTTTTCATAAAAAATGATTGTAGTTTTAATTTCTTTTATTTATCTACTTTGTCACCACAACCACGCAGATAAAAAAATTACTTAAAGAAATAAAACATACAACCACATGGTGACATAGCCTTGCCGAAACTAAATTAGTTTCCGAGAGCCATACGGACAAACCAATTAGGTCAAACCTAAGTGACAAAATCAACACACAAGGCAAGAAGGATGAACTTTTTCAGCTCCCACTAGCCTCAACGTCCGAGATGTCTCCGAGCGTCCTTGATGGATGACCTCCTTCTTGATGGGCATCTTCGCCAAGATTTTTTACATAATTTAATCAATATACATTTGCCTATTTTCTAGCCTATTACAGATTACATCTTAAAACCGGGATTCCAATGGCACGCAGGCTTTCCCAAAAATAACCAATAATAGAAAATAGCAAACATAAGATTATATAAACAACCATCACAAACAAATGGGTCTCAAGGCTTGGCTATGTCACAAACATTAATAAAGCAGTAAAACATATTAATTTAATACGGTTCGTAAACTCGAAATTTAGGAACACTTTCCATAATTAGAAAATTTTGCCCGAAAAATTTCAAATTTAATTCCATCTTTGCATTATCTTGGGATTCATAACTATACTTTTCTTAAAATATTCAATTAACTTCAAACACCTTTGAAACTTAAACTTACTATTTTAAGAAACTTTTATTAAACAACCTTTAATAAATATAGTTATTATTTTGAAATAATATTGATAAATTATTTAAACTTCTTTTAAGTAATTATCAATCAAGTATTATTTAATTGAAAACACCTTTCCAAAAATAAATAAACTTTATTTAAATGTCAATTTTCTAAATGAACAAAATATTTTCATTAAAGGTTTTAAGAAAATTGATCATCTTAAATAACACCAGAAATTTATTTATGGTTTTAAACAATTTCTACCAAAAACGTTAATGTCGAGATCAAATCTCAAAACATTAAACCATGACCGAGCATGAAACTCAAAGTCACGATTTCATCAATTTGAAAATAGAATCCTTAAATTAAAGTCCCTTTAATTTAATAATGCATTTTATGGAACTAAATATTAAATGCATAAATTAAATCTAGTTTATAAATTAAAATTACCGTTAATTTAATTTCAACGTTAAAACTTAACTTTTAATTAAAACCGATTAAATTTAAACGACGAATTACCGGAAAACGGAAACGAACCAACTTAGTTAACCGACTCATACTCGGGTTCAATAACCCATATGAACCGAAAACAAGTAGGGTATTAAATCATTTGACGACTGAAATTAATCAAAGCCTTTAATCAACTCACTTTGATTATTTCGATATCCATATTCCAATTAATCGTTTAACTATCCAATCGAATAATATTCAAACTGATTTGTAAATTAAAAAAAAAAACTAAGTCTCCCACTTTAATTTTATAAAACCGAAAACATATTTACATATATTTTGTCACAAATGTCGAAATATTAATAATCAAACACTTTTGATTTATTGATTCGATTTTAACGCATTTAATTTAATCGTTCGAGTTTAACCGTGAATAAACGACACGACGGAATAAACCATCCATCACTTCGGCTACCACATCATAACTAAGCGGTCATGAGTCTGAACCCATGGCCGAAATCTCAAGGTTTGATTTCGCGAACTGAACGTTTAATTTTCGACTTTAATTAATTACAAACTTTTAAACAATCAAACATCAACTAAATAAAACGAACTAAGGTTTCAAAATCCCGAGTTCTGAGAAACTCCAAGGTTGGCCGAGAATCACCATGGGGTTTCCAAAACCTTTGGTCGATTTTCTCAAAGCCGAATCAAAACCTTAAACCTTTTAATTATCGATTTCGATCGTTTAAACACTTTTAATCATAAAAATCAAAACTTTAAGAACGTTGAACATAAATACTCGAATAATACTATCATTATGTTACTTGAGGTGGCTCTGATACCACTGTTGGGAATTTGTATCGTTTTTCATAAAACATAAACTTTAAATCATATTAAATTCACAACGGAAGCCTATAAAAATTACGAATTCCGTACACGGATCATCAAGTATACATAAGATAAATAAACGAGAAAGCAATAAAAATCCATACATTTGTAATCTGTGACAAGAATACACAAATGAGATGCTATCGGTATCCACCGGTGATGACACGATCGAGCGACGCCAGGTATGCAATTAAACACATGAGGAACGGGAAAAACAATGTTTGAGTTTTGTTTTGTGTCACACGCTTCCCAAAACGTAAGTCATATATATATATATATCTCTACCTTTTTAATATACGGCCGCGTGTGTGTATATATATATATATGATTGGGAGAACCCCTCATTGCCGTGAGAACGTGAGAACCACTTTAAAATTTGTGCATCCACTGTATTAAATTGTGCATTTGATACTAAAATTAAATGTTTTCGATATATTTATGCATTTCATGTAAAAATTTACGCATCTCATGCTATAATTTATTCATTTTATGTATGAATTGTGCATTTAAAAAAATTTGTGCATTTGATTGTCAAATTTGTGCATTTAGTTTATAATTTAATGAATATAATTTTTGAATGTAATTTTAGTGTTAGATTATGATATTTATTAATATTTAAGACTAATAATGGTTTTAATTAAAACTTTTAATTTTTAAATTTGTGCATTTGATGTACAAATTTGTGCATTTTGGAGTGGTTCTCACGGTAATGAGGGTTCTTACCGGAACCCAACCCTATATATATATATATATATATATATATATATATATATATATATATATATATATATATATATATATATATAGGGTTGGGATCATTGCAGAACTTTAATTTAGTGTAGAACCATAGAACCAATCTAAACCATTGGATTATAATATAACACTAGGGATAAGATGGTAATTATGCAATTAACATTGAATTAATAGTAGCCTACCAAGTTTGACTGCACATTTTGACCATTTTTGACTCTTTTAATATCGAACGGACATGCAGTGTTGCATATATGATATATTGTATCACTTCGACGTTGAATGTGTGATTTAAACTGTAATTCGACATTGAATGATCTCTATATAATATATTGAATGGACGTCTAGGTAAAAAAAATTTTGACGAAAAATAAACACGTAAAATTTTTTCGAAAAAAATATCATTACTGTTCTCATTAAATCAACCAACTTTTGACTACTAATTTTGACCATTATTTTGGTTCTGTTAATTTTGAATGTACATGCGGTGTTGCATCGACGTTGTATATACGACATCAAGTGTTCATTCGACATTGAATGATATCGGCCATGCTACATTGCATCGTGGTCTGGGTAATTTTTTTTTACGAAAAATAAACACGTAAAAATTTTTCTAAAAAAGTATATCATTACTGTTCTCATTAAATCAACCAACTTTTGATAACTACTTTTGACCATTATTTTGGTTCTGTTAATTTTGAATGTACATGCAGTGTTGCATCGCCGTTGAATATACGATATCAACTGTTAATTCGACATTGAATGATATCGGCCATGCTACATTGCATCGTGGTCTGGGTAATTTTTTTTTTACAAAAAATAAACACGTAAAATTTTTTCTAAAAAATATATCATGACCGGTCTCGTTTTAAAGAGTATAAAATTCTCGTTTTTATGGTATAACTTTTTTGATTTAACAAATAATCATATTAATGTTATTTTAATTTAAAGAAAAAAGGATATCTATTTTACTAATGTCAATCTTTTTGCTATTTCCAATCTATTCTTTTTTTACCCTCAAATAAAAAATCACTAATGCCAATCTTTTTTTCACTAATTCCAAACTATATGGTTTTAATCATGACCATTGGATTAATCTAATTTATGGACGATATTGGTTATACGGTTCTACACTAAATTTAGGTTCTGCAATGATCCCATATATATATATATATATATTATTAAGAGTTTTAGTTTTAATGAAACTCTAATATAATAATATAATATATATCTTAATAATTATCTTTATTATTTAAACAGTATATAATTATCTCTATAGTTATATACCCTTTAAATAACATTAATCTTTTATGCATTATCTAATAATATAATTATCTCTTATTTATTTGTTTATAATTATCCATCCAATTATCTAATAATAGATGATAATACTAATTCAAATAAATCAATCTTTTATTTAATATCAAATAATAAATAAAAGATCAGATAATTATTTAATTATCATCCAATGACAATTAAATCACTACAATATCTAATATTGCACTTATAGTCCCCGTACTTTGAGATATAATTAATCATCCATTAATTTAATCTCAATGATCATTTCGTGTCATAAACAATATCCAATATTATTTATTCAATCGTTTAATTGCATCTGCTCAGTTGTGCTCATCGGTGTGACCCTCAAGTGTTTTATGAAATCAGCCATGATGCAGTAGTAATGTCATCTTTACACACCATATACTAACAAGATGCAACTAGCAGATATGCAGGTACTCTTTCTCAAACATCTTTGTAATTATCTATAATAATTAACATATGTGTGTCAGATAAAAGTTTGCACTCAATGTAGCCATCTAAAACATTATTTTCATTTTGTTGTAATATGATAATTAGTTTATGGTAGCTATGAAGTTGTTTTGGTAGCATTTTGTTTAAATTATTCAAAAAATCTAGAAATAGTGTTATATCTTTTATAAAAAACTTTTTAACCCCAGTTTTTTTATTAACGAACCTGGGCTTAAAGTGCAGAAACATATGGTTAAAAATATATCAGACCCATTTGCTTATTAAGGAACCATGGTTAACAATTTTGTACCCCGATTATATAATAGGAGTCTATGTCATATATCAACAGCATATCCCTCCTTTTACTCTAGTTAAAGAATCGTGGTCTATTATCAAAATAATCGGGGTTAAAGAGTATTTTTGTAGTATGATTTTAGACTTTTGTTGTAAGTTTATAAAATTATATATTGAGAGGTTAAATATGCTGATAATTGATTGCCAAAGTTTAGAAATGTGTAATTTTGTCAAACATCTGTTAATAAAACATGTTTTTATGAATGTGATTAGTCATTGATATTTGATTACTCATCAAATATAATTTGCCCATTCTTTCTCTCAATTGAACGAACTGAACACCTTTTTCTCTCATCCACTGATTTCTTTTCTCTCTAGAAATAAATCATCAATGAGAGATTCAAGTTAAAGTTCTTAAGAATTTGAAATGTACAAGCAACATCAAGCCAGAATCTATCAACAAGACTTATTTAAATCAATAAACCACGAGTTTGGCAATTTCGGTATAAGCTAATACCTGAACCCTAAATTTCTGGAACTCAGTGTCGCCATGATTGACATAAAATCATATATTAACTCATGTTTGATAGGAAATATTCATGAAGCTTGATACAAGGCATATAACTAATTTAACAAGTCCTTGAAATAATAATTGTATTAAAGATATATGACACGCCCACTGTAAGTAGTCAGATTTATACGTCTGCATTTAATTTATGTTTGTAGGTCCCAAAATTATTCCAAGTATCTCAAGAGTAACTATAGCAAGGGGTGAATTCCGTTTAAAACAGATCACATAGTTATTTCTCAATGTTCGGATTGCAGAATGATCCAAACCAAGATGACAGATTGAACAACTTATGTAACTAGTCTAAGACATGCTCAAACTGATTAGAATGTAGTAACTCACTAAGAATCACTCTATGCTACCACAGTAAGAGTTTCTCAGTACAATAAACTCTGAGGTGAATTCACCTTGAACACTAAACATATCAGTGTTCATAAACTGCTCACTTGAAGGAGTAACACCATTGTTGAACATATCACTAGAAGCTTCCGGAAAATCACCATTAAGAGGACTTTGACAAAGACTTTGAACAATGTTAGTACATTTATTCACAAAGGGTGTACCAACATAGTCATCATCTCGTCCATCATGAAGTCCAGGTTCCAATCTAGTTGACGTGGAAGTTTTCGAGACTTCATCAGTTTTGGAGTGTAGAAGGTCATTAAAGCTGAAATCTTCTAAAACAAATTCATGACTCACTGGAGGAGAGGAACCGGAAGACTCTTCAAACATGACATTGACAGATTCTTCAATCACCTTCCTTTTGAAGTTGTATACTCTGTAGGCTTTTGATATAGAGAGTATACAACAAATCTACCTTTGTGGCACCCTTGCCACAACAACCACCATTAACAAGACACCCAGGATTAATCACCAATACATCAATTACATAATGATCTGATTACTTAATTAAAGTGCGGAAGCAATTAAAGTACAAAATAAAGTATTACAACAATTCCATATCACTCTACGGTACTACAAAGGTTACATGTCTATATCTAAAAACTTCCATTACATTACATTATCCCAAATTTATTACAACAATAATCTCAACAATTAAGTTACCAAATAAGCAACTGAGTCTTCAATTCACTTCAAACAACAACCTAGCTAGATGGTCCCGCAGCTGATTTTCCTTTTCCTGTAAAAATTACAACAACTAAAACGTAAGCGAATGCTTAGTGAATACATAGATTACGCACATTATAAATATTTATGAAGCCCAAGAGTAACCCCGACGACAAACGTCGTATACTCTCTTCGTACACCAAGTACGGACCAGAGCCGCAGCCCCTTCGAGCCCAAAGCTCGGCATTTACACATACCATCTGAGACAAACGAACGATCGGAGATGACATACTGCCTACCGGACCTGGAGGGATCAGCTCCAGCGTCATATAGCACAGTAACATCAGAGTTAACGATGCGACCCACCGGTCCATCACTAGATGCACAACAATCGAACGGACATGCAACAAGTAAGAATGTGCATCTAAATCTACGCAAGTTAGTAGAATTCCAACCAAACAAGTGAAACAACAGGTCTCAGCAGGCAAAGCTTAACATAAATCAGATATAATCATGCGAAATCTACTGTACTCACAGTGGGAGCGTAAATAAACTTTAATCAATCTTATTTCTCTTCGGGCTTTCAACCGGATCCACAAAGTACCCCACTGTGGGTTAAACAACACCACAAGGGACCTGTACGTCAGTTGTAACAACATATCGTGTCAATTTCTTGTTTAATTTCATAAACAATAATTTATAAATTCTGAAATATCTGATCCCCATTTCGGATCCATGTCCGAATTCGGATCCCACCCGAATTCGGACACCCAATTCGGTCCCCAATAGATCCTAATTCGGACCTCATAACAACTTCGGACCACATCGAGTTCGTACCACACTTGTCCAAATTCGGACCATAGCCAGTTCGGTCCCTCATCGAATTCGGACCACCATCCGAATTCGGATCAATTCGGTTTCCCCAACACTTAGAAATTATTTCTGTTTTTTATAAATCAACACTTCGGACCTTCTTAATTTCGGATTTCATCCTAAGTTCGAGGCCATCCGAATTCGGACCAGATCCGAGTTCATCTCGGATCCGAATTCGGACCCCTTCGAATTTATGCAGTTTCGAATATTTTCCAGATTTTAATCCAAGTCATTTTTGCACTTACTCAGTATGTGAAATAACTTACACCAACTAAAATATACTTGTTTTCAACCATTTTAACACTTACATTAGCATGCTTTCATACCAATTTACATCCTTTTTGACCATTTTTATTCATCCATTCGAACACACACTAAAAACACACACAAATCTCTAAAAATCATACTTCCAGGTCGAATCAGAAGCTGAAACTTGATATTTAGCATCATATATACTAGATTTAAACTAATCCATAATAAAACCAAACATGCATTAACATTTGAATCTCCAAAAATCAAATTTTCGGTTCATATAAAAACCGAACCAAAACCACCAAAATCGAAGTGTTGATGAAATTTTTACCTTAATTCGATGATTGCAGATGTTTTAGTTCCTTGAATGCAATCTGAATCCAAATTTCCAGCTTCAAATTTCAACTTTTGATGATCTTCAATGGTTTAGAGAGAGAGAGCCGAGAGAGATGAGATTTTTAGAGAGAGAGAGTTTTGTTTCAAATGAATTGAAATAACTCTTTTCCCCCCTTTTATTCCAAATTTCCATCTTTAGCACTTTTAGTCCCTCAATTTAACCGGTTCCATTAAATACTGATTTTATAAGATAAAAGAATTCTATCTTTCATCTATTATCTTAATAATTTAAATAATCATTTTCACTTAATAATTTTAAAATTCTAAATTTCCATAATATGCAACCGACTTTATAATTAATCCAAAACTTCGTACCAACTTTCATAATTCAACTTAAATTACAAATTTAAACTTAATAACTTTAAATACAATAATTTAAATCCGAGGATGTTACAGCATGGGCTCCACCACGCTTAACTTCGTCCTCGAAGTTACTCGGATTCGAACAGTTGTGGGTATTTCCTTAACATTTCCGCCTTTGTCTCCCAAGTGTGATTCGCTCCTTTGTGATGCTTCCAACGTACAAGCACCATTTCTATCTCTTTGCTCCTTAATTTCTTCACCTTAGTATCCAATACACATTCCGGCTCTTCAACATATCGAAGCCTTTCATCAATCTGCAACTCAGCGTGATCAGCCCAATCTTCATTTTCTGCAGTGAAAGACTTCCTAAGATTCCCAACATGAAACACCGGGTGTATGCCCGACATCCCTTCAGGCAATTCTAACCGATAAGACTGATTTCCAACTTTTTCAACGATCCTAAATGGTCCGACGAATGTTGGAGCCAACTTTCCCCTCTTCACAAAACGAGTAACACCCCTCATCGGTGATACTTTCAGATAATCCCAATCGTTCACCTCAAAATTGATCGGTTTGTGCCTCCGATCATAGTAACTTTTCTGACGATCCTGGGCCGCTTTCATGTTCTGCCTAATCAACTGTATCTTCTCGTTTGTTTCTTGAAGCAAGGCCGGCCCAGCGATTGGTGTTTCACCCGTTTCTCTCCAACATGTAGGAGTCCTACATTTCCTTCCATACAAAGCCTCGAACGGCGCTTTCTTGATTGTCGCATGATAGCTATTATTGTACGAAAACTCTATCAGTGGCAAATGATCATCCCAGTTGCCACCGAGATCTAACACACAAGCTCTCATCATATCTTCCAAAGTAAGGATCGTTCGTTCACTTTGGCCATCGGTTTGCGGACGATAGGCCGTACTCATTGCGATTCTCGTTCCTAACCCTTCTTGCAGTGCCGACCAAAAATTCGAAGTAAACCGGCTATCCCGATCCGAGACAATAGACTTAGGCACTCCATGCCTAGAAACAATCTCGTTCATATAAATTTGAGCTAATTTCTCCAGCGAATAACTTTCACGAATCGGTATGAAGTGAGCCGACTTTGTTAACCGATCCACGATTACCCAAACTGCATCATGCTGTCGCTTAGTCTTTGGCAGCTTTGTAACAAAATCCATTGTAATGTGCTCCCACTTCCATTCCGGAATGGGAAGTGGTTGCAAACTACCATATGGTTGCTGGTGTTCGGCTTTCACAAGCCGGCAAGTTCGGCATCTCTCCACGTACTGACCTATGTCTTTCTTTAGTCCGGGCCACCAAAAGTCTGCTTTTAGGTCATTGTACATCTTGGTGCTCCCGGGATGTACAGAATACTTTGATTGATGCGCTTCTTCGATGATCACCTTTCGCATCTCACCAAACTTCGGCACCCAGATTCTCCCATATATACCTTTCAAACCCGACTCACTTGTTTCCATATTCTTAATATGCGCCCTTATATCCTCAGCACCAACATTCTCGTCTTTCAAGGCTTCCTCCTGTGCGGCCTTGACATCATCTATAATTGTGGATGTTAACATAGTAGATGTCAACATGTAGCAGCAATCTTTAGCATATGCTTTGCGACTCAAAGCATCAGCCACCACGTTAGCTTTTCCGGGGTGATAAAGGATTTCGCAATCATAATCCTTTATAAGTTCCATCGACCTACGCTGTCTCATGTTAAGCTCTTTCTGACTAAAGATGTATTTCAAACTCTTATGGTCCGTGTAGAGTTGACACTTAGTCCCATATAAATAATGCCTCCATAATTTCAATGCAAACGTAACAGCTGTTAACTCAAGATCATGAGTTGAGTAGTTCTTCTCATGTTGCTTAAGCTGTCTTGAAGCATAAGCAATAACCTTCCCACGCTGCATCAGTACAGCGCCTAACCCCAGTCTTGAGGCATCCGTATACACCACGAAATCATCGTTGCCTTCAGGTAAGGCAAGTATCGGCGCTTCGCTTAACATTTTCTTCAGGATCTCAAATGCCTCCTGCTGCACAGTTTCCCACACAAACGGTGCATTCTTCTTTGTTAATGCAGTCAAAGGAACTGCAATCTTAGAAAAATCCTTTATAAACCTCCGATAATATCCTGCCAACCCCAGGAAACTTCTAACTTCAGTAGCTGAACGAGGCGGTTCCTAGTTCTTTATTGCTTCAACCTTAGTCGGGTCCACCGAAATTCCAGCTCCAGAAATTACATGTCCTAGAAACTGTATCTGTTGTAGCCAAAACTCGCACTTTGAGAACTTGGCGTACAACTTTTCCTTCCTTAACAATCCCAACAGTTCTCTCAGATGTTCAGCATGTTCGGCTTCAGACTTAGAGTATACTAAAATATCATCAATGAACACAATCACTGATTTATCCAACATCGGCCTGCAAACTCTATTCATTAAATCCATAAACACTGCCGGGGCGTTGGTTAATCCAAAAGGCATCACCAGAAACTCGTAATGTCCATACCGAGTCCTGAATGCTGTCTTTGGCACATCTTCCTCTCGAACTTTCAATTGATGATATCCCGATCTCAGATCAATCTTAGAAAATACACTAGCCCCATGTAACTGATCAAACAAGTCGTCTATCCTCGGCAGAGGATACTTGTTCTTAATCGTCAACTTATTCAGCTCCCGATAATCTATGCACATCCTCATCGAGCCATCTTTCTTCTTAACAAATAACACCGGAGCTCCCCACGGCGATGAACTCGGTCGAATGAAGCCCTTGTCCAACAATTCTTGGAGCTGTGTCATCATTTCCTTCATCTCGGTTGGGGCAAGGCGATAAGGAGAACGAGCTACCGGTGCAGCTCCGGGGATCAGATCAATTCGAAACTCAACTTGTCTCTCAGGCGGCACGCCAGACAAGTCTTCCGGAAACACGTCCGGAAATTGTGAAACAACAGGCACGTCTGCCAACGTCCTCTTTTCAGCCCTGGCATCAACAGCATATGCCAGATAGGCGTCACACCCCTTTGCAACAAGCTTTCGAGCTTTTGCAATGGTCAGTAAACACAGATCCCCACTTCTCCTATCCCCATATATACAGATCTCACGCCCCTCCGGAGTAGTTATCTTGATCATACGATTCTTACAAACTATGTGAGCTTCATTTTCGATCAACCAGTCCATCC
The DNA here is from genome assembly GCA_020465985.1 of Centrapalus pauciflorus. Classification (NCBI taxonomy): domain Eukaryota; kingdom Viridiplantae; phylum Streptophyta; class Magnoliopsida; order Asterales; family Asteraceae; genus Centrapalus; species Centrapalus pauciflorus. Next base: position 124,021 of record JAANYP010005342.1, on the reverse strand, counting down.
CGATAATTACATCAAACTCACTAAATTCTATCGGAATCAGATCTAAATTGAAGACTACATCTTCAATTACTAACGTGCAGTTACGGTAGACATGATTTACTTTTACTAAAGTGTTGCTAGCAGTTTCTATATCAAGAACAGCAGATAATCTAGATAGTGGCATGGCAAGTCTTTGTGCAAACACAGTAGAAACAAACGATCTATTGGCACCCGAATCAAATAAAACTCGTGCAGGCATAGAATTAACTATGAACGTACCCGTGACGACCTCCGGATTTTCTCTTGCCTCCTCTGCAGTTATCTGGAAAGCACGAGCAGGTGCCCTTTGAGACTGACCCCGGCCCCGGTTAACTGATCCACCGCTTGAACCTCCCGAAGACCGTGTTGTAGATGGAGCAGCAGCAGCTGGGTCGTTCTTTCTGCAATTCCTACTATAGTGTCCCCATACACCACACTTATGGCAAGCATCTCCCTTCCTTGGGCACTCACTCTGAAAATGGCCCAACTCACCACAGCAAAAACAAGCTCGTCCATTGGTGCACTTGCCGAAGTGTTCCAAGTGACACCTATTACAGTATCGCGGCTCGGTATTGATGGAGTAGGCACGAGCACGACCCGAAGAACTGGATTGGCGGCGATAAGATTGTTGAGGTGAGTACTGTGAAGACCGAGAAGAACCAGAATATCCTCCCTCCCGTTGGCGCTTCGGTGGTGACGGCTGTGTTGGGTTGGTGGAAACAGCAGCAGACCCAATCGAGTAACCCGACATAATCAGAATCTGCTCTACATTTCTGGCAGCTTCGAGTAAGCCAGCAAATGTAGGGTAACGAACATTGCTCATGACCCTCCTTATTTCAATATCCAGACCAGCCTCAAACCTGGTCACCTTCCTTTCTTCCGTATCAACTTGATGAGGCGCAAACAGACTTAGCCTCGTGAACTCTACTGCATATTGGGACACCGTCTTAGTCCCCTGTACCAGTGCCATAAACTTTGCTTCCAACCTCCGGCGCTCATCAACCGGACTGTACTGCTGAGTGAATAGGTCCTTGAAATCAGCCCAAGTCATATCAGAAACCTTCTCCAATGTCAACGCATTCACCATTGCGTTCCACCACATGATTGCATCATTCGTAAACATAGCAGTCGCATAACGAACCATGTCCTTCTTAGCACAGTCGCTGATTCGGAATGTTCGTTCAGTTGCTGTTATCCATTCCAGTGCGGCAACAGCATCTCCCAGTCCATTAAACTCCACGGCCCCATTTCCTTTGAAGTCCTTGAAACGATAACCTTTGGGCTTGTTAGACGACCAAATGTTGTCATCTCGTTCCTCATTGTTACCCCCTTCCTTCTCCTTGTTCTTTCTCTTATCCTCCCTTCTCTTAGCTTCGGCCTCATCTCGAGCCCGAAACTGATCTTGTATCATCTTGTTCTGCTCAGCCATCATGGCTAGCATCATCTCTCTGGTTTCTTCTGGTGTCATTCCTCCAGACATGTTCTGAAATTATAAACATATAATTTGTTTAGTAACATGTCATTAATTTAAAGACACCACTTATTTGTCCCGTATGATAGTCAATCTCTTATAATTACTAGATCATAACCTATCTTAGTTCAGATCATAACTTAGACCACTACATATCATTACCTAATGTTTGAGATCAAGACCTCACGGACACTTGAATCTCAAACGACTGCTTTGATACCATCTCGTGTGGCACCCTTGCCACAACAACCACCATTAACAAGACACCCAGGATTAATCACCAATACATCAATTACATAATGATCTGATTACTTAATTAACGTGCGGAAGCAATTAAAGTACAAAATAAAGTATTACAACAATTCCATATCACTCTACGGTACTACAAAGGTTACATGTCTATATCTAAAAACTTCCATTACATTACATTATCCCAAATTTATTACAACAATAATCTCAACAATTAAGTTACCAAATAAGCAACTGAGTCTTCAATTCACTTCAAACAACAACCTAGCTAGATGGTCCCGCAGCTGATTTTCCTTTTCCTGTAAAAATTACAACAACTAAAACGTAAGCGAATGCTTAGTGAATACATAGATTGCGCACATTATAAATATTTATGAAGCCCAAGAGTAACCCCGACGACAAACGTCGTATACTCTCTTCGTACACCAAGTACGGACCAGAGCCGCAGCCCCTTCGAGCCCAAAGCTCGGCATTTACACATACCATCTGAGACAAACGAACGATCGGGGATGACATACTGCCTACCGGACCTGGAGGGATCAGCTCCAGCGTCATATAGCACAGTAACATCAGAGTTAACGATGCGACCCACCGGTCCATCACTAGATGCACAACAATCGAACGGACATGCAACAAGTAAGAATGTGCATCTAAATCTACGCAAGTTAGTAGAATTCCAACCAAACAAATGAAACAACAGGTCTCAGCAGGCAAAGCTTAACATAAATCAGATATAATCATGCGAAATCTACTGTACTCACAGTGGGTGCGTAAATAAACTTTAATCAATCTTATTTCTCTTCGGGCTTTCAACCGGATCCACAAAGTACCCCACTGTGGGTTAAACAACACCACAAGGGACCTGTACGTCAGTTGTAACAACATATCGTGTCAATTTCTTGTTTAATTTCATAAACAATAATTTATAAATTCTGAAATATCTGATCCCCATTTCGGATCCATGTCCGAATTCGGATCCCACCCGAATTCGGACACCCAATTGGGTCCCCAATAGATCCTAATTCGGACCTCATAACAACTTCGGACCACATCGAGTTCGTACCACACTTGTCCAAATTCGGACCATAGCCAGTTCGGTCCCTCATCGAATTCGGACCACCATCCGAATTCGGATCAATTCGGTTTCCCCAACACTTAGAAATTATTTCTGTTTTTTATAAATCAACACTTCGGACCTTCTTAATTTCGGATTTCATCCTAAGTTCGAGGCCATCCGAATTCGGACCAGATCCGAGTTCATCTCGGATCCGAATTCGGACCCCTTCGAATTTATGCAGTTTCGAATATTTTCCAGATTTTAATCCAAGTCATTTTTGCACTTACTCAGTATGTGAAATAACTTACACCAACTAAAATATACTTGTTTTCAACCATTTTAACACTTACATTAGCATGCTTTCATACCAATTTACATCCTTTTTGACCATTTTTATTCATCCATTCGAACACACACTAAAAACACACACAAATCTCTAAAAATCATACTTCCAGGTCGAATCAGAAGCTGAAACTTGATATCTAGCATCATATATACTAGATTTAAACTAATCCATAATAAAACCAAACATGCATTAACATTTGAATCTCCAAAAATCAAATTTTTGGTTCATATAAAAACCGAACCAAAACCACCAAAATCGAAGTGTTGATGAAATTTTTACCTTAATTCGATGATTGCAGATGTTTTAGTTCCTTGAATGCAATCTGAATCCAAATTTCCAGCTTCAAATTTCAATTTTTGATGATCTTCTATGGTTTAGAGAGAGAGAGCCGAGAGAGATGAGATTTTTTAGAGAGAGAGAGTTTTGTTTCAAATGAATTGAAATAACTCTTTTCCCCCCTTTTATTCCAAATTTCCATCTTTAGCACTTTTAGTCCCTCAATTTAACTGGTTCCATTAAATACTGATTTTATAAGATAAAAGAATTCTGTCTTTCATCTATTATCTTAATAATTTAAATAATCATTTTCACTTAATAATTTTAAAATTCTAAATTTCCATAATATGCAACCGACTTTATAATTAATCCAAAACTTCGTACCAACTTTCATAATTCAACTTAAATTACAAATTTAAACTTAATAACTTTAAATACAATAATTTAAATCCGAGGATGTTACAACCTTCATCTGATTTTGGCTCAAACTTTGAAAGTTGTTCCCTATGATTCAGAATGAAGAAGAGCATCCAAACACATGAAGAAACTTATATTTGGTTTACTTCATTTGAGAAGTTCATAGAGAGTCTTGTTGAACATTTTCACTATAAGGTCATGTTTGTTTATATTCAGATCATAATTTATTGTTGATTGTTTGTTTATATTAAGAGCTAAATGTTGTAGCCTCTAAAAATCCTACAAAATGAGCATATTGCAACCTTTTACAAGCAACTTTTATATAATTAGTTGCATTTGAATCTAAAGCAAGTTTAAAAAAATAAAGGTTGCAAAAGAAGATCTAATGCAACCTTTAATTTTAAAAGTTACAAATTTGATTGAAAATGGTAACATTTATAAGAAAGGTTGCATTTTTTTATAGGTTAAGGTAACATTTGTTTAAAAGGTTGCATATATGTAAAGTAAAAGTAAAATTTTTTAGAGAAGTTACATCTAACATGTGATTGTAATTCCTTTTATTTTTTTTTATTAAAAAAATATATTATTTTAGGATGTCTTTTTTTTTTTTTTTTTACAAATCTAACACCCCTTATTTTTTCTTAAAAAATAAAATATATTATTTTAGGATGATTTTAAAACTAGTGAATTTTTTAAAGAAAATAAAAGAACAAACCAGCGTACAAAATGATTTAAATAAATAATTAGTTTACCAAAAATTTAGAGGGAATGAAAACTTTTCTTTCAATTTCTCTCACCAAAATTTTGTTATACCCTAAAGGTGTGTTTGATACAGAGAATTGAAGATAGATAAATGGAATTGAAAATAATTCATTTGTTTGTTTGGGTTTGAGAATCACTAAATGAGAAATAAACCAATTTCATTTCTCTATTTTCATTTCCCAGCGATTTACAAATAATCTATATCTATATATCTATATATATTAATAAAAGAAAATATTTAGTGCCACATGTCGCTTTCTCTATTTTCTTGCCCAATTTTCCATATATAATCTTCTTAATTAGTAATCTAATTTAAGTATAAATATAATTAAGTACTGCCTAATTTAAATTCTAAAAATAAAAAAAAATGTTTTAAATGATTTAAATAACTTCAGATTTAATTACTAATTTTAGCTAACTATGCATTATTTTATATATTTAATAAGCAAAAATAATGCAATATTGGTAATGAAACGTTTTATAATTTTTTTAACTATAAAAATTCTAAATTATGTTCTATGTAAAATTAAATTTTTAAAATTTTATTTATATATAGAAATATAAATATAGAAAGTTTAAAGAAATGAATACTATTCTTACATATATAAAAATAGAAAATTTTAATTATCACTGATAGCAAAAGATAATATTATTTTTGTATTTTTTTTTAGATAAAAATAAATATTTTTGTATCTAATTTACATTTGTGTGAATTTTTTGTAAACTTTTATTTATAAAATGTACTATTACGTGGGTTAATAATTTGTTAGGTGGAATTGAAAATTCAAACTCTCCAGGGAATTGATGAAAAAGACGTGCAGCAGCCCCCCACCCCCCAAACCATCCCAATTCTCTCAATCTGTCTCACGCCTTCACACACAAGAGAACCCTAGACGATTTTTTTCTCTAGATCGAACACCTCCAGATCGTCGGCGGTGACCTTTATACACCTTCTGATCGGCGGCGGCGGCCTTCGAACACCTCTAGATCGAACACCTCCAGATTAGCGGCGGCGAGCTCCAGATTTCCTTCTACGGCGGCGACGACCTTCGAACACCTCCGGCGACCTTTGACACCTCTATTTCGTTTCGATCCATAAGGTATGTTATCCTCACTATAACTCATTTCCGTTCAGATCTATCTCTTTGTTTCTATGAAATCCGAAATTCTCATATTTGTTTTCTTAGATTTGTTTTTTCTTTGTGACAAACGTATCACATCAACCTCAAGGTTTGATAAATCTCCAGTTGTATTTTCATTGATAAATCTCAGATTAGATTTTGATAAATTTCATGTATATGTCTGATAAAACTTGAAATTAAAAGTAGAGATAAGACATGCTTTCAAGTAACTGACTTTTGGAGTATCTTGACCATTGGTTCTTTAATTGAATTATTGACTTCTTGAACATATACAGTTACAAAATGAAATAATCATCAAGTTACTTCAAGTCAGTGTGTGAAAGAGCCGCTTTTTTAACCATAGGTTAGGTTGTATATTTATGGACATTTTTCCCTTAAAATTGAAGTGATGCTTGTAAATTAATCACAAAAATACATTTGTTGCAGCTTGTTATCATTAGTTAGGTACCTATTAGGATTAGCTTACTTGCCTGTAAATATGGCTATTGTAATCTCATTTATAATTTAACTCATTATATTATCCTGGTTTGGTACTATCCCATGGGGTTAGACACCATCTGTCAGAGATCCTATAGAGATGCCACACTTGTTATGACTTGGAACAATTCAGTGCGATGCTAGGTGAGCTTTACCAAGCATTGTGTGCCTTTTTTTTTATATCATCACCAATCATGCCTTGTTACTGCTTTAATTTGAATTTAGAAGGGTCATTGGAGGGAAAGCTACCCATATGGCCATATATCTTGACTTGTCAGGCATATCTTGATCTTTTTACCGTTTGTGAGTCTGCTCACATTGAAAACTTGCTCTGGTTCCAAATGGGTAATGTGTGTTCTCCAACTAGCCATCCATGTTCACTAATGTACCTTGTATTCTTGTTTACCTGCAGTGATATAGAGCACTTGTAGAACTATATCTAAATTAGATATCTGCGTAATGTAATTGATTATCATGATCTGTCTTCTTTAGCAGGTCTTCATACTGATTGACAGGTTGTCTCAACAAAAGATAAAGCAAAGTATTGGTGTCGTGTCTTAAAGGTCAGGTTGCTACAATACCTTAAATCTTGTAGATCTTGTTTCTTGATACATATTCCATTTAACGTCCTAATTAACGTTAAACTTGTTAATTGCCCCAATTTAACGTTCAAATTGTTACAATACCTGACCTTTAGTTGAAAAAGATATACTTTTGTCGTGTAATTAATGAATCCTAGTTGATGGATGAGTTTTGCTTTTTAGTATGTGTTTTATAAATTAGGGCAAATTATCAATAAAGGTAATATAAAATTTCAAAATTGACAATAAAGGTAATGTAAAATTTTTTAGGCAAAGAAAGATAACGTAAAATTCAATTTTTACAAAAAAGGATACTGAAGACCAATTAAAAAAGTAAATTTTTAATTTTATGCTCCCTTTTTTGGTAAATTTTAACTTCATAGGTTTGTTCTTTTCATATCTATAAATTAATTATATTTATATTTTGTTATAAAATTATAGTTGTGTTAGTTGGGCTTGCAATATTTTGTGTATACATACAACAGACACATTTGCTTAGTTATTATTGATGCAGCAGGTTAATTGATCACTTAAATCTCATGTTGGTGTTTGTTTGGAAGAAGATATCAACGAGATAAATTAGTTGAAGATGCCATGAAGAAAGTTCCGGAAAAATTGTCTCTTCAAGTTTGTGAGTTTTGGTTCAAGGTATGATGTCATTACGATTATGACAAGTATAATCATTTCATCAATTTGATTATTTTGGTTTGAGTTAGTTACTTATTATTATTTGTGTGTGACAGGCAACTTTGTTTCGGGATATCGATATATATATATATATATATATATATATATATATATATATGAAGACCGATGTTTTTTGGAGGATTTAGATACCTTTTGTCTTTATAATTAACAATTATTAAATGGAATATTGTGTTTAGAGATTATTGTGTAATTGGTGAAGGATTTTGATACCTTTTAATTATTGTAATCGACATTTTTTGAATTGGTGATGTTTATTAATTGTATTCATGTATTAAAAGGTTGTACTTTTTGTAATTAAATTCATAAATGTTGCATTTAAAAATAAAAAAAGTTGCATTTGAATGTCAAAAAGGTTATATTTGAGCATAAAAAGGTTGCATTTGAGTTTAAAAATAGTTGTATGTTAATGTGAAAAGGTTTCATTTGAAAATAAAAAAAGTTGCATTTGAGTTTGAAAAAGGTTGCATTTGATGTAAAAAAAAGTTGCATTTGAGTGTGAAAAATGTTGCATTTGCTTGTAAAAAGGTTGCATTTAAGTATAAAAAGGTTGCATTCTAAAAAGGTTGCATTTTTATGATTCATGCAACTCTTTCAAAAAAGGTTGCATATTCTACCAAAAAGGTTACTTTAGACCTAATGCAAGAGGACATAATGCAACTCTTGCTAAAAGGTTACTTTAGGCATAATGCAACTTTTTGCAGGCCTAATGCAATATTTTACCAACGTTGCAATAGGCTCATTTTGTTGTAGTGTACTTTTAAGAGGGTGGTTTGCTTCTAAATAGAAATTAGGATCCTCTTAATTTTAGATCCTCAGAATAACTCTTAATTTCATACATAGTTTCAAAATTTAAGCATTTAACCTCTTAAATAATAAACAACCCCTAAGTGATCTGTTTTGGGAGAAGCAAGCAATGTTGACAACTTCTACCCAAAATGAAGAAGAAAGACTTGATGCACACAACGCTGTTCTAGTAGCTTTAATAATGGTTCTATTCCTTCTCTCAGCAACTCCATTTTGTTGAGGAATCCTAACTGCGGAGAAGTTTTAGGATATCCCCTTTTTCTCACTGAAATCTTTTATGATACTATTTCTGAATACCATAATCACTTCTAAGCTTCTTGACTTGGGTATTATTCAATATCTCCATTTTCTTAACAAATCTAATAATTTCTATTAAAGCGTCTCGTTTAATCCTTAGGAAGAACACCCATGTGTACCTGGAGAACTCATCAACCATTACTAGAGTGTATATTCTTCCTACTAGACTTGGGTATTAACTGGCCCAATAAGTGCATATTGATTAAGAAGAGAGGTGAATCAGTATACACATTATCTTTACATTTTATAAGATTCTTTTGTTTACCCTTTTCATATACAGATGTAACATCCCTTAATTAGATTAGTATAATTTTATCATAATCTTATAACCTATTATTTTAATTAAGTATTGTAATTAATAAAAGTTATATTAAGTTTGGGTTAAAAATGTTAATCTTAAAACTAAAGGTTAAGGGGTGCAAATTGTAATTTCTTCAAAGTTCTAAATATTAAATGTCTATTATTCAGTCTTGATTGCCCATTCTATAATTCTGAGTCTCTCACTACAAATGAAGAGCTTCTCTCTCTAAGAATCATCTATGATTCTCTCATTCTCTCTAAATTTCTATAAATTCTGCTCAATTAAATTCCTAAATGATATGTTTGGATATCATCCTCTTTGCAACAATAAACAAAAGTCAAGAGAAGATTTCAGGTGATTTCATCTTAAAACAAGTTTTAATTGGTTGTATGTGTGTATAGTGTGTGAAGTCGACACCGTTATATTAACAATGTCGATGCTGAAGCTGAAAATGGTAAAATTATTCTCAACAGATGATCAATACATCTCCTAAATACAAGATAGAGTGTTTGTAAGTTGCATTTAAGTGTTTGTATGTAGTAATTGTAAAAAATAGTTAAAGAGAAAACAAGAACATAGAAAGCCAAACCTTGGTACTGACTCTGTGAGTCTCAGATTAAGCCCAGCACCGAGATTTAGAGTTGTTAGAATTGTATAGGGTCCTAATTGTAAATATCTATGAGATCTCTTCCTTATTCATAGTTTCCTTATTCCTATGTTTCCTTATATACAAAACTTGTATATATAAGACCTCATTGTATATTGTAATATATGATTTTGAGAATAAATAATTTTATTCCTCACTTAATATGGTATCAGAGCCTAGTTTGCTTCTGCCATCTCTTGCTCCTGTCATCCCTGTTGAATACCACTACTCTAACTTCGTGTATCCAGGACTGAAGGGTATCAGTGGAATCGCTTTTTTCCTCAACCACCAGTGTCATATCCAGTGGAGTCATTCTCTTCACCATCGCTACTACTATCTCCAATCAATCACTGCACAAGTGTCGTTGCTGCTATCACCAGTCTTTTGATTTATGGAGTCATTCTATTCACCATCGCTGCTGTTATCTCCAATCAATCACTATAAAATTTCCACTGCTGCGATCACCAGTCGATTGATTTCAGCTATAAGACATCCAATTTCAAATCGATTGGATTGAAGTTTGCTTTCTTTTGGTTGTCGATTGGTTATATTCATCTAGTTTTGAACGTCATTTTATGCCTTGCCGATTGGTTATATTCGTATTGATTGTTACTTCTGGTTAAGTTCTTCCCATCGATTTTTGGTTTAGTTCTACCCGTCTAATATTGTTTTTGATTTTTTTATTAGAGTTCATCATATAAACACGGGTGATGTCATAAATCCTCCAAACAATACAACATCACACCCTTTGTTATGATTGGTACTCAATCCATAACTACTGATAGATTGATGGGTTCAATTAATTATCTTCCATGGGGTTCCTCCATTAAGATGTGGTTTAAAGGCCAAGGCCAGAGTGATCATTTGACAAAACAAGTTACTGATATGGAAGAAACTAATTGAGCTAAATGGGAGCAGATTGATGCTCAACTTTGTAATATGTTATGGCAATCCATTGATCCTTCTATCATACAGCTCTTTCGCCGATTTGAAATGTGTTATGAAGTATGACTGAAGCGTTTGAGTGTTATACTAATGACATACAAAGATTATACACCGTAGTAACAATATCCAGAATCTGAAACAAGAGGAAAGCATGGAGTCACATCTTGGTCATCTTCGAGCACTTATGCAAGAATTTGAAGCTCTCATGCCTTTTGTTAACTCTCGTGCTGAACAGACTATATAACAAGAGAAATTTTTCATGGTGGCAGCTCTTACTGGTCTAAAATCAGAATACGAACCAACTAGACATCGGATTTTGACTAGCTCCACTACTCCCACTATGAAGGATACTTTCAGGAGGCTTCTTAACATGACAGGTACTACTGCTACTACCAATTCTACTTCCAATCCATCAGTTTTTGATGCAGGACCAAAGAGGGGAACAAAGAACAAGGACCCTACTGTGAGTTCTATAAGAAACTCGGCCATGTAGAAGAAAAGTGTTAGAAGAAACATGGTAGACCTGCAGCTCCACCATCTCAAATAACTCAAGCATCAGTTTGTGCATTTGGAGTGAGTCATATTCATACTGAAACTACAACACAAGTTGTACACATGTCAAATACTGAGTACAAGGCTTTCCTAGAATATCAAGCTGCTCCCACTACTAGTCATTCGGGTAACCCATCTGCCCTTGCCACTCAAGGCCACTCCCTGGGTCCCTGGATTGTTGACTTTGGTGCTACTGATCATTTGTGCAGTAACAAAGATCTTTTCTCTACTCTTACCTACTCAGATAATTTACCACCCATTATTGTTGTTGATGGAAATAAAACTGCAGTGAATGGAATATGAAAAACTCAGCCTATCTCATCATTGTCTCTAGACTCTGTATTATTTGTTCCTAAGAGTCCTTTTAATCTTTTATCTATCAGTCGTGTTACTAAAACTCACTCCTGCTCGTTAACGTTTACCCATGATTATGTGTTCATGTCAACACACTATCTCCATCATTTTTACGGCCATCCATCTCTCTCCAATTTGAAGAAAATAGTAACGAGTTTGTCGTCATTGTCTTCTTTACAATGCGAGTCATGTCAGTTAGGGAAACACACTCGCATCATTTTTCCTAAACGAGTCAAATTAGAGTGGATTCTCCTTTTCTCTTGTACACACTGACGAGTGGGGTCTTAGTCGAGTCTGTTCAACATTGGGTTTTCAATATTTTGTTACATTTATTGATGATTACTCCCGTACAACATGGATATTTTTAATGAAACACCGTTCTAAGTTATTTTCAATTTTCAAAGAATTCTATGTTGAATAAAAACTCAATTGGGTGTAACCATTCGAACCTTGAGAAGCGACAATGCTCTTGAATATTTCTCTTGACCGTTTACAGAATATATGCATTCTCACGACATATTACACGAGTCTTCGTGTCCTAGAACCCCGCAGCAGAATGGAGTAGCCGAAAGAAAGAATCATCATCTCATCGAAACAACTCGTACCTTACTGTTACGTGATAAACTACCATTCAACTTTTGGGCTGATGTGGTTATGACAACCTGTTACTTGATTAACCGTATGCCCTCATCTGTGTTACAAAATCAAACTCCATTCTCTGTTTTATTCCTGAACCAACTACCATATCACCCAACCCTACACCCAATTGGCTCGGTGTGTTTTGTTCACTGCCTGGATCCTGGTCGAAACAAGCTTGCTCCCAAAGCACAAAAATGTGTATTTCTTGGCTATTCTCAACTACAAAAAGTGCCGATCAGGTTCTTCCTCCTCTAATCTATCCTTCACCTGTCACATCACTGAGCAACAATCTAGTCCCCTGGCTGACCCTCCTTTGGGAACCTATCACCGACGACGTCATCCCACTCCTGAGTTCGCTCCCGTTGATCCAATTGATAATGATGTGTAACATCCTAACACTTAAATTATTGTAATCGAAGATATTTAGTTTAAATCTTGTAATTAATGTAATCAAGTTGGATTATTTATAAAAATTATGTATTCAGAAATTTACAAAGTTGATTGTTATGATAAGTAATTAAGAAAAGAATTTCAAATTATTAATTAAGTATGATGAAATATAAGTGTTGGTGATGGTAAAATAAATATTAAAACTTTATTTAAAGAAATTAGATAAGTGGAAGGGCCACTTATGTCAATAGCCGAAAGTGATGAATAAAAAGACTTTAAGTCTTTCATTTCTCATTTACCAACTCTTCACTTCCAACACACACACATAAATACTCTCTATATTCTGCTGGAATTCGAAATCTTGGAAGGAAATTCGTGGATTTAAGGCTAATACAACAAGAATCAAGTGGGAATCAAGGTAAGAAAAATTATTTTAGTTGGAGTGTTCTTGAAAGAACTTGAAATGTGCAAAATATGGATTTTAATATGATGAATTTATGGTTGCAAGTACGTTATTCTAGTTGGAAAAAATCAATTGAAGATCCTAGAGGCAACAGAAACAAATATCGTTCATTAAATCGTCCAAAAATGTAAGAAATTTGAAGATTTATGAGTTTTGTGTTCTTGAGTTTTTCACCATTGTTGGGTCAAATTTGGACGAAACTGAATGTTAATGATAGGGAAAATGGACTAGAAACACTCAATATATGATAATATAACCTTTATGGATTGCATGTAACAAAAATCGAGTTTGGCAAATTTTGTTTAAAATCCGTAAGTTGCGACTGCATACATGCAAGTCGACTCGACGATTCGCATGAGGTGACTCAGCGAGTCGCAAAGAAAATTTTGAAGGTCGGAAAAGTTGCTAAGTGTTGAGACCCGAATTCGGGTTGGAACGAAATTCGGATGAAACCCGGCTTCGGATCGACCCGAAATTCGGATGTGTCAAATTCTAGTCAAAGTATCTCGGGTTATACTTCAGGTAAGAACGAAATCCGGCTGAGGATCCGAAATTCGGACCTCGACTAGGCGATTCGAGCTGGACGACTCGGCGAATCGACCCCAGTTCAAGCGAATTTCGGTTCTGGTTTAAAGGACCCAAATTTCTAGTATAATAATCAAACTTTTGAAAAATCTTTGGTATTATAATAAGACATTTAATGATGTGTTCTTTGTGTGTAATAACAACTCGAACCTTGGGTTTTAAATGTAAATTCCGGATGGTGAATCCGAAGATTTTAACATTTTAATTTGTGAAGACTTGATGAAAACTATTGATGAACATTCATTGATGACATGTTTCCTATGAAAATGTAACAGGTCCCTTGTGGTGTTGTTAAACACACTGTGGGGTACTTTGTGAGTCCGGTTGAAATTCCGAGGAGAAATAATATATAACGGAAGTTCTTAACGCAGTCACTGTGAGTACTTAGGATTGTATATGTCTACATTTATTTTATGTTAGCTATTGTTCATTGAGGCATGTTGATTCATTTCGTTTGACACTCTACTAACTTGCGTTTATGTTAATGCACATTGTTGCTTTTTGCATGTTATTACATGTTCTGTGACCTTTGTTGTGCATCTTTTGATGGGCTTACGAGTCATAACTGGTAAGTCGATGCTATCGAGGCTATATGACATGGAGCTGATCCCTCCAAGGTCTAGACGGGCAAGTGTAGCATCCCCGATGGTAAATTTCACCTCAATTGAATGTGTGATTCCGTGCAATGGCACGATGGAGCTGCGACTCGTTTCTGTACTTCGTGTATGAAGAGAGTATACGGCGTTTGTTACCCGTGTTACTTTTGTGTGCTGCATAAATATCTATAGAATGTATAATCTTTGTACTCACTAAGTTTTGCTTACCCCTAAGTTGCTTACATTTTTCAGGAAAGGAAAAATCTGCTGCTGGACCTTCTGGCTAGCTCATTTATTGAAGTATTTGAGGATCACTACTACTCAATCGGTAACTGATATATGGGGACAATGATGTAATATTTTGGATGGTTGTAATAATTATTGAGTATGTAGTAACTAGATTGGAACCTTGTAGCACCATAGGGTGTTTGACTTTTATTTTTAACTTTGTACTTTCAATTTTCCTGTATTGTACTTAGTAATTGAGATCAATGGTTGTTTATGTATTGTGTTTAATCATGGGTGATGTAATGGTGGTTATTATGGCAAGGGTGTCACATGATCCCACTGACTAATCTCCCTCACTAAGAGATCCCCTGAATCAGGTTCCACCTCCAGATGATGTACCCATTGCCCAGCGGAAATGTAAACGATTTACTGCCAATCTTTATCCTATATAATTATGTGCAATATGCCCGGTTATCATCTGTGTATTCTGCATGTCTTGCGAGTCTTGCCTCTGTTCTTATTCCTAAAACTGAAGGAGAGGCGTTCTCTCACCTAAGGTGGCATCAAGGAATGAATGATGAAATGGCTTCATTACATTCGAATGGTACTTGGAGTTGTTCCATTACCACCAAGTAAATCTACAGTGGGGTGTCGATGGCTATTCGCCCAAATTTGAGCAGATGGTCAACTTGATCGCCTTAATATAGGGTGGAAAAGGGGTATACACAAATATAAGGTCTGGACTACAGTGACACGTTTTCTCTTGTTGCTAAAATGACAAGTATCTGCATGCTCTTGCCTATGGCGACTATGCATGACTGGCCGTTACATCAGCTCGACATTAGAAATGCTTTTTTTCCATGGTGATCTTATGGAGGAAGTATATATGGAGCAACCTCTCGGATTTTTTGCTCAGGGGAGCCTGAACTTGTTTGCAGACTAAGAAAATCTCTCCACAGCCTAAAGCACTCGTCGAGAGCCTAGTTTTGGACATTTAGCTCAGTGGTAAAATGTTTGGCATGAAAAGTAGTGAAATAGATCATTCAATCTTCTAGTCTATATCGGAAACACGATGTATCTACTTGATCGTGTATGTTGACGACATACTTATCAATGGTAATGATAGTGAGGGGATACAATAGTTGAAAGACAATCTATTCAAGCACTTCCAAACAAAGGATATGGGCGGTCTCATGTACTTTCTAGGTATTGAAGTGGCAAAGTCAAAAGATGGAATCTCAATATCTCAAAAAATGTATGCTCTAGATATTCTGGAAGAAGCTCATTTAACTGACTGCAAACCAGTTGAATCTCTAATGGATCCCAATATCAAACTCCTTCCAGAACAGGGGGGGCGTCTAGTCGACCAAGGGAAGTATCAGAGACTCATTGGTGAACTCAACTATCTCACTGTAACTCGCCCGGATATCTCCTTTGTTGTGAGCATCCTAAGCAAATTTCAAAATGACCCGTGTGATTCTCATTGGGAAGTTACTTTACGAATTCTGAAGTACATGAAAGGAACTCCAGGCAAAGGTTCATTGTATGAGAATAAAGGGAACTCTGAGGTACATTGCTACAATGATGCAAATTATGGTAGGTGTCCTTTCAGTAGGAGATCAACCTTAGGGTATTGTGTTCTATTGGGAGGGAATTTGGTGTCCTGGAAAAGCAAAAACAGAGTGTAGTGGAAAGATCAAGTGCAGAAGCTGAGTATCGGGCAATGACAAATGCAACATGCGAACTCATTTGGATCAAACAACTTCTTGAAGAATTGAAATTTTGCAAGGTTTCACCAATGAAACGTATATATGACAACCAAGTAGCCCTACACATCGCCTCAAATCATGTTTTTCCTTAAAGAACAAAACATATCGAGATTGACTGCCACTTCATCCGGGACAAACTTCTTGATGGTACAATTGTCACAGACTTTGTTAACTCTAATGACCAACTGGCAAATTGTTTAACAAAGGCTTTACGAGGACCCCAAGGTGGATATATATAACAAGCTTGGAACTTATGATATATACGCTCCAGCTTGAGGGGGAGTGTTACTGTATAGGGTCCTAATTGTAAAGGATCTCTTCCTTATTCATAGTTTCCTTAGTCCTATGTTTCCTTATATACAAAACTTTCATATATAGGACCTCCTTGTATATTGTAATATATGATTTTGAGAATAAATAATTTATTCCTCACTTAATAAGAGTCTCAGACTAAAAGATCCGGACTCTAGCTTGGTGTTTTATAAATCTCAGACGCCATCCAAACATAATTCAAAGATCAAGTGTTTTCCCAGAGATTCCAACTTTTAGTGTTGGCATACACCCGAGATCTTGAATCTTGGTATCACCTTTATATTGAATTTGAGAATCTCAGTGATATCCACCCTAAAAGTATAAGTCTTGGAAATACACACCTCACAGTTAAACTCATTTTCTAAGTTAAAAGGATTGTACAGGAACTAAATCTCAGACAAAGCAAAGCTAAAACAGAAAGTCCACTAGATTAAAGATTCCTGAACCTTAATGGTCCCGAGTCTTAGAATCTCGGACTCAAGGGCCGAGTCTGTGAGTCTCGGACCAATGCCTCGACACTTAGATACTCGGCACTTGTACCTATGTCTAATTCATGTGTTTAACCAATTCAGAACTAGTTTAAATCAAAGCTAAGTATGAGTAGGAAGATTAATGTGCTATAAGCTTATGAATACATGTTCTGTTTTAACAAATAACAAACAAGCAACATCCCAAACAGCTATAGAGTTATTAAAGATAGATAAGTGTCAGAGTCAGTTAAAGTTGTCAGAGTTAAGCTGATATATAAAAGCAAAGAATAAAGCACAATATAAAGGCAAGCATATAAAGATTAAAGTCTATTAAAATAGAAAGCTAAAGTGATATAAAGCCAAAGAAAAAAGTTAGAGAAAAGCCAAGTTCTTCTGTTTCCTAATATAAATCAAGAGGTGGTTCACAACCCACTAACAGATTAACAATTGCTATTGCCATAGATTAAAGCTAATAATTGAGTTACAAATTTAACAGATTTACATGCATAATATAAAAATAGATATATCGCTTTGCTTATACTTCTTTGAAATTCCTATCAAAGCTTGAGCAACTGTGCACACCATGGTAAGGTGCCAACTTTACCATGATAACAAGTTTATTATCAGAAATTCGTACATTATTCATGTCTTAGCTTTCACAAGCCTTGTTACTACTATCATCAAGCTATCATTGATCTATTAAACTATTGCTTAAAACAACTACATGCTAGAGACTAATGCAAAATGTTGGTACACCCTGTGTGACGATTGCAGTCTAAGTGATCTAGCATTTTGGTTCAAGTAATATTCAAAGTATTGGGTATTAACGAGTGTTTGATATATATGTTTATATATGTTTGATAGTTATTAATTGTATGTTTGAACTTGATGTAATGTATTACAAGAAGTTCAAACATAAAGTTCAAAGATAAATTCAAGCATAAGTTAAAAACATAAGTTTCAAATATAGGTTAAATATGTGAAAGTCGAATTTAGATTAAATTTGAATTCACTAGTAAATGGGATTCGAATCTATGGCAGATTCGAATATGATCCATAAGGTAGATTCGAGAGTGTCAAGGGGACAAACTCGAATGAGCCTCTATAATTAGGGATTAACTCGAATAATTATTAGACTTTTGCAGAATTCTTGAGGGATTAAGCAAATAGGCGATCTCGAGTTTATCAGCTAAGTGAGTGTTCTTTCGGAGAAAATCATCTCGTAGGTGCGTTCGTGTTCGTCTGTACAGCGTGTTGATAGTCTCCGTGTTCCGTGTGAGAGTTGTTTCCGTCAAGCCGTTAACGAGGATTCCGCACTAGTTGACGGTGTCGCGTTTAGATAGATCTGTAGAGTCAAGACCTTACAAGTGGTATCAGAGCCTAAGGGGTGTTCTTCGTGTTCTTCGTATTCATAAAGATACATCCTAGGTTTCTTGACGCTTTTGGACGGTTATTCTCACAAGTTTTTGGTGTTTTTCGAGCTTATCAAATTGGGATCTGGGAAGTACTTTGCTGTTTTTAACGTTTTTGATCGAAATCAATATTTTTCTTTGTAAAAATATTGATTGAATCTGCAAAACGTTAAAAAAATCGAGGTATTAGCCGTTTCTCGAATTTGCGGCGCTCGAATCTGTTAGGAGTCATTAGGGTTTTTGCTTAGTTTCAAGTCTAACCAAATATCCACTCCTTTCGAGTTTGCTAAAGAGTGTTTCGAGTTTAAAGTGTTCGAGTTTGATTCGAGTTTGGACTATAGTCGAATAGGAGCTTCGAGTTTGACTGAGGTTCGACTTTGACTGTGTTTCGAGTTTGCTTGGACATTCGAGTTTGAGACTTTCGAATTTGTCATCCATTTCGAATTTAATTGAATTTAAGGACTTAAATCGAATTTAATCCCAAATAGGTTTAAACTTAATTATATTCGAATTTACCTAAATTCGAAAGAATTAACTTAAATTAATTTCAAATTTAAATTTATTAAGTTAAAATTCAATTACTTTTGAAACAATGACAAATCTTCAACGGTTTCTGGAAATGGATCATGAGGTCGGGAAAGCTAATACTCCGCCTAAGCTGATGAAACTTGAAAACTATTACTGGTGGAAAGATCGGTTTGCCGATTTTGTGCGTTTCAACGACATGCGTATGTGGATATGTATCGACGAGGGATACATTCCACCGACCGCTGAAATAGAAGGACGACAGAAGGTTGTCACGTATTCGAAAATGAAAGACGATGACAAAAAGCTGTTTGAAGCCGAGAACCGCGCATACGCTATCATACGAATGGCGTTACCTCAGGACATACTACACACATTCCGCAATCAAAAGACATCGAAGGAGCTTTGGGAGACGCTGGAAAAGAGGTGTGAGGGTAATCCGAGGGTTCGGAGGAAGCGTGTGGAGTTGTTGAAACAGCAATTTGCAATTTTCAAGGCTTTGAAGGATGAGGCTGGACGACACCATCACACGCTTTTATCATCTGCTGACAGATCTAGAAAGTCATGATATCGAGTATAGCGACACAGAAAAGAATAATAAGCTTTTGGATGCCTTACCAGCCAAATGGGCGATGTACGTGGCTATGATTAAGCTTGATGAGGATAAGTACTATACTCAATCTCTGGAGGATGTGGTGGGAACGCTGAGGGCGTATCATTTCGAGCTACTGAAGGCCGAAACGGATTATGAGCAAGTCCAAAATCCAGCCATGTATTTTGGAAAATCAAAACCTTTAGTGGCAGCTGATATGAAGACTGCTACAGCCTTCTTCACCGGAGAAACGTCGTCACCAGCAGAGCCTGACGACGCACAGAATAGAGCGTTCTTAGGGTTTGGTAGACCGGAAGAGCAGCAACATCAGGCAACACCTGCATCAACATCTCAGGGCTACTCTAACATGCCCATGAGCGCTAAATCGGTCGAAGAACATTTGAATTTATTGGCGTCATTTGTGGCCGCATATGGGAACTGCGTTCAGGGAAAAATAAACGATCCTGCACTCTGGGATGAAGATTACGATCAGGTAGACCCTGATGACCTTGAGGAGATGGATCTCAAATGGCAACTGACCATGGTAACCCAACGGGTTAAGCGATTCATCAAGCGCACGGGAAGAAATTTGAACATGAATAACAAAGGAATTGGCTTTGATAAGTCCAAGGTCAAATGCTATAACTGTCAAGGCTTGGGACACTTCGCCAGAGAGTGTCAGAGACCGAAGGTAGATAATTACCAAGGGCAGAATCAGCATCAAGGACAGTATCAGAACCAATCTCAATAGAGATATCTTCCGAGTTCATCATCCAATCAAGCAAACATAGCTGGTCTGTTATCTAACGTCACATCAGACAGACAGCTGGACGGTACTTACGACTGGAGCTCACATCCGGAATCTAACGCTAGAGCCTTTATGGCTGAAGTAACCGAGAGTGGATGTGAAGGAGAAGAGCAGAACACAAGGGATAGCAGTCAACAAGAAAGCAGTCCGATGTGGGTGGAGAAGTCGGATGATCAGACGCTTCTAGAGTTTGCCGCTCAAATGGCCAACGTAGAAACAGATCATACAAAGGTAAGTCTGAATTTCTCTCTTTTCCATGATTTATGTATTTTATGTGCTACTTCTAACGACAGGTTGAATCTAGTATTAGAATCACATAAAAATATATCTGCTCAAAATGAATCATTAAAATCGGATAATGCTAGCCTGATTGACATTAAGCAAGATCTTAGGGATAAGCTTAAGGCTGATGCACAAGATGTCATAGTTCTAAAAGACAAGCTGAGTGAGCAGTGTGTTAGATTAGAACTGATGTATGAGCATGTAGAGGCTTTGACCAAAGATCTTAAGATCAAAGAAGTAGAGCTAGCTGAAACTAAGGTGAAGGTAGCTGAGGCTAATAGTAAGCTAGAAAAGTTTAGGAACTCAAGTCTGAACCTAGGGAAAGTTTTAGATGCTCAACGCCAATCTAAAAAGCCTGTAGGTCTAGGATTTCATGAGATTCCTCCACCTTTTAATGCCAATTATGTGCCTCAACCTCAGGAGAAAACTGAGAAATCAGTAGACTTAGAGGAGATACCTGCACCAGTGTCTGAGCTTGTAAAAGAAAATACACCTAAGGTGACTGATACAACTGTCAAGATTAAGAAAGTCAAATTTGTGTCCTCCTCTAGTGAAACACCTGTAGGAAAACATAAAATTGATTTTAATGATCAGGATGATGAGCCAGTCACTATAGATACACAAAAAGAACCAGACACTAGTGAGACACTTAAGTCTAAGGGCACACACAAGAAGTCCATTGACAAGATGTCTTGCTTTAGATGTCATGAAAAGGGGCATGTTGCTTCTAACTGTCCGCTTAGGAAAATTGACATTACACCTAAGACAGGGAAGCCAACACAACTTAAGCCTTCAACAAGTGTGGCGAGCACCAGTAGTTCTCAGAGTACCGAAAAAACTGTGCAGGCTACACCAAAACAAGTTGTGAAACAAATACCGGTAAAAGGTGGACCAAAAGAAGTGGTTAGGACTAATTCACCGAATCGATTCGTTAATCAATCTAGGTCTGGACCTCAACAACAATATAGGAGCACCACACCTAGCAGAGCATACACTCCAGTTAGGTCACATACTCCTGTTAGACATCACACACCGGTTAGAGCTCAGGGATCTCAATCTGAAATGCAATATAATCGTAATTATTCAAGAGCTCCACAACAAATGCCTACTCAAAGGCAAAGAGTGAATTTACATCACTCGGCACCACAACAAACTCCTGTTCAACGACCCAAGTCACCTGAAAGGCGAGATGGGTATTTGAAAGAGTTTAAGTATGTGGACGAGAATGGTATAACCAAGTCAGTTATGACTTGGGTTCCCCGTGATAACTAACCTATTTTCTTTCATGTGCAGGAGATAACCACAGGTCCAAACAACAAATGGTTCGTCGACAGTGGATGCTCCAGGCACATGACAGGGGAAAGAAGTCTCCTTACAGACTTCAAGGGTGGGAATCGGGGATTTGTATCATTCGCGGGAAACAAGGGAGGAAACATCACGGGTACTGGAGTGGTCACTAATGGGACGATCAAGTTGGATCAAGTTTATCACATTGATAAACTGGTTCACAATCTCATTAGTGTATCTCAAATCTGTGACAAGAAGAATTCAGTGCTGTTCACTGACACTGAAGCGTTGGTGCTAAAACCGGGGTTCAAGATTCCTGAAGAGTGGATATTGATGCGGGCACCAAGGAAGAATGACTTGTACATGCTCGATATGAACAAGTCGGAATCTTCGATGGATCCAATATGTTTATTGTCTAAAGCTTCGGAGACTGAATCGGTTTTGTGGCACAGACGCATGGCACACTTGCACCTAAGAAAAATGAACTATATAACGAAAAATGGGTTGGTGCAAGGTGTGCCTATGAAGAGTTTTCAGTTCGAGGACAAGTGTCTACCATGCAAGAAGGGCAAACAACATAAGAAGGCACACAAGTCCAAGACTCAGAACTCCATCACTACCACTTTCGATTTGCTGCATATGGACCTCTTCGGACCAATCAACAAAAGGAGTATAGGTGGTAGTTGGTATTGTTTAGTTATCACTGACGATTACTCACGATTTTCTTGGGTTTTCTTTCTAGGTACAAAGGAAGAGACGGCATCCAAGCTCATCGGGTTCTTAGACCAAGTGGAGAATTCCTATGGAACAGGGGTTAAAAGGTTGCGTAGTGATAATGGAACTGAATTTAAAAACACTGTAATTGGTGAATATTGCCTCTCAAAGGGCATAGTGCATCAATTTAGTGCACCCTATGAGCCACAACAAAATGGGGTGGCCGAACGAAAGAACAGGACATTGATTGAGGCAGCTAGGACTATGCTTTCGGATTCAAAGCTTCCTACCATGTTTTGGGGGGAGGCAGTGAATACCGCGTGTCACATTTTAAACCGGGTCCTAACTGTCAAATCTTTGAACAAAACCTGTTATGAAATTTTGAATAAACGGCCACCTAATTTAACTGGATTCGAACCGTTTGGGGTACCATGTACGTTATTGCGAACAAAACATCAACCTAAGGCTGACGAAGGATACTTCCTAGGTTATGTGCCGAACTCACCAAACAAACGGGTTTTTAACAAAACAAATGGTACAGTAGAGATTGTGTATAACATTGAAGTCACAAGTTATACACATGAACCCCAAACAGGTCCGGAATGGATATTTGACTATGATAAATTGTTTGAGTCATTTAACATTCCTTTGGATGAAAATGCAGGTACGATCGAAAAGACATGGCGACGTTGAATCTGAATGACGAAGGTCATACCTTTCCGAGGACTACATTTCAATCCACATCCGAGCCTACTTTGACTGAAGATGGATCTCCAGAAGTCACTAATCCAAAAGCACCTTCAACTGAGAATCAGACTCAGACAACAAATTCCAACTCTGAGGAAACTGTCCACGAGGAGGAAGATGTGGAATCTGAGGTTGTTTCCCCATTAGGTGAAATAAGATCTAACTTAGGAGATAATCTGAGAGTTGACGAGATAGAGACATCTAGGATCAACATGAACCATCCTATAGAAAGCATCATAGGAAATCCTAATGAGGGTGTGAGGACTAGGAGTAGTTTAAATAACAACACTGTGTTCTTGTCGATGATAAATGACTCCGAGGCCTATCATACCTGCCTCTATTCTTGTTTCATCTCGCAAGTAGAGCCGAAAAATGTGCAAATGGCACTAAAGGATAACTCCTGGGTTGAAGCGATGCAGGAAGAACTCTCTCAGT
Organism: Centrapalus pauciflorus; assembly: GCA_020465985.1. NCBI lineage: Eukaryota > Viridiplantae > Streptophyta > Magnoliopsida > Asterales > Asteraceae > Centrapalus > Centrapalus pauciflorus. Next base: position 100,364 of record JAANYP010005342.1, on the reverse strand, counting down.
TTAGGAAACTAGAAGTGTGGGAGTTAGTTCCATTACCTCGAGGGGAAATTGCCATAGGAACCAAATGGGTTTTTAAGTGCAAAAGAGACGATCGGGGTATAGTCACTCGCAACAAAGCTAGGTTAGTTGTAAAGGGTTTCAACCAAGAGGAGGGAATCGATTACAATGAGGTGTTCGCACCAGTAGCAAGGTTGGAAGCAATTAGGTTGTTTCTGGCTTTTGCTTCCTTCAAGGGCTTTAAGGTATATCAACTAGATGTCAAGAGTGCTTTCCTCTATTGGAAAGTGAAGGAACTGGTGTATGTAGAACAGCCGCCCGGGTTTACAGATCCGAAATATCCAGATAGAGTATATCGTTTAGATAAGGCTCTGTATGGATTGCATCAAGCACCAAGGGCGTGGTACGAGACTTTATCCAACCATCTGTTAGAGAACGGGTTTGAAAGGGGTAGGATAGATAGTACGCTGTTCGTTAAGCGAAAGGGAGAACACTTCATCTTGGTACAAGTGTACGTCGATGATATCATCTTTGGATCATCAGACGAACAAATGTGCAAGGATTTTGAGAAGGTTTGAAGCTAATCCGAAAGAGATGCATATGAAAGCTGTGAAGCGGATTCTACGATACCTCAAGTCAAAACCGAAGCTGGGACTTTGGTATCACGCGGAGGGAGATCTAGAGTTGGAGGCGTTCACGGATTCAGACTACAGAGGATGCAGCTTGACGCGCAAGTCAACAACTGGAGGTTGTCAATTCCTTGGAGGGAGACTCGTTTCCTGGCAATGCAAGAAACAGACGTCGGTATCCGTGTCAACGTGCGAGGCCGAGTATGTTGCTGCTGGTAGTTGCTGCTCACAGGTTCTGTGGATACAACAACAATTGCGGGATTACGGTTTGGCTTACACTCAAACTCCTATTAGTATAGATAACCAATCTACAATTGCTATAAAAAATAATCCAGTTAAACACAGTAAAACAAAGCACATAGACATCAGGCATCATTTTATTCGTGATTGTGCTGAAAAGAACTCAATCAAGTTGGTAAAAGTGGCAACGGACGATAATAATGTTGATTTATTTACCAAAGCCTTTGATAAATCACGATTTGAATATTTGATTCAACTAAATGGAATGCGCAACCCAGAGTAAATTGACCTTAGTAGAATCTTTATTTATGTTTATAGCTGTAGTCTTTCTTTCTTTTTATAGTAAGTTTGCTAAATTAGGATAGTTTCTATTTTTAGTAAGTTAGTAGGTTATTTTATGTTCTTATGGAAAACAAAAGAAAAAAGAGAGAAAACCATAAAAAAATTCAAAAAAAAAGAATATCAGAAAAAGAGTTAAGTCTTAGATAGGTTCAAAGTGACGAAAATTAGCACAGTCGTTACAAACTCTAAGTGTTTAGGCTTTCACACATAATGCACCTAAAATTCTAAGTGTTATACTTTATTTTAGTTTGATGTGTTGGTAGGCATAATACATATAGGGAGTCTCAAGGCAAATAAAATATTCAAGAAAAAGTCAAACGTGTCACTAACTTAGACGTATGACCAATCGGTCTTATTTTTATTTTCATTTTATTTTATTTTATTTTATTTTATTTTTACTTAGGAAAAGGTCAAAAATTACTGAGGGTGCATTCATAGTTGAATAAAATAAACATTGCGTGAAAATCTTGTGCTTAGGGTAAAAGATTTGGCATAGTTTATTCCGTTACACGATAAGTTTGAAAAGGTTGAAAAAGTTGAATTTATTTCAAAAATTTTCGAAATTTTCAAAGTTTCAGGGTGAATTCGAGTTTAAGCTAAACTCGAATATGGCAGGGCTCGAATCTGTTAGTAGATTCGAAAATGGCTTTAAACTCTAATGTTGGTGGTATAATTTGGTCAACAGTGACAGTCATTAACTCACCTGTTTTCGATTCTATACCTTCGAGTTCGTCAAGGCGATTTCGAATCTATTCTCGAGTTTACCGTATTCAATATACCCACTATTTGTCGAGTTTCTATCCGTTTGGGTTCGATACTACCTGTAGATCTAGGTATAACCAAGTGTATTGTACAAGATTTAGGTAGTTTTATACTCAAATTTAGGCCAAAATCATTGGATTTTGAAGTTTTATTGGTAGAAAGTTTGTTTTTTTCAAAATTACAAACTTTGAAGCGGTGAAAAGTCAAATTAACTACAAATATCATTGATTAGAACCTAGTAGGACTAAAAGATGTGATTTTCTGAGTCTAACATGGTTAAAATCATGGATTTTTGTGATGATGGTGGCCGACTCCTTCGAGTCTGTTCATGGCCATTTTCGAGTTTGTCAGTAAACTCGAATGGTCATTAAACTCGAATGGGTCATCAAACTCGAATATATGTTCATTCGAATCTGATGATCGAGTTTGTCAATATATTTGAATTATTTAATTAAACTTTTAGAAATTCATAAGTGTTGGAATTTGTCCTTATACAAGTACAAAATAAAATAAATTTGAATTTAAACAAGTTTATTCATTTTTAATAATTCTAATATTTTATTTGATATGTTGTGCAGACATGGCGGAGAGAATATTTGTTCCAAAGCATAACATGGTCATTTCTCCTGACCATGCTATTCCTGAAGCGCAAGCCTTCCGCCAGATGGTGGATTTCTTGGTGGAGTCCAGAATCTCATATGCACTGTCTCACAATATCCAGATTGTCATTCCTTACGTGCGACAATTCTATGATCATCTGCAAGTAGATTGTACTGTCACTCCGACAGTTCTGAGGACAAGGATTGCTGGTAATCCTTTGGTATATTCTGCTGATATTCTTCGTCAAGTGCTTCAATTAGGCACTCAGGAGCAGGAAGATGGGCCTATTGATTTCCAACTATCAATCAGGCAGGCGGCCTTTATACGAATGGGATATAGTCTAGATGTTACTAAGTCCTCATATATGAAAAGTGGGCTAATTGGCCAATGGCGATATCTAGCGCATGTGTTCATGGTCTGTTTCGCTGCGAATAAAGCGGGGTTTGATTATATAGTTTCGAAGATCCAATCGGGGATAATCGCGTTAGTCTATAATCGAAAGTTGAGTTTTTCAGAGATGTTCTTCTCAGAGTTCGTTCATCAGATAACGGCTCCGGAGCGGGAAAGATTTCTGCTTTACCCTCGCTTTGTGATGATGCTAATCAGGCACTTTTTGCCAAATTTGCCGCAGCTTAACGATATTCAGAGCGTTGCGGTCATTGATAAGAGAATATTTGCCGATTGCTCCTCTCATCGAGGAAGGTTAGCGGTCCCAGTAGAGCGACCTTTGTTTGCTGCTGTAATCGACCCGAACTTTGTAGCCCCTGACGATGCCAACTGGGCAGGAGAGGTACAAGTTCAGCAGCATCAGCCACAGCAACAACGACAGCAACAACGACAGCAACAACCACGCCCTCAACAACAGAGGAGACGTCAAAGGCCTTCCGCGAGTCAAATTCAGGCAGATAGGCCTTCTACGAGTCAAGTTCAAGAGCCACAAGAGGCTGGCCCTTCGAGTGCACCATCCGAAGCTAACCCGATATTTCAAACATTGCAAGAGATTTGGGCAGCGGGTCCAAATGCAAATGAGGAAATTACGGCCGAGTTAGTTGGAGAATTATTGGAGCCTCCGGAAGGAGAAGTTGACGTGTTTAGACAAATTGATGAGTATCAACCTGAGCAAGCAGGTAATGACAAGTCATCTTCAGAGACTGAATCTGAGAAAATGGAAGATATAGAAGCTGAAAAAGAAACAGAAGATCCGTCCATCCAAATGGGGACGTATGGATCACGTTTAGTGGTGACTGAAGAAGAAAATAGAAGGAAAAGAGCTTCAGCAGAGTCTGACGAATCAGATTATGAAGAAGAGGAGGTTGCACCTCTGGTCCATCGACAAAGGGCTAAACGTCATAGATTCATGCAGGGAGCTTCCTCGGCCTCTGCTTCACAGCCAGAAATACCTCAACCTCCACCCGCTCAATCTACCATTCCACCACCACCACCACCTGTTGAACCATACATTCCATCAGCAATCATTCCAACCCCCATACAATCCATACCATCCACTTCATCCACTTTCACCGAAAATCAACGGTTTTCTGAGCTAAAAAGCAAAGTCGACTTCCAACAAGTCCAAATCTTCGGTTTGACAAAGGCTCTCGGAGAAATACAGAAGCATAACGCACAAATAGACATCGAGAATGCCGAGTTGAAGAAGGTAGTGGGCAAAATTGAAGAAGAAAATTTAGAGCTCAAAACCTTTGTTGCTGATCAGGCGACCGAAATACGATCGATGCGCTCCCTTATTGAGCAATTATTGAAAAACCTAAAGGCTCAGGGGGAGACAAGCTGTCGGGATCAGGAAGAGCTGCCCAGGGATGGAGATGATGATGGCAATGATCCCAGCGCGCAAAGAGATGATGAGCCAGTAGCTTTATCTGCTGCTCAGCATGCTGAAATTCAGGGGGAGCCAAGTCAGTCAGGAGCTGCAGGAGGTGAGGCTAGTTCTTCAAAGGTCTCAGAATCAGAAGTACGTGAGATAATTGAAGCATTGATGGACATTGATGAAGATCCTCTAGAACTTGAATTCGATTTTGAAGATGATATAGAAGATCTAGAAGAAGGAGAGTTTGTTCCAGATGATATTGCTGATTGGAAGTCTGATGAGGAGGTTGTGATGGATGAAGACGACAATGTAAATGAAGTAATCATTCAATCACAGCCTGTCATAGAACAATATGAGCAAAATGATCAACATGTAATAGATATTGATGACGTCAAGTTGGCTTGGGTAAATGATTCAGAACTGGAGGAGGCTGAAAGAGAGCCAAGCAGAGCTGAATTGCTAAATCTTTGATTCCGCAAGGAAGAGAAGAAGATTGAGCCAAAAATGAAGAAGAAGATGAGGAATCCAGGTGCAGAAAACTTCTCTGGAGGTATTATTAGCTGGTTCTTTGACAGAGAACTGCAGCTTTTTATTCTGAAAAGGAGAGATGGACTCCTGAGGCGCAAGCTTAAAGTATTTAACACATTGCCAAAGGTAGAAGTGAAGGAGTTAGCCTGGAAAGAGTTGATCAATATTGGAAATGACCCTTATGCTGAAGTGATCGCTAAGATAATCAGAAGAGAGGGTAGATCTGGAAAGTTTGAAAGACTCAAGCCGAGGTCTGGAAAAAGAGTCGAGGATACATCAAGAATAGATCCCCATACAGGTAGGCCATGGGCGAAAATGGTTTACAAACCTGTTAAATGCTTAAGAAGGGTGCCAATGAAGAAGATGCCACAGGATGTTTTGAGCAACATGAAGTGGTGGTACATTGACAACGAAACTACTGAAGCAATAATGGAGGATACTGAAAATAAAGTGATTTTGCGAGTATATGATCCTCTACATCTGGTAAACCTATCAAAGGACGATCTGGAGAAGCTACATGGTCAGCATATCTTCTTTCATGAAGGATGGAGATCTGAAGCCAGAAAGTTCCAAAAGGTAGTCAGAGTATGTATAGATGCAGGTATATACGCAGGTAGTAGTATATATAGCTCTAGTACTTAATCAAGATGTAAATAGATAGTTAGAAGCTATCTTCAAGGGGGAGTCTGTTGGTACACCCTGTGTGACGATAGCAGTCTAAGTGATCTAGCATTTTGGTTCAAGTAATATTCAAAGTATTGGGTATTAACGAGTGTTTGATATATATGTTTATATATGTTTGATAGTTATTAATTGTATGTTTGAACTTGATGTAATGTATTACAAGAAGTTCAAACATAAAGTTCAAAGATAAATTCAAGCATAAGTTAAAAACATAAGTTTCAAATATAGGTTAAATATGTGAAAGTCGAATTTAGATTAAATTCGAATTCACTAGTAAATGGGATTCGAATCTATGGCAGATTCGAATATGATCCATAAGGCAGATTTGAGAGTGTCAAGGGGACAAACTCGAATGGGCCTTGGGCCTGATTCGAGTTTGGCCCATGACAAACTCGAATGAGCCTCTATAATTAGGGATTAACTCGAATAATTATTAGACTTTTGCAGAATTCGTGAGGGATTAAGCAAATAGGCGATCTCGAGTTTATCAGCTAAGTGAGTGTTCTTTCGGAGAAAATCATCTCGTAGGTGCGTTCGTGTTCGTCCGTACAGCGTGTTGATAGTCTCCGTGTTCCGTGTGAGAGTTGTTTCCGTCAAGCCGTTAACGAGGATTCCGCACTCGTTGACGATGTCGCGTCTAGATAGATCTGTAGAGTCAAGACCTTACACAAAATCATTTAAATAATCATATTTGCTCAAGCGGAGTTTGTAGATGAAGCGAGCTTATTTCGATGTCACCCACGTTGCTCTACTACTAGCTAGCCAACCCAGTATGCGGTTGATCCCCATATTATGTGTGTGCCTGGGTTGACATCATCCTATTCTTATAGACTTATATCTACTTAGCGAAGATCAGTGAGATATTGCTTAACAAATCACGCATATTTTTTGAGATTGAGATGATTCTTTTATCATAAATGTATTGTATGTTATTAGGTCTATAAACTCACTAAGTTATTGCTTGCGGTTGTTGCATTACTCTTTTCAGGTAAAGGTAAAGCCCCTACTAACCATCATCTTAGGTCTGTTTTGATCAAAATTGAAGTCATTTAGACCACTACTCAACTGACTATGTGGTACATATGAGACAAGTTTGAAACTTTAGGAACTGGGTAGCTGTTATGTGTTGAAATCATATTGTAATAAATAGCAAGACTTTTCTACTTTATAACTTTAATTCAAATTTTCTATGCAATAACTTATATCATTTTCTTAATCTAACTTAGTTTAATTAGTATGTTATTGCTACCTGGGACCTTCATTATAAGATCCTTTCTAAAGTTTGGTCTTACAACAGAACAAAGCTTATCATTGACAAGGGCCAGTGTAAGGAAACGTTGTTACCAACTCTTTCTTATAGAGTTTATTGATATTGTTGAAGTGAGAGCCTTTTGTTCCACAACCAATTTAGATCAGTATTGGCCTTTGAGAAAAACAAGTCTTGATTGTTTAGTCTGCATGTTCATATCCACAATGTATACACCTTTATTTTTTAGTGCACACATCATAGCTTTTCCTTGATAATCCAGTATGACACCTTGGTGCTCATTAAAGTTAACCTTATAACCAATACCACACAGTTACTTACGCTTATAAAGTTATGTTCTAACCTCGAACCTGAGTCACCTTATTGAAAATTGTTGCACCAGCTTTAAGAGTGTCATACCCTTATTGATTTCATATTAGTTTCATGATAAAGTTTCAAACTTTGATCAAGAAGAAAAGATGAAATCATTAAAGATAAATATCTTAAATAAGAAAAGTTTTTATTCATGCTTTAAAGGGATTTAAGAAGATTTAAAGAGTTTTAAATAAGAAAATTTAAGTCTTATAATTCAATTGACTTAAATCTTTTATGATTTAATAATTAAATTTTAATAAGAACTTAGTTACCAAAAGAAAAGATCAACATCTTGTTGAAACTCTGTTCCTTTTACTGTCTTCTAAGGTCCTGGATGTAGTAATAGACACTATATTAATCTTATCAATACAATTCCTACCATTCATATTTATGGTATATCTCAATTTGAAAAACTCTAAGGACGTAAACCTAATTATTCTCTTTATGCGTCTATGGTTGTGTTTACTTTGTTCTTTGTCCTCATGTTGAATGTAAATTTTTGTCTTCTCGATCATTTTTATGTGTCTTTTTGGGATATGGTATTAGTCAAAAGTTCATCATTGTTTCTCTCTAGTGAGTCAAAAGCTTTATGTCTCAAGTCATGTCACCTTTCTGGAGCAGATTCCTTTCTATTTGATTCTTGCTCGTTCTCAAGACATGACACAATCTGATCTCCTATTTGTTGATCCGTTCAATGATGATACTGGTGACATCACATCGGATACACAGATACATGAGACGTCAATGACATTGGATGACTTTGTTATAGAGACACTTGTAGCTCCTTCTATGTCTACATTCACTTTATCACTAATTGAGAATGTAGATGTCCCTTCTGTATGCAAGTCAAGTTGTCCTCGTAAGTATACTAAATTTAAATTTTTTTTACTCATCTTACTCGGTCTCTTTTGTTCACTGAACCAAACTCCTATAAAGAGGCTATTTTTATCCCCCACTTGCAGGATGTTATGGCTCATGAATTATCTGCCTTCATCATACCCATACATGAGATTTGGTTTTGCTACCACCATAAAAGAATACTATTGGTTGTCGTTGGGTCTAAAAAATCAAAATGCTTCTGATGGGTCTGTTGAACTGTATAAAACTAGCATTGTTGCTAAACATTAATCCCAGGATTATGGCATGGTTATGAGGAGACTTTTGTCCCTGTATTAAAATGATTACTTCGTACTATGATTGCAGTAGCCTCTACTCGCAGGTGAAAAATTGCTCAAATGGATGTGACGAACGCATTCTTAAATAGTGATCTTCATGTTGAGGTCTGTATGACTCCTCCTCCTGGTATAACTTATAATCTAGGAGAAGTATGTTAGCTTTGTAATGCTTTATATTGTCTTAAACAAAATCCTCATGCTTGGTTTGAAAAGTTCTCCACGGTTATTAATATACTTGGTTTTTTCTATAGTAACCACGATTCAACATTGTTTGTCAAATGTAAGAGTGCAGGACAAATAATTTTGTCTTTATATGTGGATGTCATGATTATTACTGGTGATGACTATACTAGTACTAAATCTTTAGTGAGATTTAGTTCATAGGTTTGCTATGAAGAATGTGGGTTTAGTTCGTCATTGTTTGGGGATAGAGGTTGCTCACTCTGAAAAAAGGATACAATTTATCCTCGTCAAAGTGTATATCAGATATGTTTGACGAGAACGTCTCTCTGATAACAAGATTGTTGATACTTCTCTGGAAACCGATGCATTTTTATTCTAGGACTGATGGTGTTCCTCTAGCTGATCCAGTTTTGTATCATACAATTGTAGGAAATTTAGTTTATCTTATTGTAATTAGGTTAAACATTGCCATGTTCACCTCTACTCCTACTATTGTTTACTGGGGAGCAGTCCTTCACGTTATTGAGATATTTACTGCAAACTAAGTTTCACACTGTCTTGTTTCCTTCCTCTTCCCCTCTTTACATGTGTGCATAATGATGTTGATTGGACGTGTGATCCCAATGATTGTAAGTCTACTAAATGTTTTTGCATCTTTCTTGGAGATTCTCTCAACTCGTGAAAGAGTAAGAAATAGGATGTTAGCTCTCGCTCCTCCAATGAAGTGGAGTATCGAGCTATGACTGTGACTACTACTAATATTGTTTGGTTATGTTGGTTGGTTAGAGTCTATCCCATTACATTGTGATAATAAAAGTGCAACACATATTGCTTCTAATCATGCTTTCATGAAGCATAGTTAGATTGATTATCGTTTCACTCGTCATCATCTTCAACTTGGAACCAAATGGTTTTCGTTTATTCTTTCTACTTTACAAATTACTGATATTTTACAAAATTCTTGTCTGACAAAGATTTATGTTGTTGCATTATGACTTTGTGGAGGGAAATTAGCAAAATAATAATGTTTAGTTGTTGGGCCTTGTTAGTCACTAGCCTTTGTTAGCATTTTCTAGATTTCTATTATTTAGCTATAAATAGGGTTATTGTATTCTAATTCTGTATTGTAATACGTTCATACTCTAATAATAAAATGTAAATCATTCGACTATATCTCTATCATCATTAACATCTAATGGAAATGGATATAGATGCCAGATTTTCTACAACGGTGACATACAAAAATGGATACAAGTACAAGTACAAATACAAATGTCAACTCTCTAAACGGATATACCAAGGTTATTATTCAATGTCCATATATGGCCAAAAAAACATATACATTTTGAATAGTCTAACATCGAAGGTTATCGTCTGAGGCAACACCAATTTGGTTACAATACTAAGTGTAGTACCGAACATGGGTATTGAGCATTAGATTCGTCACAATAATCCCTTGAAGGACCGTTTATTTCTTCTATGTAGCAAAAATCTAATCATGGATGCAAATTATAATCAAATTAATATACGAAATTCAAATAATAAAAGGAAAACAATTGGAAAAAATATATTGTTTTTTAAATTATATAGAAGGAAAAAAAGAGTTTTGATTTAGGTGAAGACAAATCAAGGATTTTGAAAGCTTCTTACGTGGGTTTTCAAGTTCCTTTTAAGGCGATGTTCTTTTTATCATCATCTCCTTCATCTACCTCATCTTCTCCAAGAAAAATGTATAAACCTCAAATCGATTAGAGACTCATCCAAATGGCTTAAACCTCAAAAATGGTTAGTAAGGGATGTTTTATTTCATCATTTGAAGCCATTTTACAAAGATTTATGGGGTAGGATGAGTTTGAACTCAAAAACCCAAGTTAAGATTTCTATGAACCCTAGAATCAAGAATAGAGTTTAAAGAGGTTTTTGAAGTTAAAAATGGGTTTGAAATAACTTAGATAGGTTTGGTAAAATTTTCCAGCCATTGGCATTTATTGTATTTGAATTTTGGTGGTTGGGAGTATTAAAGTCGTAGGACAGAACTGCACAGTTGAATTTGACTAGACGAGTCGTCGAGTCAACTCGGCGAGTCGCTTGCAGGTAGTACCCAAATTATTCTAATTAGTGAACCTCGAATGACCCTAAGGTCTGAACTTCAGATGGTCTTGGACCCGAACCTCGGATGTTGTCCTTATCATGTATGATCCAAACTTTGGATAGGACGACTGGACGAGTCGCTCCTAGTTGGTCCAAACTCTAGACGTTAGTCCGAACTTCGGATGTGGTTGGTTTGAACTTTAGATGGTTTTATGGTCTGAACTTCGGGTGACCTTGTACCCGAACTTTGGATGGACCCGAAGTGAGTCGACTTAACGAGTCACCACTAGTTGGTCCAAACTCTAGACGTTAGTCCGAACTTCAGATGTGGTTGGTCGGAACTTTAGATGGTTTTATGGTCTGAACTTCAGGTGACCTTGTACCCGAACTTCGAATGGACCCGAAGTGAGTCGACTTGACGAGTCACCACTAACTCACTCGACGAGTCGATGTCAGTCTAACCTAGAAACTTCATTTTTATTTGAAAACCTTAATTTGATGATGCTATACTTGGGAAACCATTATAGAAAAGGGGTACGATGGGTTCAAATATTTAAATCAAGCTTTTGAACTTATAGAGCTTCGAATTGATTCAATCCCTTCGATTCGTAATCCCAGCTTTGTTACCATGGGTTCAAGAGTTGATAGTGAATGGAGCTATAAACAACCTCTTATATTTGTTTAGGTGATCGTAACGATCGGAGCTATTTGAAGACAACGTAGCTTGAGTTGACTATTCTCACTTTAAACGTTACAAGACCACTGTGAGTACTAGTATTAACATTGCATAAGGTGCATTGTATGTGGTGTTATGTCATTTCATACTACTGTTGAAGACTTGGTTGATGTTTCTTAATCAAAATTGCATAATTCATATTGTAACACCCCAAAATTTGTAAAACAACTAAATAATGATTAGTTATGACATAAGAATTGATTAATGTGGTGTTTGAATGTAGTTAGTATAATTATGTCAAAACTACTCATTCGGGTATTGAATTATTAAATAAATGCAAGTTGTAGCAATGTGGTTCATATTTAAATAAAAGATGAATAGTGGAGGGGTTTATGTTGTCAAATGGTGAAGAGTGAGATGGTGGAATTGGCCAAAGGACAAAATTCTCTTCTCTTCCTTCCCTCAAAACCGTACATATGCACACACTCCCACACACTTTATGTTCTTGCAAGAATTGGAAGAGAAAAAGGGGAGAAGGAGCTAGGGATTGGATTGCATGATCAGAGAATGAAAAACTGAAGACAAGTCTTTGATATTTGAAGCTCCATTGAAGGTTAACACCGTCCCCATTCTTTTATTTCATCTTCATTATTTTTCTTCATTTGGAAGAACACAAACCCAAAGTGGGATTGTTAGATTGGGTTGATAAATGGCTCCAATCTTTGAATATGTGTTAGTATGTTGTTGTATGATCAAATGGGAGACAAAATATGTAACTACATTGGTAGTTTGTATTAGTTTTGATTGAAATTCATTTTAGGGCTCAATTGAGCTCCATGGATCAAATGGATGAATGTAGGTGTTTTTGATGTCTTGGGAGGTCTAAATGAGCTCAAATATGTGGATAAATGCATGGCCAATAGTTTTGTAGTAATGGTAGTTGATCAAATTGATTATGGTGGTTGGGGCATTAAAAGTCGTAGGGAAGTAGTGCAGGTCTGAGGTCAAATCGACGAGTCGCCAAACATTCTGTCCAAACATTTCATTTTGAGCTACGGCGCACTATGCTAACATCTAATACTTCTAAAATACCTCTAAATTAAGGGTTAATGGTTCTAAACTTTAATTCTCACATTCGAGACTCATAGAGTCCCGAAACGAACCGAGGCATTCGGTTTGGAACCTGAAACCTTGTCGGAAAGGTTTTAAGAGTTTTTAATGAATGGGATCTTATGAACAATATATTTATACTTGTTATAGGTTATTGGAACGATCGGAGCCCATTGGAAACATCGTAATCTGATTTCGACCGTTTCGGTTCACTTTGACGAACCGAAGCTTTATTGTGCAAACCACTGCGAGTTCTAGCATTGGTGTTACATAATGTCATGTATCTCGTTGTTTTACCTCGTTGAACACATTGTTGAGCCATTTGTTTATATCTTGGTAGTAGTTGCATATTTGCTCTCAATTCTCACATGTGAGATTCATTGGGCATATGGGAGGCACCTTGGGCCTCACCATACTTGTTAAGCTTTCATTTGGCCTAACCTGGATATTCATGGACATTGTTGGGCTAGCTCTAAGCCTGAACTGAGCAAAATGTTGGGCTAGCTTTAAGCCTAAATTGAGCAAAAGATTAATATGTTGGGCCAACTCTAAACTTAAATTGAGCAATATGTTAGGCTAACTTTAAGCCTAAATTGAGCAATACGTTGGGCTAGCTCTAAGCCTAAATTGAGCACTCATTCATATTGGTTGTTGGACATACTCGTTGATTATTGTTGCATGCATGAATATTTTGTATTCTTACTAATCTAGCAACTCATTCAACTTTGTTAACCCTTTTGTTGTTAACTTTTTAAGGTAAAGGAAAGGGTCACGCTTGACCATCTCGATAGTAGAATTGGAGCTTGACTAACGGCTCGTTGTTTTGGTATAGCTTCGACATTGCTTGGGTTGGCATTTAGTGGACTTCCGTTTTGACTCACACATGGGAATGGATATAGCTCCTATTCATGATCATGTAATTTGGATGATTAGACATTGTAACCCTTGATGCTTGAACGTTGATCCATGATTCACCACACTTTGCTCATTGATAGGTTGTGAAGTGAGGAGAATCTTGTTGATGGCTTTTGTATATATTAAAAATTTAAATTTGACCACAATTCCACAAGTATTTATTGTTAATTATTGTTAATTGTTCGTGAAACACCTATATTAGTTGGAAGGGTTTTTCACATATACATATGGTGGACGGATTTGGATTATATGTCATGTATGAAATATGTTAACTCTTATATCTTGGTTACTCATTCATTTGGCCTCACTTGGAATTCCATGGTACCGCAAGACCCAAGATTTCTCAAAGGTCTTAAGACTAGGCCCCAGTAGCAATGAAATATCAATCAGGAAACTAAGATAATAATTAACAGTGCGGAATTAAAGTTAATTAGAAACAGAGACAAATTTTAAGTAATAGGGCACAGACTTCTAGACTATTACATCAAAGCACAAAATATAAACTAGCCCCGAACCCCAAAGCTCTATCATCAGTCAAGTACCAAGGTGTTGAAACAGGTTCTAAGGCACTTCAAGCTCTTTCACAGTCCTGACCTATGAACTAGGTCCAGCCAATCCTTTGCATTTACCTGAAAAATAATGCAACAACGGGGTAAGCTTATTTGCTTAGTGAGAATGTAGAACTTCACATTTAACATGCAATTATTAATGTGGAAAGCTCATGCACTGCACTCGGCTCATGCACAGCTCAGCTCTATTGCTCATGCACTTCACTAGGCTCATGTACAGCTCAAATCTCGAAGGGACATTGGCCAATTAAATGCTTTTTGATGCGCGTCTTTGCTCAACTCCCAGTTATAAAACTGTTGTTGCTCTTGAGACTTTTAGACAATTTTATAAGGAATGCTCGAAAAATGATAACACCATACACACGCATCATTAGTGGGGATCAGCCACGTACTGGGCTAGCTACCCGTAATTGTTGTATGGGTATCATCAGAATGCTCAGCTCTAGCTACCGTCTATGCTTTCATCATGTAAATCAGCACATCATAAGTCTAACATTAACCCAACACTGAGAAATAGTGGTGGTGTTAAGCTTAACAATCAAATTACTCATCAATGAAATAGAAGCTAGAAGAAGAAATGCTCAGCTCAACAAATCATAGTAAACAGGCTATGATAATATATCAATATGCTCAGGATCAGAATGTCAATAAAATCATAATAAAGCAAAAAAGTCTCAATTCACATAATTTGCAGTTAAAGTAAAATCTACAACTCACTGTTACTGGTTAATTGCACTTTCTGGCTCTGGCTCTGTTGCTCACAATCTGTAGTGGGTTAGAACCACTATCTGACTTATATCAGACTTACAGACAGCTTGCCACTTTGCTTCAGTCTTCACTGATGCTCTTTAATGTCTTTTAGCTTTCTTGCATTGCTCAATCTGTTAATCATATCATTTGTGATATTTATTAGTCTTTATATCATCTGAATAGTATAATCAGTGTTCATTCATTGGCTTTTAATCTCAAAGTCTCATATCTTGATTATATTGAGATGAATATGGTCATAATTTGTTTAAAACATTTCATTCAAGGTTCAGTAGTTTTGCTTATCACATAAAGAATATGTTTTAATTTACTTATAAGCTTTTATGTCCTTCTTCATGGACATGTGTGACTTTATTAAGTCTTTTCTTGGCTTTCGTTTGCATATTGAACCCACATTAAAACATGTAAGAACATTTCATGAACTTATTTGATGATTATAAGTTCATTCAAGTATGTATTCATGATCATGGACCTTGCTTTTATTATGCAATACGATGATTATCATGAATTTAAATGTATTTTATTCCTCAATATACATAACATGTGCTTAATTATAACCTTTATGTTTTAATGTCTTTATTTGCATTATAAGCAAGGTGTCATGAATTATAAGTCTTGTGTTTATTACACATAAACCTATGCTTGTTGTCCCCTTTTCTGTTTTTAAACTTATAAAACACACACACAAAAGTACATGATTACTTAAAATATGGTGAATAGGTTGCTGTGAATAATATCCCAACAGAACAATTGATCAGTACGTACTCCACATACACATGTTTAATCCCCTCTTAATTTGGTTCACGAATGTACATATACATATATAACAAGACTATTGTGCTTTTTATTTTAATGAAAAGGGTTGCTACAGGATGCACCTAAACATTTATATATGTTGTTGTGTCCTTTTATTCTATTTTCTCAGAAAACCAAAAACTCACACAAGACTCAATACCTTATGTTATTATTGTTGTGATAGTATGTTTGTTGTTAAACATATATCCGAGATAAGTAAAAGAATGGGGTTGTTGCTATTGTTATTTCTGTCACAACCTCTGCACACACATACACTTTTCATGCTAAGAAAAAGTGTATCAAAAGGCTGCTGCCTTTTCTGTTTGGACAGCAAACTTCAACACACACATACATGCATACCCCGATATGTATATATATTCACTCTGTTCTTTCTGTTTCTGCACACAATTATGCTCGACACACACACACACACACAAATTAGTAACTTGTGTAATCTATTCATATATATATATAAATGAAAATACATAGTTATTGACACTTTTGCTGCACACACACTGCACACACTCATACTAATTTCATGCAAAGGAATTAGATTAAAAGTTGTGATTGTTTCTGTTTATAAAAAGCTGCACACATTACATATTCTTGTCTTTTATACATGATTATGTATGCATATAAGAGCTGTTGAGATGCTTCTGTTTTACTGTCACAACCAGACACATACCACAACACACACTGTTGTACGTATGTATATATAAATCAATTCTGATTTTGACTTGCATCGACACACACACACACATGTTTCTGGGCTGTTTCGGTAATGAGACTACCGAAACCTTCAATGGTTTCGGTATATGCCTGTATCTCAATTGGTTTTGGTACTCTGTGAGTTTCGGTACTATCATAGGTGGGTCTCGATAGTTTCATTTGGTTTCAATATTACCGAAACTAGGTCTCAGTATGGTTTCGGTAGTGTCTGTGGGTTTCGGTACATGCCAGAAAAAGACACGCACACAATACATAATTGTTCCTGTTTATACTTTATTTCCAACATCGATTGCAGCACAATTTTAAGATGTTTTATACTTTTATATGATGGAAAAACACACAAATACATCTCATATATTTACGGCCGAAGGCCAAATAATCTTACTGACCCTCTTTAATTTTGATTAAAACAGAAACGTAAGCTCATGGACAGCAGCAAAATCCTCCATTTAAATTCCAGATTTTTAAGTTCAAAAGTTAAAGTAAGGCTCCAAATTGCTAAGATGATCATCTAAACACATAACTAGAACATGCATGTGAAAATTTCTGATTTTTAAACACTTAATGATACTCAATTTCATGGTTTTGGGAACTATTTGAGGTATAAATATTTCCCAGAACCGTAACATTCATATGATCCCAAAGAACAATTAGACCTAAAATTTTTACCTTGATTCTTGTAGGTTTTTATGCTTGATGCTTCGATTTTTGATTTCTTGCTTCAAATCTTAACAATTTGTATACCACTTGTCAAGATCAAAAAAATCACCTAAGATTAACTGGTTTGAATAAATCAGAGTTAAACCAATAACCTTGTTTTGAATCAAAGTCCAATTAAGAAGTTTGTGGAATAACACTTAATTGTTTTAAGAAAACTTTCAGAACAATAAAGAACAGACAATCACATAAACACACTTTTATCAAAACCTTTATATTACCAAAACTCATGTTACAATCACCTCTAATCTTTTTTATTAGACGAAGAACACAAACTGTTCTTAGGGTTTTTCAACCTTAGAGGCTTTTGAAACTTTTATCAGAATGCAATTACAATGTGAAATCTTAAGCACCAAGATTACATGAGAAAGACCTAGTCTATCTCTATTTATAGCCTTCTGATTTGTTTCCTTGACGATCTGTGATTTCTCTAGTAGTAGATATCCTTGGAAGATCTTCAAATATAAATCTTGAAATCTTTATCACTTCCTGAATTTTAGCACTTTCTGTTATCTGTCTGTTGAGCAGCTTGAACTTTTACTCTGGCAGCTTGAACTTTTTGAACTAGCAGCTCGAGTTTATTGAACTGGCAGCTCGAACTTTGTGATTACACAGAAATACTACTAACAGTCTGAGAAATCCTAACTAACAACTTGACATACTTAGATTATTTCCCAACAATCTCCCCCTAACTTAAATTCTTAACAAAAGACTTTAAGTTTCTATACACATAAGGAAATAAATACAAAGTAAAACTGTTATACACAAACTAAGGCATCCAAAAACTTACATATTACAACTATGCAAGCTTCTGCCTTATAGCTTTTGAAGTCTCTTTTAAGTTCTTCTCTATCACATTCAATCTTCGTTGAGCTCATCTATTGTAGCCACTCTCTTGGTAAATCAAGAAACTCAAAACTATAAAATCTACTGGATCTGTCTGTATGTTTGAGTCTATATGTCATGGATTTTGCATATAGATCAATCTGTACAATCTTCACTTCCTTGGCAGCTTCTATATCCATTCTGGTAGATTCTGGATCAAACATACTTCTAAGATCTTTATGTTATTCTGAACCCATACTATTGGTGACCTATAGTGGCTAGCTTTCCAATATTGTGCATTTGAGTTAGCTCATCTCTGATCATCTTCTGAAGAATTTGGCTCAGGTTCTTATACTCCTTTTCTGAACCTGCTTCTCTTTTAATTACAAAATGATATACCAGATCAATATTGTCCATTGATTTGGCATACCAGTAAGTAAGTAATTGGGGGTTTTGAAAAGTCATGTTGATCAAGGGCTTTCTCTATTTCCATTGCCTTTTGTAATTGACTTGGTCAAACTTTGCCTGATGAATGACTTCAGGTTGAGGAACAACAACAGTTTGAGGAGGAGATTGGATTTGTTTGGAGGCCTTTTTCCTTTTCTTTTGCCATTTCTCTGTCGTACAAGGCCTGGGGTTTCTCTGTTGGCCATGATTGTGCAATGACTTTAGAAACACCAGCTTTGTAGAGAAGTTTATCAGAAATTTTCTATGTTCACCCTTTGAAGGCCCTGTTGGCCTTTTTCTCTTCTTCTGTCCTTCCTTAACCACAAACCTACGTAGATAGTCTCCAAGGGTTTCATCATCCCCCATAGAGTCTTGGGCTTGCTGATCTAGGATTTGGATCTTGTTCTTCTACCAATTTTCTGGCCAATTCAGCATCATGAGCAACTTGGGCTTCTTTTGAAACAAATTTGATCTTTGGAGACTCAATCAGAATGCTCTTTCCTTTATTAGAGGTTGCTGCTGAAACTACTGTTGTGGATTGTTCTTGAATGCTTTCTCTTATAGACACTCCTCCTAGCCTTTTAATAAAAACAGCTTGAGCTTCTGGACTAACAGTTTGAGAAACTGTTGGGACTGTTAGCCTAGAAGCTGACGCTGCCAGTGGTGAACTTGAAGCTGTTTGGACTGAGAGAGAGATCTCCTGATTCTCCCCCTTTTTGGATGCATTGGTTTGATTAGAGGGACCAAACACCTTTGCTAACAGGGTTTGAACTAGCCTTTCAAGCTGAACAATCTTAATTCCATATAGCTTCAACCCAAGCTGAAATTGGGCAAGCTTTTGTTGTTGGACTGCTGAGAGCTATTGTAGAGCAATGATTTGGGAACCCTGTGCAGCAATTATGGACTTGTAATGTTCCAAAATAGCTACAACAGGTTTCAGTTGTTGATCCGTCAAAGCCATGAGTTGCAGACTAGCCTCAAGATCTTCAAATGATAGAGGGATTTAATATCATCACTGGCACCAATACCAGAAGTAGAAGAAACATCTGGGCCCCTTTGTTCTTGGTTCTGGGGACTTCCAGAAGGTTCTTGCACACCCTCTGTTGCCATGGGAGTGGTCTTAGGTATGTTGGTACTGTCATGTGCCCCTTGTACAGAGACATCAGTAGTACCAGCCACAAAACCCATATAAACATCCTCAGAAGGGATGTTCACCTCCATATTGAGGGTGGGAGTGTCCTTAGTGGGTGCCCTTTCGATATGTTGTGCAAGAGTATCCTCTTGCACAGGGATATTTGGCTCTAGGAGTTGGACTGAGGAGGAAGGAGCTTCTACAGCCCTTTGTCTCTTTTTAGTGTATATTTTTAGTGGTGGGGCTGGGGAGGTACGTGTAGTAGAAGGAGCAGAGGGTATATCTGTATCATGAGGAGTGGGTTGGGATCCTGGAGGTGAAGCAGTAATGTGGGGATGAGCCTGCTCAGGATCCTCTCCTCTGTTTCTTGGAAAGATAGTCTGCATTTCTTGAGGCAATGAGACATCTACATTATGAAAATTTGCACTTGGTTTCAAAAGTCTTTTTACATAAGGTAAAGAGTGCCTATGGGAAACATATATCCTTTTATGTAATTTTAAAGAATTGCAAGATTTTGCAATTATTTCTGCCAAAAACCGAGGATACATCAAAAATTTCCCATTCTTTAAGGCATGGTGCCTTAACATTCCTTGAAAAATCATATTTGAAAAGTTGAACTGTTGGCCTGTGGATAAGCAAACTAGAGCAGTTGCAATATTTGAGGAAAATTCAGACCAACCAGTCCTTTTAGGGCTTAAACATTGTTGAATGATGTGTACCAGATATTTCCATTTGGGGCCAAAGTGTGCTTTGAAAAAAGTAAATGAATCTGTTGGGCCCCTACCCTATTTCAAACAGACCTTCATGTAAAGCAGTAAGAGATAGATCTGATATACCTGAAGCATCTTGCAAATGCAAATGCCGTCGAATGGACTCCTCTGTGATGGTGATGGTATTACCATCAACAGTGGATACAAAAGAAGTGAGTCTCGCTTGTGTACTTACGGTGGTTGTTTTCCAGAATTGCTCTATGGGAGAGACATATATAGTAGGGTTTACAGTAAGAGCATAGTGAATAGGAGAACGGCGAAGAAAATCCATCATTTCATGGAATGGTTGCAGTTCAGCATGTTTGAGGGAGAATGGGAGGCAGTTGTGTTCTTTAACAAACTCCATTGGTGATCACAAACGAGAGGATTTAGGGTTTGGCTCGACAATATGAAAATCGCACAGAGAGAGGTGTGGAAGGGGCTATGGAAGATATTTTGCAACTGATAGTTGCAACCGAACGAAACTGGGATTTTTAAGGGTTTGGATTTTGAAAATATCTAGTCCCGCGTACAACTTCCTTAGTAATGACTAAAATGCCCTGCACACTTAACAGAACAAGTGAACAACTAACAGTCCGAGAAAATGAACTAGCAGCTTGAGAATAGTCTCAAGCTGTTAGTTATTTACTGAGCGGTATTTAATGAAATAGTGTCTCCCCCTTAACTAAGCACATATAGTAAATGTTTTCACATAGTATAGAGGATGGTAATGCAAGATAGATTAATCCATGTTTACCATACCAATATTTGATACCAGAAAGGTGAATCTTCCTACATCAAAAGGTTTAGTAAAAAGATCTGCCAACTGATCATCAGTATGAATTTTGGTAACTTGGATAGCTTCTTTTCATTACAATCCCTTATAAAATGGAATCTAATATCTATGTGCTTGGTTTTGGGAAACTTTACTGGATTTTGTACAATACTGATTGCACTTGAATTGTCAATGTAAATAGGAGTAGATTGAAAGTGCATACCATAGTCTCTTAGTTGGTTCTGAATCCACATAACCTGAGAGCAACAGCTGGTAGCTGCAACATATTCTGCCTCAGTGGATGAAGTGGATACTGTGGTTTGCTTTTTGCACTGCCAAGAGACTAGTCTAGCTCCTAGATATTGACATCCTCTAGTTTGATTTCCTGTCTATGTTGCAACCTCCATAGTCACTGTCAGAGTATGCTGTTAAATCAAGAGGAGAGTCCTTAGGATACCACAGGCCTAATTTTGGTTGACCTTTGAGATATCTAAAGATTCTCTTAATAGCAAACAGATGTTTAACTTTGGGGCACATTGGAACCTGGCACAAACACAAACAGCAAACATTATATCTGGTCTGGAAGATGTGAGATACATTAGTGAACCTATTAAGGACCGGTATAAATGAATATACACATCCACTCCTTCTTTATCTGCATCAAGTTGTTTATGAGTGTCCATTGGTGTGCTAGCAACCTTGGTGTCCTTGTATCCAAACTTTTCCAGAATATCATTCACATACTTTGACTGGCTGATGAAGAGTACAGTGGGCTTCTGCTTGACCTGCAATCCTAGAAAGAAAGTTAGTTCTCCCATTGAACTCATTTGAAACTTTTTGTGCATCAGCGTCTCAAATTCCTTGCAAAGGATGTCATTTGTTGATCCAAAGATGATGTCATCAACATAGATTTGAACAAGGAGGATCTCTGATTTGATAGACTTTGTGAACAATGTC
The DNA here is from genome assembly GCA_020465985.1 of Centrapalus pauciflorus. NCBI lineage: Eukaryota > Viridiplantae > Streptophyta > Magnoliopsida > Asterales > Asteraceae > Centrapalus > Centrapalus pauciflorus. Next base: position 78,523 of record JAANYP010005342.1, on the reverse strand, counting down.
TTGTCTAGAGTACCTCTCTTGAAACCATTTTGTAGTAGGTAGGAAGACAGAGTGTCATACCATGCTCTAGGAGCTTGGTGAAGCCCATAGAGTGCTTTGTCTAACTTGTAAACTCTGTCAGGATACTTATATTCTTCAAACCCAGGAGGTTGACACACATATACATCTTCATCAATTGTACCATATAGGAATGCAGATTTCACATCCATTTGATACACCTTGAACCCTTTGTAGCTTGCATAGGCCAGGAACAATCTGATGGCTTCAATCCTTGCTACTGGGGCAAAGACATCATCGTAATCAATTCCTTCTTCTTGAGTGTAACCTTGAGCTACTAGCCTTGCTTTGTTTTTTATCACTACACCTCTTTCATCCTTTTTATTCCTGAAAACCCATTTTGTATCAATTGCCCTCTTTCCTTTAGGCAAATCAACCGGTGTCCACACATTCTGAATCTTGAATTGCAAAAGCTCTTCTTGCATGGCTTCAATCCAAGATGGATCCTTCAGAGCATCAGATGCCTTCTTTAGTTCTAGTTGTGACATAAAACATGCATGTTCAAAGGCAGCCAGACTGAATTCAGGAACTGCTTCTTCAGAAGCAGTTGATTCCTTGTGGATCATTGTCCTTGTCTGCACAGGAGTGCGTTGATCTCCCATGATCTGGTTAAGAGGATGATATTTGTGAACCCTGAGTGTAGGTTCACTTTCTATCTGAAATGAGCTTCCAAGGTTGGTGTCATCACCTTCTACATCACTTGATGATTCTGCTTCAGTAACCGTTTGATCTGGAGATGGGACTGTTTCCCTATTGGTTGGAGCTATTACTTCAGGACTTGGGATTGACACTTCAAACTCTGTACTTTTGTCTTGTTGATCAAGCAGGACCCCAGGTGGGTCACAAGTAAGAAGTGGTAGAAAAGTATACTCATCCCATCTATCAGAATCTTCAACAGTTTGAATCTTTGTGCCAACAGCTTGGATGATTGTGTTGGCAGCATGAGGATTTGTACTGGCAGTCTGATCATTGTTTCCAACTGTTCCTGTAGAATACTCATCAAAGCTCAGAGAATTTGTTAGTGAATCTAGATCAAATAACCAATCAGGACCAGTGCCTTTGACATTTGCAGTATTTTCATTAAACTCAACATTTGCACTTTCTTCAATGGTTTTAGATACACTGTTATAGACCATATAGGCTTTGCTTTGTGTGGAGTATCCTACAAAGAATCCTTCTTCAGTCTTGCTCTCAAACTTACCCAAGTGAGTTTTAGTATGCAGGATAGTGCATGAACAACCAAATGGTTTTAGGAAGGCCACTAGGGGAATCCTACGATGGAATAACTCGTATGGAGTTTTTCCTTGTGACTGGACAACTTGAACTCTATTTAGAACATAGCAGGCTGTATTTACTGTCTCTGCCCAGAAGGTCATGGGCAATTTGGAATCAGCTAACATGGTTCTAGCAGCCTCTATTAATGTTCTATTCTTCCTTTCAGCTACTCCACTTTGTTGTGGTGTTCTAGGTGCACTATATTGCTTTGCAATTCCTTTTGACTCACAGAAACTATTTAGGATATGATTTTTAAACTCAGTTATATTGTCTGATCTAATCACCTTTACTTTTGAGTTAGATTGGTTTTCAATTTTTAGAATAAAGGATTTAACCAACTCAGCAGTCTCATCCTTAGTCCTAAGAAAATAAACCCATGTGAACCTAGTGAAATCATCAACAATGACTAAACAGTAGGCTCTTTTATTCAAACTCAAAACAGAAGTTGGACAAAAAAGATCCATATGAAGAAGATGAAGAGCAGAAGAGATTGAATTTACTTCCTTGTCCTTATGAGAAGTTTTGTGTTGCTTGCCTTTGAGACAGGCTACACAATGATCATCACATATGAACTCGTTCTGTGGTAATCCTCTTACCAAATTGTTTTTTACTAAAGCATTCATTGATTTGAAGTTCATGTGACACATCAATCTATGCAAAAGAGCAGACTCATTAGATGATGCTGTGGATATTAAACAGCTTAAAGTACTTGCTTTAGATAAGTTTTCTATGTCCAAACAGTAGACATTGTCCTTTCTTGGTGTTCTAAGTAAAATAAGATTTTCAGGTATTTTAAAATCTTTTGATAGGACAATGCATTCAGAGTCTGTGAATAAAACAATGTTCTGTTTGTCACACACTTGAGACACACTTAGCAGGTTATACTTCAGCTGTTCAACATACAATATATCATTAATTAGCATATAACCTGGTTTGACAGTACCTTTACCTGTCACCTTACTTCCTTTGGAGTTTCTACCAAAAGCAACATATCCTCCTTCAAAGCTTTTGAAATTTGACAAGCAATCGAGTTGCTTGTCATGTGCCTGGAGAAGCCACTATCTACATGCCATGTTGTCTTATGTTGGTTTTTGTGGTTTCCCTGCACAAGAAAAAGCTAAGTTAGTAGTGGAGTAAACTCAAACCAAGTTGGTTTTGGGTTGTCCTTGTGCATTAACATAACTAAATAATGTTTGTGTCTTTTTAAACTTAAAGAGATCCACTGGTGGATTTTGTGATGAGTATTTAGTTATGACATGGGGTGTCCAGGTGTTCTTTCCAAATTTTTCTTTAACAATCTCTGATGATCCACTACCAGTTCCAGTTTTTGACTTAGCAGTTGGAACTGGATGTTGAGTGCCAGCAGCTTCAGACTTTGCACTGCCAGTTCCAACTTTTGACTTAATAGTTTCAACTTTTGTATTAGCAGTTTGAACTGTGTTTTTGCCTTTGACACACCATACCTTTTTCATGCTCAATTTAGATTTCATTAAAGCTTGTTTTTGGTGTACAGGTTGCCTTTTGTTGACTTTTATGAACCTGTGATCAACTGTATTCTTTGGAACTGGGGTGGCAGGTTTTGAGGCCTTTGAAACTTTTTGTTTTTGTGAAACAACATGTTTTTGAAAGACAGTATGCTTTTCAACAACTGGTTTATATAAACAGTGCTTGGCCGGATGGGTTTTCCTGCCACGGTGAAAACATCTTTTGATTGTTTTGATAGAGGAACCAGTTTTGTGTGACACTAACTGATTCTTGTTCCTTTGATTTCCCCTTACTTGTTGCTGTGTGGGAAACTTTTGTACACCATGCTTTTGGCATGTGCATACTCGAACATTTTTACCCTTTTTATCTGTATTGGAAGTAGATGCAATATTACAGTTAGAAGGTACAGAAACATATGAAGCATGATTGTACTCACTCAACTTCTCTTTTCCTTTCAAACTGTTGGTTTCTTCCCTCAGGCTGCTGGTTCTAATAGGATTTGAAATAGGAGATATTATAGATTCACTCAGGGTTTTGGAATTACTCTCTGCTTCCTCACTTTTACTCCCTGCAATAGTAGTTAATTCTTCTTCCAGCTCAGGCTTATCCTCAATGATAGGATCTACAGTTTTCATCTTCTCATCTAATGGTTCATTCACAATCCTATCAGCAACTTCACTCATAGGATGAATGTATTTATTGCTATATGGGGGTGGAGTAGCATTATATCCTATTCCTTCCTTGGGATTGAGTTGAGATTTTACCCTATCTTTAAATTGGACTTCCATTAGGTGTTCTAGCTTTTGATTGGCCAACTTGAAGCTACCCAAGTCTATGTTTATAGACTCTACTTTCTTGTGAGCTTTTAACACCTTCTGTTCAGCCTCTTCTAATTTCTTATGAAGGGTCTCTATTTTCTCTTCTAGTTCCTTTTTCTCCCATTCATGATATGCTCTATCATGTCCCATCTGAATTTGTTGGGAAATAGTTTAAGTATGTTCAAGCTGTTAGTTTAGACTTCTCAAACTGTTAGTAGATTTTACATGTAAATACAAAGTTCATGCTGCTAGTTGAAGAAACTCGAGCTGCCAGTGTAAAAGTTCAAGCTGCCAGAGCAAAATAACTCAAGCTGCTCAGTTCATGCTGTCAAGAGATTCAAGCTGCTCAACAGTTTCAGAAACAGAAAGTGCTGATTTTCAGGAAAGATATCTACACGAAGATTCCAGCATATCTACTATCAGAGAAGTCATAGTCCTTCAAGGAAACAAGTCCAAAAAGCAATATAAATACAGAGAATAGGTCATTCTATTGTATAGGAGTTTTCTGCATATTTTGAGTCTGTAATTGCTTTATTGATTAAGTTTTCATAAGCCTCTAAGGTTGTAAAACCCTAAGAACAGTCTGTGTTCTTCGTCTAATCAAACAGATTAGAGGTGATTGTAATCGTTGAATTCAGCAATACAAACAGTCTTGATTACTTCTTATGTTTTATGCTTCATTGGTTCTGAAAGTTTTTGTCAAAATAATTAAGTGTTATTCCGCAAACTTCTTAATTAAACTTTGATTCAAAGCAAGATTATTGATTTATACTTTGATAAATTTCAAATCAGTTAATCTTGGTTATTCAGTTTTAGATCCTGACAAGTGGTATCAGAGCCAGGTTTGTCAAACCAGGTTGTTCAAATCAGGTTTTTCAAACCAGGTTACTCTTTGTTTTTCAAAGTCAAAAACTTTCTTTTAAATTTTTAATCTTTTACAATGGAATTTGAAAATAGCAGCAGTGGATCTGGGCAAGGACTCAAAGTGCCTATGCTCAAGCCCACTGAGTTTGAGATGTGGAAACTCAGGATTCAACAGCATATTCAATTCATTGATTATGCCATATGGGAAGCTGTTGAATTTCCTCCTGTAGTTGATCCAGAACTTGATGATGAGGGAAAACCAGTCAAAACTCCTCCAAAAACTGAACTTGAAAGGAAGGCTAGAATGAATGAAGTGAAAGCACTCACACTATTACAAATAGCCATTCCTAATGCTTATCAACATCAGTTCAAAAAGTTTTATACTGCTCACTCTCTTTGGAATGCCTTAGAGAAGAGGTTTGCTGGTAATGCCAGTACCAAGAGAAATCAAAAGGACCTCTTGAAACAGCAGTATGAAAACTTTTCTGGTGGCAAGAATGAAAACCTCACTCAAATCTTTGACAGGTTCAACAAACTGATAAGCGAACTGGAAAGTGCAAAGGTCAATCTGGATCAAGATGAAGTCAACAGAAAGTTTCTCAGATCTCTTGGAGAAGAATGGACAGTCTATGCTGCACAATGGAGAACAAAAGACACTCTTGATGAGATAGAATTGGATGATCTGTATAACAGTTTAAGAGTGTTTGAGACTGAGATTGATGCTAAAAAGAAATCCTTTTCTTATAATCACAACACTGCTCTTCTGTCTTCTGAAAAATCTAATAACTGTGATTCTTTTTCAGGTGGTGATGGCAATTCTGCTGAAACTCACTATGAGGCTTTTGTTGCCAATGATGGATTATTTGCTCTAAATGTTGAAGACTTAGAACAAATTCATCCAGATGATCTTGAAGAGATGGATTTAAAGTGGCAACATGCAATGCTGACCATGAGGGCCAAAAGATTTCTGAAAAGAACTGGCAGGGCCAACTTTCAAGCCAAGACAGAAGGCAAACCATCTTTTGATAAATCAAAAGTGGAATGCTATAAATGCCATAAGCTTGGTCACTTTGCCAGAGAATGTAGATCTCAAGGTCAACAGCCATCAAGGACTTCACAGCCCATCCAAGCGTCATCATCAACAGCACTTGTCTCTCAAGAAGACAATGTGTTTGACTGGAGTGATCAGACAGAGGAAGAATTTCAAAATCAAGCACTTATGGCAGAAACATCAAATGTCTCCTCCACTGAACTACCATCTGAGGTAAATTCTAAACTCTGCTCTCAATCATGCAAAAATATGGTTAAAAAGTACAGAGATCATAATGAGAGCATGTGCAAAACTCTAGCTAAGATGGAAGAAAGGAGATATGAATATATGCAAGCCATAGAAGATCTGGAAAAACAGATCAATGATTATAAGGATAATGAGATTCAAATGGGGTATGATAGAACCTATCATGAATGGGAGAAAAAGGAACTCAATAAGAAAATAGAATCTCTGAATAAAAAGGTAGAAGAGACTGAACAGAAGGTGTTAGAGGCTAATAAGAAACTAGAATCTGTTAACATAGATCTAGGAAACTTCAAGTTAGCAAATCAAAAGCTAGAACACCTAATGGAAGTTCAATTCAAAGATAGAGTGAAATCTCAGGTCAATCCCAAAGAAGGAATAGGATACAGAGCTACTCCACCTCCATATAATAACAAGTACATTCATCCAATGAGTGAGGTTGCTGATAGACTTGTCAATGAACCACTAGATGAGTCTATGACTATTGTAGATCCTATTCTTGATAACAGTCCTGAATTAAAAGAAGATAAGAGTCAAAATAGAGACTGTGACACAAAGAGTGCACCCATAGAAGTCCAAGCTCCCAGTAAGAAAGGAAAAGAGAAGATGAGTGTATGCAATGCTACTCCACAAGTTTCTGTACATTCTAACTGTAACACTGCATCTTCATCAAAAGGAACTAAAAGAGGTAAAACTGTTTCTATCTGCACATGCCAAAAGCATGGTGTTCAAAAGTTTCCTAAACAACAGCAGGTAAGAGGAAACCAGAGAAACAAGAACCAGAAATTGACAGAAAAGTCTGGTGTTCCAATTCAAACTGTCAAAAGATGCTTTCACTGTGGAAGGAAGAATCACTTAGCCAAGGATTGTTTTTACAAACCAGCTGTTGCAAAACAGACTGTGCATCACACAAAATCAAATCCTAATCAGGCAAAGCACTCAAAAGTGAAACCTTCCACAGCAGCTCCAAAGAAAACAGTTGATCACAGATTCTCAAAAGTTAATAAAAAACAGTCCACACATCAAAAACAAGTTTTGGCAAAGCCTAAATCAAGTTTTAAACAAATATGGTGTGTCAAGGACAAATCTGTTGCTCAAACTGCTAATGCAAAAGATCAGACTGCTAAGTCAAAATCTGATGCTGTTAGTGCAAAAACTGAAACTGTTAGCACTACAAACACAGCTCAAGCTGCTGGGCATCAAACTGGAGCTGCTAGTGAATCATCTGAGACTGTCAGAAGAAAAGATGATCAAAATAGTTGGATACCTCATATTATCACTAAATACTCTCCAAAGACTCCATCAGTAGATCTCACCAAATATAAGAAGTCAAAAACAGTTTTTAGTTATGTCAATGTACAAGGCCAACCCAAAACCAATTTGGTTTGGGTTTACTCCACTACTAACTAAGCTGTTTTTTGTGCAGGCCAACCACAGGTCTCCTCATAGAACAAGATGACATCTAGACAGTGGATGCACTAGGCACATGACAGGCAATTCTGAATGCTTGTCAAATTTTAAAGGTTTTGATGGAGGTTTTGTTGCATTTGGAGGCAACTCAAAAGGAGGTAAGGTTACAGGTAAAGGTACTGTTAATGCAGGCAACATGACATTCCATGATGTTCTGTATGTTGAACAGCTTAAGTACAATTTATTGAGTGTCTCTCAAATCTGTGACAAACAAAACATTGTTCTGTTCACAGATTCTGAGTGCATTGTTCTTTCAAAGGATTTTAAAGTTCCTGAAAAACTTGTTTTACTAAGAACACCAAGAAAGGACAATGTTTACTGCCTGGACACAGATCTCTTGACTAAATCAAATACTTTAAGCTGTTTAATATCCAAAGCATCATCAAATGAGTCTGCTCTTTGGCATAGAAGGATGTGTCACATGAACTTCAAGTCCATGAATGATTTAGTTAAAAAGAATCTGGTAAGAGGATTACCACAAAAGGAGTTCATTTGTGATGATCATTGTGTAGCATGTCTTAAAGGTAAGCAACACAAAACTTCTCATAAGGCCAAAGAAGTAAATTCAATCTCATCTGTTCTTCAGTTGTTACATATGGATCTATTTGGTCCAACATCTGTTTTGAGTTTGAATAAAAGGGCATACTGTTTAGTCATTGTTGATGATTTCACCAGATTTACTTGGGTTTACTTTCTTAGGTCCAAAGATGAAACTGCTGAGCTAGTTAAGTCTTTTATCCTTAAGATAGAAAACCAATCCAATTCCAAAGTTAAGGTGATAAGATCAGACAATGGAACTGAATTTAAAAACCACATTCTAAACAGTTTTTGTGAGTCCAAAGGCATTGCTAGACAATATAGTGCACCAAGAACACCACAACAAAACGGTGTAGCTGAAAGAAAGAACAGAACATTAATTGAGGCTGCTAGAACAATGTTAGCTGATTCAAATCTGCCAATGACTTTCTGGGCAGAAGCTGTTAATACAGCCTGTTATGTTCTAAATAGGGTTCAAGTTGTTCAATCAAAAGGGAAAACTCCCTATGAGTTATTCCATAACAGAAGTCCCCTAATAGCTTTCTTCAAGCCCTTTGGATGCCCATGTACTATCCTTCACACTAAGACTCACTTAGGGAAGTTTGAGAGTAAAGCTGAAGAAGGATTCTTTGTAGGATACTCAACTCAAAGCAAAGCCTATAGAGTATACAACATTGTGTCTAAAACAATTGAAGAAAGTGCCAATGTTGAATTTAATGAAAATACCGCTAATATCAAAGGCACTGGTCCTGATTGGTTGTTTGATTTATATTCACTAACAAATTCTCTGAGCTTTGTTGAGTATACTGCAGAAGCTGATGCATACAGGGTTGAAGCTGCTAACACAAATTCTCATGCTGCCAATACAATTTCTCATGCTGTTGGCACAAAGTTTCAGACTGCTGCAGATTCAACAAGTTGGGATGATTTCACCACTCTACCACTTCTGTCATGTGATCCTCCAGGGGTCCTGAGCACTCAACATGATGCAAATCCCGACACTGAAGTGCCATTCCCAAGTCCTGACAGCACAGCTCCAACACAAAAGGAAACAGTTCCAGTTTCTAGGCTAGCAGTCCCAACAGCTTCTCAAGCTGTTAGCCTAGACACTCAAGTTGTTCCAGAAACTGAACCATTCACTGGTTCTGATGGAGATGATACAAACCTTGGAACTTCCTTTCAAACAGAGAGAGAGCCCACACTAAGAGTTCATAAGTATCACCCTCTCCATCAAATACTGGGTGATCCAAGCACTCCTGTTCAAACAAGGAAGATGGTTCACAATGAGACTGCTGCTGCTGAACAAGCAGTTCCTGAATTCAGTCTAGCAGCTTTTGAACATGCCTGTTTCATGTCTCAACTAGAACCCAAAAAGGCATCAGAAGCACTAAAAGATTCATCCTGGATTGAAGCTATGCAGGAAGAGCTTTTACAGTTCAAAATTCAGAATGTATGGACTCTGGTGGATCTTCCTAAAGGTAAGAGAGCAATAGGTACAAGATGGGTGTTCAGAAACAAGAAGGATGAGAGAGGAATAGTCATCAAGAACAAAGCAAGACTAGTAGCACAAGGGTACACTCAAGAAGAAGGAATAGATTATGATGATGTCTTTGCTCCAGTAGCAAGAATTGAAGCCATCAGACTATTTCTAGCATATGCAAGTTTCAAAGGATTTAAAGTGTATCAAATGGATGTTAAGTCTGCTTTCCTGTATGGGACAATTGAAGAGGAAGTATATGTGTGTCAACCTCCTGGTTTTGAAGACTACAAGTATCCAGACAGGGTGTACAAGCTAGACAAAGCTCTCTATGGTCTTCACCAAGCCCCCAGAGCATGGTATGACACACTGTCATCATATCTTCTACAGAATGGATTCAAGAGAGGCACTCTGGACAAAACACTTTTCACTAAATCCATCAAAGCTGAGATTCTTCTTGTCCAAATCGATGTTGATGACATCATCTTTGGCTCAACTAATGATAGGTTGTGCAAAGATTTTGAGGCCCTAATGCACAAAAAGTTTCAAATGAGTTCAATGGGGGAACTCACATTCTTTCTAGGGCTGCAGGTTAAACAGAAGCCTACTGGTCTATTCATAAGTCAATCAAAGTATGTCAAAGACATATTGGAAAAGTTTGGCTATCAAGACACAAAGGTTGCAAGCACTCCAATGGATCCTCATAAACAGCTCCATACAGACAAAGATGGCATAGATGTGGATATTCATCTATACAGATCCCTTATAGGATCTCTCATGTATCTAACATCTTCAAGACCTGATATTATGTTTGCTGTCTGTGTGTGTGCTAGGTTTCAATGCTCTCCAAAGGATTCTCACTTGGTTGCTGTTAAGAGAATCTTTAGATATCTTAAAGGCCAACCACATTTAGGTCTATGGTATCCTAAAGACTCTCCTTTTGAACTAACTACTTATTCTGACAGTGACTATGGTGGATGCAACATTGACAGAAAATCCACAACTGGTGGATGTCAATACTTAGGAGCAAGACTGGTCTCTTGGCAATGCAAAAAGCAAACAACTGTCTCCACATCATCCACTGAAGCAGAATACGTAGCAGCTGCAAGCTGCTGCTCCCAGGTAATGTGGATTCAAAATCAGCTAAGAGACTATGGTATGAATTTCTTATCCACTCCTATTTATATTGACAATTCAAGTGCAATTAGCATTGTGCAAAACCCAGTGAAATTCCCAAAAACCAAGCATATAGAAATCAGGTTTCACTTCATCAGAGATTGTAATGAAAAGAAGTTAATCCAAGTTACCAAAATACATACAGATGATCAGCTAGCTGATCTATTTACAAAACCTTTTGATGTGGGAAGGTTCACTTTCCTAATATCAAATATTGGTATGGTAAACATGGATTAATTGGTTTTCATTATTATCGACTCAGTATGCTAATTTAAGGGGGAGACACTGTTCCATTGAAAAGTTGCACAATTTTACACTAACAGCATGAGTATTTTCTCATGCTGCTAGTTCATTTTCTCGGACTGCTAGTTATTTTCACTTGATCTGTCAAAGTGTGCAGGGTATTTGGGTAATTTTTCAAATGTGTGCGCGGGACCCAACCTTTTCGAAACCTTTACAGGTCCCGGTTTCGTTCAGTTGTAACTATCAGTTACATATTCTTCTTCCACGGCCTTCTGCTTTCTCTCTGAACGAATCACACATTCTTCTTTCAAACCCTACAACCATCGTTTGTTCATCCATGGAGTTCGTAAAAGAGCATAACTGCCTCCCATACACCCTAAAACACTCTGAACTTCAACCGTTTCATGCAATGATGGATTTCCTCAGGCACTCCCATATCCATTATGCCCTAACCATAAACCCTACTATATACATCTCCCATATTGAACAGTTTTGGAATCATGCTTCTGTTCAAACCATCAATGGAGTGCCTACCCTCATATCCAAGATTGATGGAACTGTCATCAATATCACTGAGGAATCCATCAGACATCACTTGCATATTCAAGATGCCTCAGGTATGACCGACCTATCCCTTCAAGCTTTAAATTTTGGTCTTCAAAATATTGGTTATAGGGGTCCTGCTGATTCTTTTACTTTTCTTAAGGCACATTTTTCTCCTAAATGGAAATACCTTGTGCACATTATTCAGCAATGTTTAAGCCCCAAAAGAACTGGTTGGTCTGAGTTTTCTTCAAATATTGCCACTGCCTTAGTGTGCTTTTCTACTGGCCAACAGTTCAATTTTTCAAACATGATCTTTCAAGGAATGTTAAGGCATCACTCCCTAAAGAATGGGAAATTTTTGATGTATCCTAGGTTTTTAGCAGAAATTATTGCACACACCTGCACAACTCCACATTTACATAAACGGATACATGTTTCCCATAGGCACTCATTGTCTTCAATCAAAAGGCTGATAAAGCCAAGTGCCAATTTTGTCAGTGTAGATGTTCCATTGCCCTCTGCAATGATGAACATCATTTCAGGAAACAGAGGAGAGGGTCCTGAGCAGGCTCAGCCCATCATTACTGCTACACCCCCAGGACCCCAACCCCCTCCTCATGATACACAAACTCCATCTGATCCTTTTGTACAGCCAACACGCCCACTCAGAAACATATACAAAAGAAAAAGGGGACCAGGAGCTCCTTCCTCCTCCTCCCATCAGCAAGAGCCATATATCCCTGTGCAGGAGGATACTCCTGCACAGAATATCCAAAGGGAACCAGTTGAGGAAACTCTCATCCTCACTCAGGAGGTGAACATCTCTTCAGAGATGATTCATATGGGTTCTGTGGCTGGCACTACTGATGTTTCTGCAAAAGAAGCACAGGTCAGTGCCAACATATCTAAGACCACACCCATGGCAACAGCCAGTGTGCCAACACAAGCTGGAAGACCCCAGAACCAAGAACAGAGGGGCCCAGAGGTTTCAACTTCTGGTCTTAATGTCAGTGATAGATCACAAGCACCTCAGGTGCTCTCTGATCTTGAGGCTAGTCTGCAACAACTGCTTTTAACGGATCCCAGGCTCAAACCTGTTGTAGCCATGTTAGACTATCAAATGTCCATCATTGCTGCATAGGGAGCTCAAATTTTTGCTCTCAAGCAGGCAGAGGCTGCTCAGAATAAGAGGTTGGATTATCTTCACAGAGGCTTCACTCTCTGTGGAAATAAAATTGTGAAATTAGAGCAGATGATTCAAACCCAAGGGGCAAAGGTTGTAGGTCCTTCTGACCAAACCAATGCTTCCAAAAAGGGGGAGAATCAGGAGGTTCCTACATCAGTCCAAGCAGCTCCAACAACAACAACAGTCCAAGTAGCACCAACAGTCCCAGTTTCTAGGCTAGCAGTCCCAACAGCTTCTCAAGCTGTTAGCCTAGAAACTCAAGCTGCTCCTTCAAAAGTCACTGGAGTTGTGATCAGAGAAGGAATTCAAGCTCCATCAAGCACAGTCCAAGCTACAACATCTGCTACAAAAGACAAAGGCAAGGGCATTCTCATAGAGTCTCCAAAGCATAAATTTTCTTCAAAAGAAGCCCAAATTGCCTTTGATGCTGAAGTTGCCAAAAGAATAGCAGAAGAACAGGACAAAGAATTGGATCAGCAAGCCCAAACCCCAATGGATGATGATGAGACCTTAGGTGACTACCTAAAGGGGTTTGTGGTTAAACAAGGAGCAATGAAGAGAAAAATGCCAACAGGGCATTCCAAAGCTGAGCACAGAAGATTTTTGATAAATTTTGCATTTGCAGCTGGTATCCCAAAGAAAATGGCTCAGTCCATGTCTACTGAAAGGCTGCAAGAGATTCATGACAAGGAGATGGACAAAAGAAAGAGAACAAAAGTCTCTCTAGAAACTCAACCATCCCAAGAAGTCCAACCAACAACCCACTCAGTTCAAACTGAAGCTGGTGCCAGTGCACCTACTCCCACTGATCAAGCAGTTGTCCCTATTCCTTCATCGGTTAAGAGAGTGCTCTTTGAGCAACATTTGCAAAAGGCTATGGAGATAGAGAAGTTGATTGATCAACATGATTTCACAAAGCCTCAAATCAACTACTGGTTTGCTAAGTCACTGGATGAAAGAGATTTAAGGGTCAAGTTTGTGATAAGGAGAGAGTCTGGACCAGAAGAGGAGTTTGATACATTCTGGCAAATGGTTCATAAGCTGACCAGGGATGAGCTGATAACGATGCACAACATTGGGTCTGTATCACAAGTTAGATCTTCTCTACCACAAGTGAAACAAGTCATCAGAAATCTGAAGTCCATTGTTGATCCTGAATTTATTAGAAAAGATGTAGAGGATGCCAACAAGAAGGGATTGAAAATCAAGGAAGTTAATATTTTTGTCAAATCCAGGACTTACAGAATCAAATTCACAGATGGATCTGGTATGTTCTTTAATCTTGAATTCTATGATCTTCCAAAGAATATACTACTCCAGATGAAGTCTGTCAGAATATCTTGTGATAGAGATGAGCTAAAGAGAGAATTTTTGAAGGCTATAGATCATAAACTTGCACAGTTGTAAGTTTTTGAAAGCCTTGGTTTGTAAATAACAGTTTACTTATTCATTTCCAATTCTTGTATAGAACTTAAAGTCTTGTGCAAAGAATTTAAGTTAGGGGGAGATTGTTGGGAAATAGTTTAAGTATGTTCAAGCTGTTAGTTTAGACTTCTCAGACTGTTAGTAGATTTTACATGTAAATACAAAGTTCATGCTACTAGTTGAAGAAACTCGAGCTGCCAGTGTAAAAGTTCAAGCTGCCAGAGCAAAATAACTCAAGCTGCTCAGTTCATGCTGTCAAGAGATTCAAGCTGCTCAACAGTTTCAGAAACAGAAAGTGCTGATTTTCAGGAAAGATATCTACACGAAGATTCCAGCATATCTACTATCAGAGAAGTCATAGTCCTTCAAGGAAACAAGTCCAAAAAGCAATATAAATACAGAGAATAGGTCATAGGAGTTTTCTGCATATTTTGAGTCTGTAATTGCTTTATTGATTAAGTTTTCTTAAGCCTCTAAGGTTGTAAAACCCTAAGAACAGTCTGTGTTCTTCGTCTAATCAAACAGATTAGAGGTGATTGTAATCATTGAATTCAGCAATACAAACAGTCTTGATTACTTCTTATGTTTTATGCTTCATTGGTTCTGAAAGTTTTTGTCAAAATAATTAAGTGTTATTCCGCAAACTTCTTAATTAAACTTTGATTCAAAGCAAGATTATTGATTTATACTCTGATAAATTTCAAATCAGTTAATCTTGGTTATTCAGTTTTAGATCCTGACAGAATTTCATTGTCCTTATAGTCATTGATCTGTTTTTCAAGATCCTCTATTGCCTGCATATACTCATACCTCCTCTCTTCCATCTTAGCTAGAGTTTTACACATGCTTTCATTATGATCTCTGTACTTTTTAACCATATTTTGCATGCTTGGGAGCAGAGTTTAGTATTTACCTCAGATGGTAGTTCAGTGGAGGTAACAGTTGTAGTTTCTGCCATGAGAGCTTGATTCTGAAACTCCTACTCTGTTTGGTCACTGCAGTCAAAAACAGTGTCTTCTTGAGAAACAAGAGCTTGTGAAGATTGTGTTTGACTGGTTTATTGGGGTCTTGGTGGCTGCTGACCTTGTGATCTACATTCTCTAGCAAAGTGTCCAAGTTTGTGACACTTGAAACACTCAACTTTTGATTTGTCAAATGCTGGCTTGCCTTCTGTTTTGGCTTGAAAGTTTGTTCAGCTAGTTCGTTTAAGGAACCTTTTAGCCCTCATGGTCAACATGGCATGTTGCCACTTTACGTACATCTCTTCTAGATCATATGCATGGATTTGTTCCAGGTCTTCAGAATTTAGAGCAAATAGTTCATCACTTGCAACAAATGCCTCATAATGAACCTCAAAAGTGTTACCATCAGATGTTGTAAAAGAATCACAACAGTTTGACTTATCATTAGATGCAGATGATAGCAGAGCAGTGTTTTGATTATAAGAAAAGAGTTTCTTTTTATTTTCAATTTCAGACTCAAACACTCTCAAGCTGTTGTAGAGATCATCCAACTCTGTTTCATCTAGAGTGTCATTTGTTCTCCATTGTGCAGCATATACTATCCGTTCTTCACCAAGAGATCTGAGGAATTTTCTGTTTACTTCATCTTGATCCAGGCTAACTTTAGCACTCTCCAATTCACCTATCAACTTATTGAACCTATCAAAGATTTGAGTAAGGTTTTCATTCTTTCCACCAGAAAAATTTTCATACTGCTCTTTTAAAAGATCCTTTTGGTTTCTTTTTGTGCTAGCATTGCCAGCAAATCTTTTCTCTAAAGCAAGCCATAGAGAATGAGCAGTATAAAGTTTTTTAAACTGATGTTGATAAGCATTAAAAATGGCTATCTGTAAGATAGTGAGGGCTTTGACTTCATTCATTCTAGCCTTTCTCTCAATCTCAGTTTTTGGAGGTGTTCTTTTTGGTTTGCCTTCAGCATCTAGTTCTGGATCAACTGCAGGAGGATTTTCAACAGCTTCCCATAGGGCATAATCAATAAATTGAATGTGTTGTAGAATCCTGAGTTTCCACATCTCGAACTTAGTGGGTTTGAGCATAGGAACTTTAAGTCCTTGCCCAGATCCACTATTGCTACCATCAAACTCCATTGCAGAAAAAGAAAATTTAAATAATTAAAGATGAAAGTTTCTGACTTTGAAAAAAAATAAAAACAAAATAGAACGTTAGGCTCTGATACCACTTGTCAAGATCAAAAAAATCACCTAAGATTAACAGGTTTGAATAAATCAGAGTTAAACCAATAACCTTGTTTTGAATCAAAGTCCAATTAAGAAGTTTGCGGAATAACACTTAATTTGTTTTAAGAAAACTTTCAGAACAATAAAGAACGGACAATCAAATAAACACACTTTATATCAAAATCTTTATATTACCAAAACTCAGATTACAATCACCTCTAATCTATTTGATTAGACGAAGAACACAAACTGTTCTTAGGGTTTTTTAACCTTAGAGGCTTTAGAAACTTTTATCAGAATGCAATTACAATGTGAATTCTTAAGCACCACGATTATATGAGAAAGACCTAGTCTATCTCTATTTATAGCCTTCTGATTTGTTTCCTTGACGATCTATGATTTCTCTGGTAGTAGATATCCTTGGAAGATCTTCAAATCTTGAAATCTTTATCACTTCCTGAATTTTAGCACTTTCTGTTATCTGTCTGTTGAGCAGCTTGAACTTTAACTCTGGCAGCTTGAACTTTTTGAACTAGCAGCTCGAGTTTATTGAACTGGCAGCTCGAACTTTGTAATTACACAGAAATACTACTAACAGTCTGAGAAATCCTAACTAACAGCTTGACATACTTAGATTATTTCCCAACAAATTTGTAAAAATATTGATGAATGGTTTTGATGCTCTTGATGAACCGTGGCTTTGTCTAGAGGGTAGATGTGTTTGGTTTGATAATTGGATGATAAAATGAGCAGGGAAGTGGTTTTTGGGTATAAATATAATCAAAGTTTATTAAATTGAGAATTTGACCCCTAATTTTGTTTTATTTCATCATTTGAAATTGTTACTTAATAATAAATACATAACATGTATTTAACTCAATTATGTCTTTTATTAATTAACATAACTTACATTGAAATTATATTTTAAATCATTTAGCATAAATGTCATTTAACTTAAAATTAATGTTAAACCTTGTTAATCGCCGTTGATTAAAGTTCAGGTCGTTACAGGTACTTTGGACTAGCTCTAAGTAAGAAAATTGAACATGAGACTAGCTCTAAGTCAGCAAAGTGAGCAATGGACTAACTCTATTCCGCAAATTTAATATTACATATTATGGACTAGCTTTAAGTATATATTGAGTGTCTAATCACGTAACTGTTAGTTGTATCCATTGGGATATTTTTGTACATTGTTTATTATATGCAAGACACATGCTTTTGTCTTTATATGTGGATGACATGATTATTACCGGTGATGATTATACTGGTATTGAATCTTTCAAGTGTGGTTTAGCTCATAGGTTTGCTATGAATAACTTGGACTTCGTCATTGTTTGGGAATAGAGGTTGCTCACTCTGAAAAACGATACATTTTATCCCAGTCTAAGTATATATCATGTATGTTTGAATGTGAACGTCTCTCTGATAACAAGATTGTTGATACTCCTCTGGAAACTGATAATTTTTATTCTCCAACTGATGGTGTTCCTCTAGCTGATCCAATTTTGTATCGTACAATTGTAGGAAAATTACTTTATCTAACTGTAACTAGGTCGGATATTGCACATTTTATTCACATGGTTAGTCAAGCTGTAATTGCTCCTACTATTGTTTACTGGAGAGCAGTCCTTCGCACTTTGAGATATCTACTGTCTAGTCAGTTTCAGATTGTCCTATTTCCTTCCTCTTCCCCTCTTGACTGTGTGAATAATGATGCTGATTGGATGGGTGATCCCAGTGATCGTAAGTCTACTATTTGTTTTTGCATCTTTCTTGGAGATTCTCTCATCTCGTGAAATAGTAATAAATAGATGTTACCTCTCGCTCCTCCAATTAAGTGAAGTATCAAGCTATGACTGTGACTACTAGTAATATTGTTTGGTTATGTTGGCTAGTTACAAATATGTGCGTTCATATATCTCAGTCTATCTTGTTACACTGTGATAATAAAAGTGCAATATAGATTGCTTCTAATCATGCTTTCATGAAGCATATTAATATTGATTATCGTTTCACTTGCCATCATCTTCAACTTGGAACCATATGGTTCCCGTTTATTCTTTCTACTTTACATGTTACTGCATCTTTACCAAATTCTTGTCTGACAAAGTCTCAATGCTTGTTGTTGTTGCATTGTGACTTTGAGGAGGGATATTAGTATAATAATAATGTTTAGCTATTGGGCCTTGTTAGCCACTAGGCTTTGTTTGCGTTTGCTAAAGTTTCTATTATTTAGCTATACATAAGGTTATCGTATTCTATTTCTATATTATAATATGTTCATACTCTAATAATAAAATGTAAAGCATTCAACTATATCTCTATCGTCATTAACATCTAATGGAAATGGATATGCATGCCACATTTTCAGCAAAAGTGACATACATACAAAAATGGATACAAATACAAATACAAATGTCAACTCTCTAAATGGATATACCAATTTTATTATTCAATGTCCATATATGGCCAAAAAAAACTTATACATTTTGAATAGTCTAACAGCGAAGGTTATCGCCTGGGGCAACACCAATTTGGTTACAATACTGAGTGTAGTACCGAACACGAGAACTAACAGTGTCAGGATTTCCACCATCGCATTCCATTCCATTGATAGCTCGGATAGTAGCCCCAAACCCTTGGCCAGAAAGTAACACCGATTGGACATTATTCATCCAAAACCACAATGCTGTCCTAAAAGAGATGTTTGGATTTGATGCCACGATTTCGGGATTGTTTAGTCCATCAAACCCGATGCTCCTTCCAGCTGGACCGTAGTTGAAATTCCATGAGAGTTGAATCGGACCTCTTCCATAATAACCCTTGTTAGGGTTACATGGGTATTGAGTATTGGATTCGTCACAGTAATCCCTTGAAGGACCGTTTATTTCTTCTATGTAGCAAAAATCTAATCATGGATGCAAATTATAAGCTAATTATTATACGAAATTTAAATAATAAAAGGAAAACATTTGGAAAAACATTTTTTTTTTAATTATAAAAGGTAAGAAAAACAAATACATGTCCTATTATGTATAATTTAATTTAATTTAAATATTTTTTTCACTTTAGCTCACTAGTTCAGAATCCAGCCTAAATAAATTTGACCAATTGTTACTAGGTAATGTTTTATTATAAAATAACAAAATATAATAGTGTAATTATGTTTTTTTTTCTAATTAAAAGACATCATACTTTAAAAATTTACCAATTATAGTAAACTACTTTCTAATTTTTCAAGACTATAGCAACCTATGACATGTTAATATGTAAATGACGTGTAAAATAATTTAGTAAAGTAATTTGTGTCATAAAATTAATCTAATGAAAAATTATTATATTCTTGTATATGGAAATGATTAATTTTATGACGTTGAAAACTTACGAACTATATTTCACGTTATTATAATTAATTGACAGTAAATAAATAGTTGTTATAATTATGAAATATAAGAAAGGGATAATTACGCAAAAAACCTTCAACTTGTCAGATTTTTGTGATTAAAATCCCAAACCATTTTTCGTTGAATAGAAAACTCCGAACTAACTAAAAATCAGTAAATCAAGGTTTTATCAATGTTTAACCGGTTGAAACCGGTTATTAATCCTACGTGGACCGATAAATAACCTACGTGAAATAAATTTTAATTGTTGAAACCGGTTGCCAAGTATTACACATCATTTAAACACTCGTTAATGATGTAATCATGTTTAAAAATTACAATTAAAAATCATCAACAAGGGTTTAAATGATGTGTAATACTTGGTAACCAGTTTCAACAATTAAAACTTATTCCACGTAGGTTATTTACCGGTCCACGTAGGATTAATAACCGGTTTCAACGGGTTACTCATTGATAAAACCTTGATTTACTGAATTTTAGTTAGTTCGGGGTTTTCTATGCAATGAAAAATGTTTTGGGGTTTTAATCTCAAAAAGCTGACAAGTTGATGGTTTTTTGCGCAATTATCCCTATAAGAAAGGTAAATTATTATAATTGGTAAATTTTAAAGTGTGTTGATATAATCATGAAAAACTAGAAAGTAGATTATCATGTCGATAATATGTTAACTATACTGCTATAATCATGAAAAACTTAATAATAGACTGCTATAACTGATAAGTATAAGATAGCTATTATAATCATGAATTTTAACAAAGTGTATTGTTATTCCTTGATAATTACCAATAAACACATTGATTTAGAAAAGGATATAACATTATACGCTCACAAGAATTTGCTTGAAAAGGTAACATAGTTTCATTATATTATCCAAAATAAATATTTTCCAAAATATATCAGTGGGTTGTGTGTTTTCTATATCTTCCAAAAGCAATGGGACGGTGGGGTGGTTGTAGTTTTTTTTGTTTGGTTTTAATAAAATATTACATTTAAAAAAAGCAAGAAATTACTTTAGTACCTAAATACTATTTTGGTAAAACTACGTTACCTTTTCTTGCAATTGGTTCAATATAATTTATTCTATAAATATTAATAAACGAGTAATTATACTCGTACCACGTATCATTACCAGCAATTAGCATGTGAAAGTCATGTTTAAAAAAAAATATCTACATCAATTATGTATTAAAAATAAGGTTTATTATTAAAAATACAACGTGATTTCACAGTTTACGTTTTCATCCTACTATGTTTTTTCCAGAAAAGTCCTCAAACTTTTTGTGATATTAGGTGTTAGAATCCGGTTATACTGATAAACCGGGTTTTAAAAAGGGTTTATTATGAAAAAAAAACCAACATGTTTTTTCATTTTCTGTGTTTTCGTCTCTCCATGTTATTTTTCCCAGAAAAGTCATCAAGTTAATTTTTTCTTTCTAGTGTAGTGAAATTTGGTTATTAGAATCCGGTTTTTCAGTTTTTAAAAAACCCGGTTTACCAATTATAACCGGGCTCTAACAGTAAAATTTCACATGTTAGTATTATTCATAATAAATCATTTCTAAAAACTAAAAACCAGTATCCAATAGTCAAATTTCACAAAACCATAAAAAAAAATTAACTTGAAGACTTTTCAGAAAAAGAATATAAATGAAGAACTTAAAACGTAAAAATAACGTATAAACATATTAGTTTTTTTCTCATAAGTAACCTACTAACCTTTAAAAATATCTACATAGTACGCAGGTAATAAACCAGTTCAATACAAAGACGGTAGATAGTCAGATAGATAGAATATTGATCTTACGTCCAGTTTCATGAGTTACATGTGCGAAGAAAGCAGCAATTTCACGTCTCGAATCCTCTTCCGAACCAACTCTACCGAATTGCGGATAGTTTCCGATGGCTTCGAGGAAAACGGCACGCGTATAAAACCCTCTCCCTTCGCAACCGGCGTCCGATTGATCGATTATTCCGTTAAAAAATGAATCTGTTACGATGCTAGCAACGGATACATTATTAGTTGGTGGAGGCCCGAAACACGGCCCTTCCTGACACCCGGCACCACAATACGCCTCGTCGCTTCCGCAAAAACCGAACCGACTACAACACAAGTCCGGACTACAACCGCAGTTTTGGGCGGAGGAGTGGAGGATTCCGGCGAGAATTACTCCGGCGAAGATGAAGACTGAGAGGGTTTTCATTATGGATTGTTAATTGTTTTTTTTTTAGTTATTTTGTGCAATTGTGCAAAGTGGATTTATAGTGTGTGATGTGAAGTGTGGATAGATGAGAAGTGTGGTATGGAGAAACGGCGTCGTTAGGTTTGACTTGGTATCTAAGTTGACTTTTTAAATTTTGTTTGACTTTGAAATGTCAATGTTGAAATTTCATTTGTTTCTCTAGAAAGACCATTTTAGTTTGAGGTCAAAACTTTTTTTATTTCACCGTTAAAAATATTTATAGATGAGATTAAAAAGGAAAAAAAAAAATATGAAGGTAATAAAATATACACATTTGGATAATAAAGGTATAGTAAAATCTTTTAGGCCAAGAAAGGTAATATAAAAATCTAAAATTTTATAGAGAAATGACATGAAATTTAAACCAAGAAATAATAATCAAATGTTGTTATTGAAAGGGGTCAGTAAATTAAATTTTATCTTTTTAATTGGTTATCAATGTTTTTTTTTTTTTGTCAAAATTGAATAATTTATTACCTTTCTTGACATAAAAAATTTTCATATTACATTTATTGAAAATTTTTTATTTTTTTTACCTTTCTTGTTAATTTTTCCAATAAAAACATTCAACTTTATTTGGATTAGTGGTATTTTTATTTCTTTTAACGAAGACTCCCAGTTAAACACATTATGTTTTTGTTTCACTTAGCATTGTAATAAAAATTGAGTGGGCTTTTATTTGTGAATGTTTAATTGTACATTTATACTGATTAATTTATCGTAAAACGACATGGTATAGTGAATTCTTGGTTGTGTTTCCACATTCAATGGTTGATTAATTCAATTGTTGATACAAATCTTTATCTTGTTATTTTCACATTCAATAAATATATAAATTTTTTGAAAAAAAAAACCCTTTGAAACAAAACTTCAACATATGTATGCATATATACAACAAATTATGATTGCTAAGCTTATCATTTCCTCCGTGTAAGGTCACCTACCTACGAATCTGATCTTGACGCGACACCTTCCAACGAGTGTGGAATCCTCGTTAGGGTTTAACGGATCGATCACACACAGAAACCCGGAAACGAACACAATGATAGCCAATATGAAGAATGGCCCGACACGTGTATTTCTCCGAAACGACTCTCTGAAATCTCTCAAGTTTGTATGTGCACTATACGAGCTCTGAATGCTAATCTCTGCAAAGGTCCTTTAATCAAACGGATTAACTCTTAAGTATAGAGGTTAAGTTCGAACTTAGCTTAGACAAGTTCGTTTAGGCCCAAGCTCACGAACTTGTCCACTACTAATTCGAACTTAGCTTCACTAAGTTCAAACCCTAGCCTTGAACTTATTCTTAAACTTATCTTTGAACTTAATCTTGAACTTGTTCTTGAACTTATGTTTGAACTTATGTTTGAACTTATCTTTGAACTTAAGTAAACATCAAACACAAACAAGATCAAACATATATAACTTGTATTTGCAAAGACTGATCTATTACAAAAGACTATCTATACTTAGACTGATATCGTCACACAGGGTGCACTAACACTCCAAAAGTATAAAATTTTATTTAATCAATTAAACTTAACAAATGGAAAATAACAAAAATAAATGGTACCACTATTGGTCCGTTTATAAGTTTTTCACAACTTTTACAACAACAACAAAAATAAAAGCACTGATTATATAGGCCCAATTGTTATTGTCTCATCACCTCATGGACTCTTAGGGGTCGTTTGGTTCACTGGAATTCGAGGGAATTAGAGGGGAAAAAAATCCAATTCCAGTCAATTCATATGTTTGGTTCAACTATAAAAAAGAAATTGGATTCCATCAAAATTGAAATTTTCCAATGAATGAAGGAAAATAACATTCATTCACACTATGGATGGAATTATCAATTTCTTTTAAAAACAGAAAGTAGTTTACAAAAATACCCCATACGTTTAACACGCTACACTACACCATGTCGTGTCTTAACACATACCCCATCCCACCCACCTCTAACCCACCTACCCCAACCCTACCTATGTTATCCAACCTACTCTTACCTACTATCCACCATACCTACCCCTACCCATCCCTCATCCATCATACATTACCCACCCCACCCAACCCACCTACCCTAGCCACGCTATCCTACCTACTCTTACCTACTACCCACCATACCCACCCATCCCACGTCCACCCCACCCACCCTATCCTTCTCATCTTATTCCTACTTTATAGACTTATCTACCTCTACCCACCTATCCACCTCTACCCTACCCACCTACCCCTACCTTAGCTACGTTGTCCAACCTACTCTTACCTACTACCCACCCAACCCACCTACCCTTACCCTACCTACGCTATCCAACCTACTCTTATCTACCCACCCACCCCATCCCCTACCCACCCTACCTATCCATCTCATCCTATTTTTACCTTAGAGACTTATCCACCTCTACCCACCCATCCCATCCTACCCTACCAACGAATTATGAAATTGGATTCTAATTTAATTTTTAACCAACCAAACATGATTTGGATTTCAATTCCAATTCCTTGCAGATTCCAATTTCATTCAAAACATTCTGCGAACCAAACGCCCCCTTAAGGAGATCCGCCTGATTGGTTCCAAGCCGAGAAGCCTCGTCCCAACTAAAAAGACAAAGGGACCAGCTCTGTTAAAGCTAAGCGACCAAGTCAGGTCGTACACACGATCTCTCTTGTGCTCCATGCACATGGACAGAACAGGGAGTTGACATTGATACAACGCCTAGATAATGGGACAAGGGTTGTCCTTTGTCTTATACAAAGGACGGATAGCTATAAAAGTCTCTTTATCAGCAAATTCAATGTAAAATTCTCACAATACCGTATATCACTACCCACTATCGCTCTCCACATGAATGCTAACTTAACAACAGGTCAATGCAGTACAAACCATTGCCCCTACATTGTCATTTTACCGAGTGTTTTTCCTTTTGTCTTGCTAGTAATCCAGGCGCTCGTGATCCTCCTAAGCATTCTATTCTACAAACCTAACATGTTGCTCGTACAGGGTCGGCACTGAGGGTATCCAAAAGGGGCGACCGCATAGGACCCAAAATTTCATAGGGCTCTTAATTTCACAAGTTCTCATTGTAAATAAAATACGATTGATTTTTTAACTTATGGACGGAGGGGTAATAAAAGTATGTTTGTACACGCACATGTACACGTGTATACGTGTGTATGTGTAGGACCCTCTTATACGTTTTCGTCCAGAGCCCCAAAAAACAATGGAACAACCTTGTGCTCGTTTACACACAAACGTTGACGTCATCCGTAGGACCCGAACCCACGATTACATGGTCAAAAAATCGGTTTCAATACAATTCGTTGTACGGTCCCCTACTGAATTTTGCAATGCCCTTCTGGCAAAGTTGTTATTAAAGTTGCAATTTGGTCTTCACAAGGACCAAGCTAGATAAAGACGTGAAAAGCTAATCTAAGTTACTTGTATTCCTAATTCTAATAATACACATAGAGTTTTTCTATTTTATATTTAAAAAAAAAAACTATTTTTTTCATCATACAAAGGTAACATACTTTTATAAAATTTTAAAATAAAAGTAATTTCTTGTTATTAGGGACCGATTTCACTTTTTTTCCAACTATTCTTAACATTTGTTCATTAAAAAAATTGACCAAATTAATTTACCAATTCAAAATATATTAAAACAATGTTACCTTACTGTAATAACAAATTTAGTTCATTATCTGAAGTAGAATCAGCCTTACATGTGTTGCCTTTATGGTTTATTATAAAAAACCAACATGTTTTCACGTTTTTTGCGTTTTCGTCTCTTCATGTTATTTTTTTCTATAAAAAACCTCAAGTTATGTTTTTCTTTTTGTTTAGTGGAATTTGGACATTAGACCCCGGTTATAATTTATGAACCGAGTTTTTAAAAAATGAAAAACCGGGTTCTAATGTTCAAATTTCACTAAACCAAAAAGAAAAAAATAACTTAAGGTTTTTTATAAAAAAAAATAATAACATGGAGGGACGAAAACGCAAAAAACGTGAAAACATGTTGGTTTTTTTTATAATAAACTCTTACCTTTGTACAAATTAACTTTGTAATTGTAATTTATAGGTACAAAAGCTGGTTTCGGTACCGTTATAATTTTGTTTCTTTTTTCTTTATGAAAATAAGAGATAAAAACTAGAACGGTACCAAAAACATACTTGACTGGACCGAACCAAACAGTTCCCTCATTTTTTAAATTTTTCTTCACGGTTTTAAGTTTCAGTTCGGTCCAGATTTGGACAATAAGGAAGGCAGTTCACAAGAATTATGCTGCAGATCATAGACTCCAAATAACAATAACCAAAAATACAATTAACTTGGCTTAAAATCGAATTACAGTTAAATTATATCAATGGCGATGAACGTAAACAAAATTTTGACCAATTTTTTGACTTTTTTCGATCTAGTGCTGACTTGTTTCATGGTCGTAACCTGACGCCTTACCCGTTCTCCCCATTACAAACGGCTCTGGTGCGTTACTATTGCTATTGATATCAAGACCTTGAAAAGAACGAGATGCGAAAAACTCCACCCCTGATTTCGCTGTTCCCTTGACGATGGTTTTACAATCCTTACCATGCTCCTGCAGTGCCATCTCTGAAATATTCACTAATGCAAGAGCTCCATCTCCATCTTCGCCAACGGTATCTGGTTTAAGCAATGAGTAAAAAAATGTGTTTTGAAGATAAAAGTATGGCATCCGTTAAATGATTTGACGATGTTTTGAATCCATAAACATAATGGGTGTGTTTGACAATGAGCTTTTGGGAGCTTTTAAGAGCTTCAGCCTTTTGATTTTAATTTTGAAAGCTCAAGCTCCAGAGCTTCGTTAGGTTGATACATGCTTGAGCTTTTGATTCGAAAATGGAAGCTCTCGAAAGCTCTCCACGAGAGATACTTGAAGTAGCTTTCAAAAGGAGCTTGGGCTTTTTTAGTCAAACAAAATTATTTTTTCACCCTCCTAAAAATTATAAACTACAACTTTGAATTAATATTCATGTCCTTTAATGTCATTTAATATTAAACCTACGAAGGACAACTACTTTTACCAAACACTTTTATTAAAACTAAAACTCCGGTTCTATAAAAAAAATGCTCCCAAAAGCTCCAACTACTAAAAAACATCACCTCCGGTTCGAAGTTATAGCTAGTTGTGTCAAATAAACCCAATGTTTGCAAAACCAACTTTTATGGCACAAAAGAAGCTCGAAAAGGGTTGAATGTAGCCATTACTTGTTAGCGCGATCTTGTAATCGTTGAAAAGAAATTAAAAGGAAACACGAAGTACCTTGCAAATCAGGATCTTCTACATATGCACCCTGAAGAAACGAGAACCGTGCTTCTTTACTAGTGATTTCGGCACCCACAAGAGTGGAATCAACCAAATTTTGAAATTCCATTACGTATTTTCCGGTCCACTCACTTCCCCTGAACAAAGGATGATTGTAGGATGTCAAGTGTACTTAAAAACACAATAAAAATAAGCAATGATGAAGTAGTTACATGCTGAAAGTAGAGCTGCAAACAAGTGGAGGCGAGCTCGAGCTCAGCTTTAAAAGTTGTATCTATAAACATCATATTTAATATCTAAACTCATTTTTTACATTTATTGAGCTCGAACTCCATAGAAGTGCAACCCCATATAACTAGTCACTAGAGCTCAAGTTGCTCGATAAAAGCTCAACAAATTGCAGTCATAAATATATACACATATAACGCTTGAAAAGCTCAATAAGAACTAGAGCCCGACGATTGAAAGCTCAAGCTCAGCTTGTCAAATTAATTGAGCTTGGTTTTTGGGGGCTCGGGCTCGATAAAAAATCAACCATCAATCAACCAAGCTCGAGCTCTAGTTGCTCAATAAAAGCTCGACTTGTTAGTAGATAGTTGTATATGACTACAATTGGCACCTGTTGAAAGCTAGAATAGCTTCAAAGGGAGTAATAACCGGAGCTAAGAATTCTTTGCTATCCAAAAGAGCTGTTTGCGCACATGAGATATAGATGAAGACATCACACTGCAAAATCAGAAAGTTAACTTAACCATTAATCATTAGTATTGTATTCATAAACTTTAAAGTATCTTCCCAAATCATGCAAACAGAGCAAAGCCGCTCAATTATGAACAAACCAGGTTTATATATATTTTTGAAGATTGTTTTGAAAAAATTTGTTTAATATAACATTTTTTAAGATTGTTTTAAAAACTTGTTTAAAATAATATGCATTAACTTGGTTTTTTAATATGGGCCGTTTGGGCCAGCATTGGCCCGTTTGCATGGTTTGAGCCAAAAACTGCCACCTGCCCACCCCTACAATCATCACCATAACACTAATTATTGTAACAATTAACAAAACAACTAAACAAGTTTATCAAAATCATAACATTCATAAGGAAGCCAAGCATCATGACAACAGAATCAATGCATACAACAATGAAAATTCACGAGGAGATGGTTTACTTTACCTCCGGAAAGTTTGCAAGTTTCGAAGGATTAGGTCTTCCCATGACAAGTGTGTAGGCCTTCTTCCCAGCCCTTGTAATCATTTCTTTTATTTGATGAATCATACTTAGATAGCCAGCTGCATATACAATCCAAACAAATTAACTCAAGAATCCGAGAGACCAAGATAGAGAAAAACTGAGGATATGGTAAAAATGACTAAATTCTGTAATGCTACAGCCTTGTAAATTACATAAAGACTGAAAGTTAAATTGCCATACCAACGCCAAGTGTTCCCACCAATATTCCAACAATGGCAGCGTCCTTTGCTTTCTCAACTAGGTAATATCTACATAAACATCACAAAAATTAGATGCTATTTCAAGAAAACAATAATAAGCCACAAGGAAAGCCATTAATGGAAGAGGATACTGTTAAGAAATAAAAAATACCTACGCTTGAGAATTCTTCGTTGTTGAGAAGTGTCTGATAACAACTGATTTTCCGTTGCATCATATCTAACTGAGACAATTACCCAAACAAAAGAAAGGAGATGAATAAGAAGTTTCTATTTTAGTTTTGGGTTAACTGCCAAAAATGGTAACCAACTTTACATTTTTATCGTTTAAGCTAACCAAGTTTATTGATAATAGGAATAAGGATCAAACTTTCATTCTTTATCGTTTAAGGTAATAAGTTGCCTTACATGATTCAAAAATATGGAAGTTTATTTGTTACCTTAAAGTTAAACTATGAAAATCGTAAAGCTAGTCACCTTATGATTAAAAAAAATGGTCTTCGATAATTAATAAAATGAAAGTGTGAACATATTTTCTATTGTAAGTAAACTTGGTAACCATAAATGATAAAAAATGAAAGCTTGGTCCTTTTTTACTATTGTGAATACTTGGTTACATTATACAAAAAAAGGTAAAACTGATAACCTTTTTTTTGGCAATTAACCGTTTGGGTTAATTGCTAAAAAACAACACCTTTTTGTTTTTTTAATCATTTATATCAACATTATTTATTTTTTATTATTAATAGCCACAACTCTTGTATTTTTCATAATTAATAGCATCATCTTTTGTATTTTGTATCATTAATAGTATTAACTTTGGAATTTTTTTATCATTTTATAGCAACTTTTTTACCTTTTTGCTATAAATGGTAAAAAAAATATAAAGGTGGATGCTATTAATAATAAAAATAAATAATGTTGTTATAAATGCTAAAAAAAGTATAAAGTTGTTGCTAATTTTAGCAATTGGCCCTTAACCGTTTTTATAAAAGTTAGCAAACTACATCAACATGATAAACTAATGTGGTAAGTACCTATATCACATCCGTTGAAGGTAAGTACAACATTTGCAAAAGCTGAATTATCTGGCCCAATCCAAAATAAAGAGTAGTCTTCCATACTACAACCCTCTTTTAAACTCCAAAACAAGCCCCCCATCCTATATGTTCTCACTGCATCAGCACAATCTCCATTGATTTCAGAACTAGTTTTTGGAATCATCGCTTGGCTCATAACTTCTGCAAAGTGCAGTTCAAATCTGGATGTATCTCGGCATAAGTTTGTTATTTCGACCATTGATGCTTCTATCACATCTTTTAAAGCATACCCGTATTCCAATCCAAAGAGGACCTACATTTAGAGAAAAAGAAGATTACATCAACAAATTTCAAGAGATCATTTAGAATGAAGCATTAAAGATAGACTACTTAATTGTATTATTTTACCATTTTAACTACACGTTAAATGTGCAATGAATCACATTTGTGTATAAAATCCAAATCAATGAAATTACTTTCCTAATCTTCATGCTTTTTAATATTCTTAAATAAACTGTCTCCAATGACCTGAATTTCTAGCAAAAAATTCAGTTGCATTAAAAACAAAAAGAAAGAGATAGTATGAAATTTTTGGTTGTCCTCCAAAGGGCTCGAAAGTTGAAATGCAAGGGTGTGTATCTATCTATGAAGCCCAATGTAGCCTACAACATGTTAAGAACATGACATGAGGATCTAAAACATACACAACTGAATATAGCTATTAGCCCTGAACAGCCAACTCTTTAGAAAGTAAAACCAAACGAACTCCCTATATCCGAGCTCAAGGTTGATCCTAATGTACAAGATCCAATCCCTTGAGAACTCGAAAGGATTTCATGAAATGAGTCTACTTTGATGGCCTTTTATACGCTTACTGAACAAAGGCACTTCTAATTCGACTTTTGGTTCTTCCAACATAAAAGTAAGGCCCATAAGGAAATACACCACTGATACGACAATGTGAAATTTAAACAGGAAGAACAAGAATCATAGCAACGAATTATGGAATTGATTAACTGAGAAACAGGAACAAGGATCACAATCAGAAGATTGTTCCAGGGGAAACCCCTCTCTCACAACCAAAGCTGGAGCCTCCCTCAAAGCACATGCTAAGAGCCTAACAAATCTAAACAATATTCTTCACACCTCAACTCACACCCTTCTATTCTTATTTAAAGATTATATTTCTAACTAACTACTAACATTATTTCTATTATGCCCTTTTCTAGAATATTCTTATGTAACCAACGACAATAGATACTCAAAATCATCTATATAATCATGAATTGAAGAAGATTGTTGAATCGTTGCTAACTGCTCGACAGATTCTGGATTTCGAGACCACTAAAGTGTTGTAATAATTCAATTTAGAAGTGTTCCCAGGTAATGGATTCATGAACTTGCGTAACAATAGTAAACCAATGTTGAGCGACATCAGTCATGGTCAACTGAGCCAATCGACGAGGAAATTGAAGAGGAGTATTGCTAATATCAAACTAGAGAGTTGCTTTTTGAATCCAACATTGAGCATCAAAGCCATAAAACTCAGGTAATTTAACCCTTCTTCACAGCCCACGACAAACTATCAGCTCAGTTTGGAGGAGTTCAATTACCACTGCCTTATTCAGCACCACCTACTAAAAATAAATCTCCAGAACCCGAAGCATCCCCAGCATAAAGAGGTTGCTTACCTTGTTGATTCATAAAGCCATCACCACTTTATGGAATTAGCTATCCTCAATTTGATCCAACTCCAACGTTCTCAATGTTGATTTGATGCCTGCTACATCGGCCAGTAATTGTCGAATCTGATCCTCATTCTGTCCCAGATGAGATTGAGTCGACCGTGTTTTCGTTGGCATGGTAATGAATCAGAGGACAGTGGAAAAGGATGGCAAAACCAAAGGATAGAGGAAGAGGATGGCAGGTCGGACAAATGATACGAAATGTGAAATCAAATAGGAAGAACGAGAATTATAGCAACGAATTATGGAATTGATTAACTGAGAAACAGTAACATAGATCGCAATCAAAAGATTGTTCCAGGGAAACCCCTCTCTCACGATCAAGGTTGGAGCCTCTCTCAAAGCATGTGTTAAGAGCCTAACAAATCTAAACAATATTCTTCACACCTCAACTCACACCCTTCTCTTCTTATTTTATAGATTATATTTCTAACTAACTACTAACATTATTCCTATTATGCCCTTTTCAAGAATATTCTTGTGTAAAATCCCATTTGCCACTCTATTTTTTGAGAACATGTTCCAGATCACTGTTCTACCAACTCAAGATCGACAAAATTCCAATGTATTTGTGTCCAACATCTGAACAGTATTGAAATTGTTTGAACGAGGGGATATGCATCTAGATGGAAGACAAGTGATAACACTGATACCAAAAACACTATGATTACAGAGACGTGTCCTCTACCATAATAGTAAACAATTAGTTCGCCATACAAACCATAGTTGCTCCTCGCATTGATCAACGATAAACCTCTATTAGTCTGTTTGCACATTCTTGGTGCAATGCATACATCTTTCTATGTTTAAATTGCATAAAAATGAATTAGCATAGCCAGTTGCAATAAATATGCTCCTAAACAAAAAACATAGAAGAACATCCCATATGAAACAAGAGAAAGGGAAATTACTCAACTTACCATTATGGGCTTTGTACTGGATGATGCATAATTACACAGATGTTTGGCGCAGCTTGATGCATTTATTGGAGCTTTCCCAAAAACAAAGAAAGCAGGAAGTTTTGACGTCCTACAAGAAAGAGTAAACAATATTAAACATGAAGAACCATATAACTTACTTCAAGAGAACTTTTCCCACAAAAAACTATACATAAAATAGCATGAATCACACAAAGTGTCTAAACAAATATTAAATGAATCCTTATAAAGGTAGTGTACTCACGGGCTGAGACATGTATGTCCATAATGAACGACACAATCAGCATTAATGTGAGATGCACCGACCTCATCAACACAGCAGCTCCCATATGTAGCATCAGCCATTACATACAACCCAATATCCCTAACATCATCTTCACCTTCACAACTCGACCTAAGCTCCTTACGTAGAGCACCTACAACTCCAGTTGAATCCTTTAGTAGCTCATCTGGGAACTAAACATTAACGAAAATAATCCGAAAGGAGTCAACTTCATCAAAGAAATTAGTTTCAAATCATATACAGGAATTTATGTCCAAACTCCAAACAAATAAACCTATCAACAGCATATCTCAATTGGAAACAATCATCAGTATGAACAAAATCATCACTCAATTCTAGCTCATGCAAATAAACATAATTTAGAACTAGAAAACTGCAATTGTTTTAACTTTTTTTATATGGAAAAAAAAAACACTCATTTGAATATGAAAATTCAAAAACTTCTAAAGCTTACCAATGATTCTGTAACAAGATATAAGCTTAGAAAAAAGAAAACATATACAGAAGAGATTCAACGAAATTCTGTAAAGCTAAGTTAACTTCGTTGAAGCGAAGTTCCTGTTGTTTAATTTCCTAGGGTTTCCGAGCAAATTTTTTAAAAACCAATAGTGAACAGCGCATAGAAGAAGGTTTACCTGTAACGCGACTCTTCTGAAGTTATGGCTGCGAATGAAAGTGGCAACACGCGAAACTTCGTATTTGGCTTCGAAATCCATTGGAGAAAGAGGCGGATGCATGAATTTTGTTCTTCCGGTATGACTATCTCAGAGGTTTGAGTAAAATATGAAATACCTCTGTCACTGTTGTTCTATCGAAGACTCAAGAGCGCTGCCGGAGCTGAAAGCGAAAGCAACCAGCGGCGGTCAGGCGAGAGTCAGGTCGGAGGCGGTGAAGAACGATGAGAGAGAGAGAGAGAGAGAGAGGGGGGGGAGAGAATGCCTATTGTTGGGTTTGGGCTGTATGAACTTAACCAAGTTGTTGTTTACTTTGGGCTTAAAATAGCTATTGGGTTTGGGCTTTGTGAACTAAAAGTTTAGATATTAAATATAATTTTCTATTTTTTAAGTTTTAACCCATCAAACCTAATATTCTTTTAACAAAAATAAGATTTAGTCGTCAAAAACCAATATGTTTTCATTTTTTTCGCATTTTCATCCATTCACGTTATTTTTTTCCAGAAAAATCCTCAAGTTATTCTTTTTTATGGTTACGTGAAATTTGGCAGTTGAAACCCGGTTATAATTGATAAACTTGGTTTTTAAAAAATTGAAAAGTCGGACTCTACTAGTCAAATCTCACTAAACCATAAAAAAATTAAGTTGAGAATTATTAAGAGAAAGAATAACATAGATGGATAAAAACACAAAAAAAAAATGTAAAAACAAGTTGGTTTTTTATAATTAACCCTAAAAATAACATAGGTTATATATGTTAAAATGTTTTTATATGTTTTCTCTTGTAGTCTGGTGTCATCCTAAAAAAAGTATAAGCATTACTAGATTTTTTTATACATATAAAACATAGTATTTAAATAATTAACTGGTGTGATACTTCATTTCAGATAGGAGAAAAAGATAGAACATTGAAGAGATAATCATAAAATTACCCACTTTTAGGGGGTGTGTGTATGAAACTATCCAGAAATATAACCCTTTGCTAGTTTACCCTCTATTTTGATGATAACCTTATTTTTATATTTCAGTTTTTTGTTATATGTATTTTTTTTCATAATATTATATGAGTTTTTGTGATAAAGGTATCCAAATCACAAAAATACTTTGCATTTTTCATGATAAGTTGATTTTAAGTCAAATCCAAATGCCCCATATGTTTGTCAACACCATTTGCATGGAGGTTCAATAAGGATTTCTCCCGCCATTAGTTTCAATCTATGGTTTGCTCTTTGGCACTGACGCTCCTTCGGTGAGGTGAGTCCCCCATCTCTCTTAATATGGTGTCATCTTTCCTTTTCCGACAAGCGCCAATTATTCGTCAACAGGTTGTAAAGATAAGAAACCCCTAGTCAATAGAGGCAATGATAAGATTAGCCGCTCAATAAGACCTTACTCGCATCTTTCTTCGGTTAACAACCCCTTTTGGGACAAAAAGCTAGGTAACGAACAAACTCTACACTAACAAAAGGATAAGTTGAGAATCCATCTTAAGTTGGAGTCAGAGGTTTCGTGTTGAGGGGCCAAAAAGATGGACGATAATGACTAGAGGAAAACCTTGTACTCATAGCTTGAGAGAACACTGTGAGAAGTTGTACTCATCGCTTGGTAGAACGTTATCTCCATCGATTACATACAAGGAGAAGCCAGAAATTATTTTCATCGGGATAGACCTATACTTGTCTCTTGGAAGAAAAAGTTGTTTTGTTGATTGATTACGAAACCAGTTACAGTTTTACTCATTTGATAAAAATAAAAAGAAATAAATCTTACTAATTAGACGTGATTAATTTTATCACAATTTTTTTACATGATAAACCTACTGTCATGTAGCACACTTAGAAATTAAACTACTAATATATACTTAACTGATAAATTAAATGATTTATAACATTAACACATAAGAAGCAATTGATTCTATAATTATCTAATAATATATCTTAGAGCTGAGCTACATAAAATTTTAAAATTAATAAAATAAGCTAGACTTGTATCTAGTCGTGCTAGCCTAACTTGTACTTTGTGCATCAAAACTATTGTGTGACATCCTCATAAATTAAGGTAATAATTAAATTATTTAAATTACCAAATGACATGTAATTAAATGTTTTATTATGATTAATATAGAAATAATTAGCCATATGCTTCACCAACTTGTACCATATGCATTAAACCTTTGTAACTTGAGATCCATAGGAATATGTTCAAGACTCTAAATTTGTTGTACAAGTGGCTTAAGCCTATATAAATATTAGGTGAGTTAAAATGTGAAGACTATTAAGTTTTGTGGCTGAAAATTAGATAAATGAAGCTTGAGTGGGGCTAGATGTAAAATTTTTGACCAATTGGGGGTCAAATATACCCCCCAACCGTGAGATGCCCCAAATCACCATCTTCACTTTTCATATCCTGCATTTTTGGGAGAGAAAAGCTAGGGTTGAGCATTCTTGAAGAGATTGGCAAGAAACCTCAAGAGTTGGAGCATCCAAGCTTGGATAAAACACAAAAGTAAACTTCTATTAGTCATACATGGTGTGTGTTCTTAAATCCCCACCTTTCTCTAAAGTATCATAGATATGGATGATGATTGCAAGGGTGAATCCAAAAGATAGTTGTTCAATGAAGTTTAGTAGTAAGTAAATAAGTTATTGTGTGATTTCTGAAATTATAAACACAAGAAACGATGAAAGTCCAAGAAATGTGAGTAAGGTTAGGAATTTAGGTTAACAAGGAATGAGATAGTGTTTGAATGTTTTCTTGGTATGGAGATGTTAAAATATGATTATATATGTTTATCATAGCAAAATAAAGCATAAAAGTGAGTATTCAAGTGTCAAAATAAGTTGGAATTGGCTATGGTGTGTAAGGAGTCCGTGTTGTCCCAAAACAGAAACAGAAAGTGCAGTTCAGGGGGTTGACTCGTCGATTCATTTTCCCTTGACTCGTCGAGTCACTATTCGAGCTCGTATCAGTTGGGCCATTGCTCAAAACATAGAATTTGTAGCCACATGTGTCTTCTTCGTCTGGCCTTTTAAATCACCTAATCCGAGTTCGTATGAAAGAGTTATGGCCAAAATACGAAACTCATGCACGTTAAACAGTTTCCTTCATTCGCTTCATGTTGGTTTTCTTTGTCTATGGATGACGAATGAGAAGCCATGTTTGTGTCAAATAATTTCAATATATTATATAGTAATGATATATCGATATAACACCAAAACACCCTGAAAGCCCACATAAACATCGGTTAACACAACACATGTCGGTTAACACAACACACTTGAGAAGCCATGTTTGTGTAACCCAAATACGTTAAATACTACCTAATGAGTTCCAAACAAGTTCATATGATATATTAAACTTACAAATACTTATATTATGAATAATTTATAGGTTTTTACCTGGAGTTCAAGTCGGTTCTTGGTTTGGATGTCGAAGCATGATTTCAAGCAACAATTAGACGTTTTGGCGACTACCGATACTTCAAGACTATTTAGCCTAATGTTGTGAATTCTAGTATTTATGTGTGTGTTGCATACATATATACATGTTTACATTGTCAGTGCAATTGTGTTTATTTTCATCATGATGCTTATACTTAGATAGCCATGCAGCTTATACATTTCGTTTACTCATGTTATATATCCTTGATAACACTTCATACTTACCATGTCGAGCCTATGCCTAATCATTTGGCCTCACTGGACGTCCAACTTATATATTATATTTAAACGTCTTTACTGTGTGTTTGTGCGTAGAAACGCCTACTTCCGGGAGTTTACGGAGTAGGTGGTCGGACTTCAGGGTGCCGGTTGGTTGGTTGTCAGGTCGGAGTTCTAACCCGGGCTTGACAATGCCAGGTTTTTTAGTCTCCCTCCTGAACTGTTTGAAAATGGGTTTTATAACCATATATACACACACACACACACACACACACACACACACACACACACACACACACAACACATATATATATATATATATATATATATATATATATATATATATATATATATACATACATACATACATATACATATATATATATACATACACACACACACACACACACATATATATATATATATATATATATATATATAGAGTCAGGTTCAAAAAAGTATCTCTCGAAATCAAGTGCACCCGAAGGTACCAACCTTAAAAAACTTTTTTTTAAATTTTTTTTCTCATAACCATGTTTAATATAATGTTATATGCATAATATATGAATTTCACACACATTCACACATTCTGTGTCCTTAAAAATTATGTGAATGCTGAATGCATCTTTGTGTGAATGGTCATTTCACACCATGTGAATGGTGTGAATAACCATTCACATGATCTTTTTTTACCATTCACAAGACTTATGATGTTGCTTCTTTTGAAAAAAAAAGTCTTATAATGTTGTTTTATACATGTCTATTTAAAAAAAAATATGTGAATGATCATTCATATTAGGGTACGCTGGAATCTTATAGGTACGCTGATGAACCTGATTCTATATATATATATATATATATATATATATATATATATATATATATATATATATATATATATATATATATATATATATATATATTTATATATATATATATGGTTTTATTTCTACATTTGGGTTGGTTCTAGGGTCTCCTCTCGGACCAGTGGTATCTCTTCTTTTACCCTAATGAATTGTTATTATATATTGTTACATGCATTGCATATCATATCAATCAAGTAACTCAATAAGCAAATCATATTTGCTTACCCCTCATTTCCACACATTTCAGGTACTATTAACAGGTGAAATGAAATTACTGAAGTCGAACTCTATTGCTCATGAGTTCGAATCTCTTGAAGTGAATTTGTTGATCCAACAATCATGAAGATAATTTGAGTAATGGGTAGTTGGCTTCCCTTGATAAATATATTATTACTGG
This sequence comes from Centrapalus pauciflorus, assembly GCA_020465985.1. Lineage (NCBI taxonomy): Eukaryota > Viridiplantae > Streptophyta > Magnoliopsida > Asterales > Asteraceae > Centrapalus > Centrapalus pauciflorus. Next base: position 40,464 of record JAANYP010005342.1, on the reverse strand, counting down.
TGATAGAATTAATTACACAGATACTTGAAATGATTGTTCAAATGACAAGAATTTTATGATGGTGTTCACTTAAATCTAATTCTATAATAGAAAATATTAAATTAGTCATAACATTGTGAATATAATTAATGATCTTTAGACACCACTAGTATAAAACTCTTATAATTATGTATTACTTATTATTTATGTTGTATGAGTGTTTCATGTCATAACGAAAATCATAAAAAAGACATAATAAGATATAGATCACGAAATGTTTAGTGCTCACAAAAACTTTATCACCAAAATAAATGGCAAATCGACAAAGGGTTATTTTCCTGGGTATATTCATACACCAACCACCTAAAAGTAGATAATTGTTTGATTAACCCAACAATAAACTAGAGGATGAAAATCAAGTTTGTCATACATAGATTATAGTAAATAAATATTTAATAAAGGAAAATTTGTGCAAAAAACTCGAAAGTTACCATTTTTGTAATTAAAACTTGTAACCATCTATCTATACCATTAAAAGAGTAACTATACTCATTTCATTTCTGGTAAAGCCACGTGTCGTCACCATTTCTGGTAAAGCCACTTTTAAATTCAAATCAAATCAAATCAAACAAAATCTAATACTGTACTAACTTATTAATTAAATCTATCCAAATCCAATAAAATCCACTTTTAAATTCAAATCAAATCAAATCAAACAAAATCTAATAATCTACTAACTTATGAATTATAAGATAATATAATAAAAGTTTAAAAAAATATATAAGAAAATAATTACTCTTCATATATATTCAGAAATATACAAAATTAATAGACCATAATAAATAATAATATCACATTATATACTTTTGATTAAAAATTAATATTTATATCTTTATCTTTTTATTTATTATAATTTATATATATTAAAAATATCCGCGTAATACACGGGTAATAAACTAGTTTTTAAATTGCACAAAAAACTCTAACTGGTAAAATATTCTGAAATTAGGACGTTATCGGTTATAATAGGTTGCTATGCTTACATGGCACACACGTGGCGTCCACATGGCAAGCCCGACTTATGTGGCGCCTACGTGGCACTACATATATATTTTTTAAACTGAATTTTTGCATAAAAAAACCCCGAAGTTGGTGACTTTTTCGATTAAAACTCTTAACTATTTTTTTTCTCACCTCTAACCAACATTCATATTTACCTCTTCCCTTCTCCTCTACCTCCGGCAACTCCGATTACTCTATCCCCTCTTTATGTGCAATGATGTTTTTTTTTATGTATGTATGTTTGATTAACTTTTGCATCTTAAATTTCAACTTCAATTGTGCCGATGGAATCAATTTCGTTTTGTGTTCACGAGTTGCATTTTTAGATTCGGTTTATGTTCAATTTTGGTTCGTTATGTTCCATTTTAGCTTCTGAATATGATCAACCAGAGTAGTAATGTTCGCTAGAGCCTAAAGGGTGGAGGTTTCATGGGGAAACGAATTATTTGTTTAATAAATAAAATTTTTAATAATTATTCATGTCATCAAATGCAATCGGTGAAAAAAAACTCAATTTTAGTTATTATTGTTGGTTGGAGGTTTTTTATCCAATAAAAAATGATTTGGGGTTTTAATTAAAAATGTTAAACAAGTTTGGGGTTTTTTATGCAAAAATCTATTTAAAATTTTACATGTCATCCCGGTTGCAAGTTAGATTTTTTGAAAAAAAAAACCCAAATTAAAAAGTTTTAACCAGTTGAAGGTTTTTTGTGCAATGAAAAATGGTTGGGTGTTTTAATCACAAAAATGATCCAACTTAGTAGTTTTTTGCGCAATTCCCCTTTAATAAATCACTAGTTTATTACCCGTATAATATACGGATCTGTTTTGAATAATAACTTTTTTAATAAATTACAAATTTTAAACTTAATAAACGGTACAAACTATGAATATTATAAATGAAACATGACTAAATATTTATTTAAACATTATAGATTATAGAATGAAAAAAAATTATTAAAATAATTTAAGAAACCTCCAAATAATGAATGAAAAAAATCATAGTAAGATCTTTAGTGTTATTTATAATTAACGACAATACATAACTGAGATACAATAAACCTTAGCTTTATTAATAATTAATGTCAACCCTTAGAAATTAAAATTTTCATTTTTGTAAGTCTCATATATCAACCATTGAAAAAATGACTATAAAACCAAGGTTGTTAATAGAATCCCTAAAACATGGTAACTATAAATGACTTGTAGCAAATTATTTAAACTACTAAAAATTATAAATACAAGTGTCAAATACAAGCTTCGCCATGTGGCAGCGTAGTTAAGTGCCAAGTTGTACTCTAGTTACTCTTATAATAGAATAGATAGATATTTAAGATATTTATTACATAATATAAAATAGATTAATCAAAATATAATATTTCATGTTTTTATTATTTTTGTCTTTTAATTTCATATCAGAATATGAGAATGTAGCATTTGTATGAATATTAATATATCGTTATAAGTCATATGTATTTATATATTCATTGACATGCATGTAGTCTATAATTATTTTTTTATTTTCTAAGAAAACTATTACTCTTCCTTTTTTTTCAAATTGACAATGAATGAAATTTAAAATTGATTCAATTGTAAATATAAATTAATGTTAACAAAAACTTTGAAGAATGAATATAGATATTGAAATCTAAAAACATTAATATGAGATTGAAACATTATAGGTGTGTTTGGTTACCGAAAATTTCTAAAATTTCCATTTCACTTTTATATAAAAAATGAAAACTTATTTACTTAATAACAACTGACATTTATTCTCCTCCTTTTCTCGTCGTTACTGTTTCCTCTTCCCCTTCCTTCACGCAAAGTCGCAAACCCTAGTCGATAGAAGATTTGCCATCGGTTATACTGTTCCTAGAGTCGAACCATTTCTTTGGCCGCCTCCATGGCTTCAACTTCTGAAGGAATCGACGAGGACACGTATCTATCAACGACCAAGTTATTAGCTCGTAAATAAGTACTTAAAAGACGATCTCGTAGACTGAAGCAACAGAGAATAGTGGGAGTATGGAAGAGTCCGTATCAGGGGGGATGGACCAGTAACAGAAGCGGATGCGGGAAAGAATGGTGGTTATTGTGGATTAGGGTTAGGCCTTGTTTGTTTTTTCTTATAAGATCTTTGAACCTCTTATGTCTGCGAACTCGAAGACGCGAGAAGATGTTTTATATGAAAGTGCGTTTGTTTTTTTCGTTTTCCCTCGTCTGCAGATGTCTTCCCGCGTCTGCAAACGTCTTCCCGCGTCTACGAACGTCTTCCCATGTGTGCGGACGTCTACAGACCGTTAGGCCATCTCTTCTGACCACAGATTTCTACAGCTAAGTCCATAGACCGCAAACATCAACCTCTTATATTCACTGTAAGTTTAATTTACAATGCTAAAATTCATCATTATGAATGACAATACTTGTAAATGATTGTAAATCGTTTCATACTTGAAGACGTGATATAGCTTCTATGTTTAAATTTGAAATTAAATGGTAACATAATGGGTTAGGAACCTTACACCAATAGAGATCGATTAATCTAGATTTATTCTAGGAGACTTCTTACTACTTGTCAAAAGTAAATTGTTGGTCGATGGATTATTAGTTCGTCAACGTTTCTCCCACCCGAAGGAGAAATTTCTTCGATGATTCTTGCATTTTTTTAATGGTTATGCTAATCATCTGATTTTTTGTTTAAATTTACTAGAAGTTTTATATTTTAAATTTCTAGTTGGAGTGGTGTCTTTGATCACACTGCGTTGGGCTACTTCCCTTTCCAAAACTTCTCAATGTGAGATTTGATTTGTGTTGATGCTTGTAACACGTGGCGAGCATGAGTAGGCGTGGTAAAACTGGTCTATTGAAGGTATGCCAAGTTCTTCATGCTTCTTAACTAATTTCTCTATGGTGTTTATTGATTAATTAGTTAAATATGACGGTATATGAATGAATAGTTGTAGGATGGAAAAGATTGAATGAATGAATGATATATATTTATACCAACTCCATGAGAGTTTTGTATTGTTTTTCTTTCTCTATTTTATTAAGCATTAAGCATTTAAGTAAGAGCATACACACACAATGACATCTGGCCAAATGATGAAGCTCCATGTGACGTAAACACCCTTTCAAACTTCATTTTTTTAACATTTATTTAATGAATTTCATTTTAGTTTTATGTACTATATGATATAGATGATTATAAAAAACTATTATATCCTATCCTATCTTATGAACTTCAATTTACTTCTGTATCTTGTCCACACTTTCTCTCCCTGGACATTCCACTAAACCATCAAAGCTCCATTCCAAAATCCAAACTACTTACTAGCATAATAATTATAATAAATTACAATAATTGCCCATGTGATTTGTTTAGAATTATGAAAAATGATAACTCATTTTTATAAATTTTCTGCTTGATAGTTAATATTTTAATTTAATTGAAGTTACCTTAATTAATTGGTTGACATACATCCTAAGAACAAGTTTTATGCCTTAGTTGTCATTGGATCGGATTGTAGCCTCCACATTTCGTAGATTCAGTATGAAACTATTAATTTATGTATCCTATCTATCCTCTGAATTCTCCTATGCATAGCATAATACGAAATTATTAATTTATGTTGGTCCTGATTTTGTGTAATATGCCATTTTTAAAAAAAATTTATTTTAAGAATACATAGTTTTCATATGTTGATGTTTTTTAAATAAAAGGAAATTTACATAAATATGATAATATTTTAACATTTTATTTGATATTGTTTCCTATTTTTGCTTTTTGTTAAGATTATGTTAAACAATTCAATTTATTAATATATTAAAACCAATAAATTGATTTTGTTTATGATAACAAATGTTTTAGTAACATTTTCTTAATTTGCTTATTTTTGTTATAATTATCGTTTTTCTGACTTATTTTAGATTTCTTTATTTAAGGAATGTATATATTTTAAAAATTATATATTCAAAAATACATACTTTCCATGTGTTAATGTTTATTTATAAAAAGGAAATATATATATATATATATATATATATATATATATATATATATATATATATATATATATATATATATGGTAATCTTTTATGATTTCCATAAAAAAAATTGATCTTGCTATTCTATAAATTGAGTTATTATTTATAGTCTTCATTACAACACACAGAATTCACAATCATTTATTTACATTTTCTTTTCTCTCAGTGGAAACGGTTGTTGGCTACATCAAAGACTTGAATCTTACTAAAGATTCATGGACAATTAAGGTGTGTGTCATCCGAAAGTGGAAGCGACCGAACTTCAAGAATCTACGTGAAAGCTGGTCTATTGAATTGGTCGTTATGGAGGAACAGGTAAGCTTTCTTGAACTTCATTGCTTCATTGGTTTATCTTTTCGAATTTTTAATTCCAGTTTGTTAAATCTGCTAGCATACATTACTTTGTTTATTTGTTATATCTCTCTCTGGATAATCAAATTATTATAATGTTTTTTTTTAACATTATGGGTTTTAATAGTAGTATTTGACTTAATAAAGTAAGTCTTATGTAAACACACATATGAATATATTGATCATAAAAACACATAAAGCGTAACTCATTACTGAACGAAAACGTTACATTGTCTCATGTAAGTTTACAGACGTTTTTTCCTTTCAAAGGTAAAATATTATTAAACCAAAATCTAACGAGCTATATCAAAGATGATAAAATATTTGAAAGATATTATTAAACCAAGATGTCATGTAAGTTTACAGACGTTTACAGACGTTTTTTTGCCTTTTCAAATTATGTTTGGATCATTAATCCTTTACTATTTACAACTTAATATTATTTCCAAACTGCAGCTATGGTACATTTGTTATGCTTTGATCTGTTAAAACTCTTTGAATAATTATAGTAATTGTTTATGTGATTACATTGAACAACAAGGGTTGTAATGTACCTGGTATTGGTGAAAAATTAAACAACATTATTCAAAGACAATTTCATACAAATAATTTAATCTAGGAAATTTATTTTGTAAATTTCAGGTATCTAGGAATTTTATTTTGTAAATTCAAATCTGTATTTACTCAATCAATCCACTAGAGTGGTGCCTTTTGGTTAAATTTTCGTCCCCCCCCCCCACCCCGTAAGCCAATCCATGCTTAAAATGGAAGCAACGCTTGCCTTTGATCTTACTTACTACGTCTTTTTGATTCTCTGGTACATGGATATTGAATTTATTTATGCATCTATTATTATGTTACTCGAAAAATAGGCAAGTTAATAATATGTATATATATCATTTAGTTGTTTACGTTAGGGTTCTATAATTGAAGCTGGTGTGATGAAAAAATGGATTCCAAGATTTGGTAAACTTATACAAGAAAGGATGTTGTACTCATCAGTAGATTTGGGATCGCAGATAATTTATCCAACTATAAGTATATTAATCATCGATACAAGTTTATCTTGTATTGCGACATAAGAGTATCAAGATGTACCGGTTTTAGTGAGTCATTGAACGGAATTTCAATCGTGAACGACAACTTGATTTTGGCTAAAAACATTGAAGACAAATTATCCATCGGTTTGTCCATAATTTTGTTTTTATTTCAGTTACTTTTCTTTTCTCATGATTGACATGTGTAAGTAAGTATAAGACTAATCTTTTTATGTATTATTGATAGATGTATTGGAGTTGTTGACGAAGGAATGCTGAAGCGTGCGGTTGATATCAGTAATAAACTAAAAATCACATTGGTCATCAAGAATTTGAAGTGAGCAATATTATTACATTAATATCGTTATTTTTTAAACATATTATGTAACTTATAATCTTTATTTTATATACATCTAGCGACAAATGTCAGATTACGCTTCAAGTTTGAATAAATCTAGATGTGTTATTATCCTTCTTCAGGTTGCCAAAGTGAAGTACTATAGCGGTATTTTCTTATTAAATTTTATTATTTTCCAAAAAATTACTTATTATATTGTAACACCATATCTTTCAAATTCATTCGATGTTAGCAAACTGTTTATTAACTCAGATATTGACGAGATCAATACTTTTAGAAACAGGTTTTGCCATTCAAAGTTTGTGTCTCTAATATATATATAATTTATGTTAGTATTTTAATTTGATATTTATGTATGTAGTCTGCTAGCAAACTCTAGTGATGATACCTATAGTCAAAGCCTTACTGTTGTCTCTTCTGACTGGGGTGAGCTCGGTACCCGAACCAAACCTAACTTGTACCGAAACAAGAGATCTGGAAGAATGAATACCGAACCAATTAAATTTATATGGTATCGGTTTGGTATAAATATGGTACCGAAACCGAAATAAAAGATTCGAGATAAATATGGTACCGAAACCGTGAGTACCGAAAACTGATTTTTAACAAATTCAAAACCCGAGTACCGGACCGAATATATTAAATCGGTATCGGTCGGTACCGGTCCCGGTTCAGTACCGAGCCAGGTTCAGGAAATCGGCTCCGTCGCTCACCCCTACTTCTGACCCATATTCATTCGTGATAAATTTCTTCTGTAGAAAGAGAAGAAAACGGTTGTTGAACTAATGGAAATCACTGAGGTATAAAATTAATTTTAAAAGTTTATATATATATATATATATATATATATATATATATATATATATATATATATATATATATATATATATATATATATATATATATATATATATATATATATATATATATATATATATAAATTGTAAGTTGTGTTTTTTGAAGTTATTCTACAGGTACAATCATGTATTGTTGTGGCAACAATTAAGTGCATTCCAAAGGATGTATCTTGGTATTATCCCGCGTGTAGTAAGTGTAAGTGCAAGGTGAAAAATACTGTGATTCTAGAGGATAACGATGGTTCTAATCAAGTACCTGAGAAACAATCTACGAATGCGTAACTTGTGTGGTTGAAGAATCAGAAGTCTTTATAAGGTAATCAATTAATTTATGTTTGATGAATAAATTATTTCTATTACCAATCATTAAAATGTCTTTTTTTATTATTGTTTTAAACTTCATTATAGATTTAAGATCCAGTTAAGGGTTTAGGATTTAACTGGATGTGTTGCATCGACGTTGTTTGATCGTGAAGCAGAGAAGGTTTTGAATACAACTGCGTATGAGTTGCGACAAAAATATCTGAAGGTATTTTTTTAAAATATCAAAATAACATACCAAACATTTAATATAATGTATGATTGCTCGCTTACTTTTGAAATTACATAACAATTTCAGCATGGTGATGATTACTATTTGTTGAGTTAGACGGTTTGTTAGAAAAGAAGTATGCCTTTAAGGTTGATGTCAACAACTACAACCTTCGAAAGAAGTGTCATGTTTATAGAGTTTCAAGAATCACAGAAGATGCAGATATCATAGCCGAGTTGCAGAAGAAATCAACTATCAACCAGATATCTTCTTTTAAAATTAAAATAGTTTGACAATAAATCTTTGTTTTATATTTCATTTATAAAACATATCACAACACAATATTTTACTATTTATTTGTTATCATTTTTGCATTGTACATTTAAAATTACATGTTTTGAACATTATTTTAATTAATGTCATGTTTTCGTTAAATTATTTCATCATATAGTCAATTTCATCCACATCACTCCATTTTGATCCGTTGGACATCACATACGAAGGAAACACAGTTTCAAAGGTTCATATCAAGTTTACTTCACAAATAATATTTATATTTCATGTTTAATGCACAATGCGATATTATCAAATAAAGTATTTTTATTTATTTTGTAGGATGATGTTTCTGTCACAAGTGTGAATGATAGTATGTCAACCCCAAACTCGAGGAAACGAAAAGTAGACAATGTTTGCGATCTTGACAAACTGCGCAAATGTCCACATCAAAAGATAATTCAAAAAAGGCAGATGCCTGCACGATGACTCTTCTTATTCCAAAAGAAGAAAGATGAAGCACTTTTGACTTTATGTTGAGATACTTTAACTTTGTCTCTTGGTATTTTATCCATCGTACCGTTTTTTTTTGTTTTTCTTGGTATATTAAGCGTACCCCTTTAAGGAAACACAGTTGTGAAATTGAATTGCATGATATTTTTATTAGTACAATTGTTTGCTTTTTCTCATACGTGTGAAATTGAATTGCATGATATTTTTAACTCTTTTTTGGTTGTTTTATGTGTTGCAAATTTGATTTTAAAAGTTGATATTTTATAACTGATATACACACCTGGTAATATGTACGTTTTATAGTTAAAATTTTGTTTAAGAACATGAAATATTTAATTTCATAAAATGATGAAATTTATGTTAGGGAACAAGAATTATTTAATTTCATAAAATGATGAAAATTATGCTTAAGAACATGATTTGTTTAATTTCATTAAATGATGACATTTTTACATATGGCTTGAAATCTTTTAAGAGTGATTTAATAATAATATACAATTCTAGATTAATCATACATATACAACTTTAATAATGATATACAAGAAAATATTTGGATACAAACAATTTTAAACTATTGTCTAAAATTCTGAAACATAATATATTATACAAATTATATTCGACATGAACTTAATAAATGTATAATCAAATTAAAAACTAAAATCATTTACCTAATCTCTTCAATATCAGTTTATATAATAATTTGATAATTAACATTATCAATGAGATAATCACTATTATTTATATTCTAATGAAAATTTTAAACATTAACGTTTCCATTTTGTTTGTCAACAATAAAATTTGAATTCAATTTAATTTATTATACAATGAAAATTTATTAGGAAATTAAATTTAAGAAGTTTTATCATCTAAGTTTTCCGTTTCATTATAATAAATGAATTCTAATTATTTTATTTTATTAATCATTTTATTATTCAATATATTAAATTGAATTAAAATATGTTTGTTGAAAATTTTTAAAAGTTCACGTGTAAAGGTAATAAATTAAATTTTACTAAGCAATCATGCATGGTTTGTTGGGTCAAGAAACTCTCGAGGAAATATTTGAACCAAGGTTGTCTAGATCGAGATCTTACCTAGGATCGTTTTTGTCATTGCAAGATCGAGATCGTAAGATCCTACCAAAATTATATATTATATATCACAGTATTGTATCATAGACTAAAGAGAGTCATTTCCATCCAAAAAAAATCATGTTCATAAAGAAAGTAATTCTCATTCAAAAGAAAGCTAGTCATTTTCATAGAGGATTAAAATTTTAAAGACAATACTAAAGAAAGTCATTTTCATACATCCATTCACAAGTAATAAAAAGTTTGAAATACACGTCGTACGATCTTACTAACGATCCTACGATCTTGCTTACGAAAACAAACCGTATGTAGGATCAGATCATCGTACGATCTTACTAACGATCCTACGATCTTGCTTAGGATCCTACCCAAAATCGATCCTACTAGCGATCCTGATCGAAATCCACTTGTAGGATCGTACGATCCTACGATTTAAATCGCGATTTCGATAACCATTATTTGAACAATATGTTGACAATTGATTTGGTAACTTAAGGGTGTCCATTGATTATATAATAACTTATTTAAATCTATATATATTAATTTTGGAAGTTATTCAAATCATTACCATACATAAATCTAACTTGAATTTAATTTTCAATTTTCATTCATTCATTTTTAAATTTGATTTTTTAAAATACTGTTAGAATATGTTTTTGATTGATGAAAAATCAAAGTCTAGGGACTGTTTATGTATTTTCCTAATAGTTTGTAAATATGTATAAATAGTCTTTTTGACTTTCCAAATAGATAGACTTGTCAGAATATTCTTTTGGAAGGATTGTAATCAGAATAGAAGCACTGTTCACGAGGATATCAAGATACATTTTGTAATCAACAAAATCATCAATCGAATCATTTGGTTAGTGTTGATTAAATTATGTGTTCTTATTAATTGCATATTGTTGATTGAATTGTTAGAAAATATAATTCACAATTGGTATCAGAGACTTAGGGATGAATCATTCTGATTGAGACTGAATTTTTTTTTATGTGTTCTTGAGTATTTTTTCGGAAAAACCCTAAAATCACTAGGGGTTTTGATTCTGTTGATCATTCTCAGTGATAATTGGATCGAAGGTTAAAGTTTCAAAGACGAATCAATTGAATATAAACTTGTTTTGATTTTCAAAACACAGAAAAAGATCTAAGCAATTTTCTGAAATTTTGAAAAGTTCAAAAACCGGTACTGTTTCATTGAAAAAATCAGTTTTAGATCCATTTTTGCATAAAAGTGCTTTACACAAAGTGTTTGTATTCAAAAACCTTACCTTCGATTACAATTTGAATGAAATTGGGTAAAATTTGGATTTAATCTGAATTTCAGACTTGAAAAAGCTGAAAATACTAAGAAACTCGAAATATACACATCATGTGTGTAAATCGAGTTGAGTATATTAGTTAATCGAGTCGGGTACCTTAGTTAATCGAGTTGGTTATCATAGCTATTCGAGTTGGTTATCTTAGTTATTCGAGTTGTGTCTTACTATTACTCGAGTTGACAACAATCTGTTAACAAACTTGAATTTCAGAACAACATCATTCGTGTTTTATATAAAACTCATTCGAGTTTTATATAAGACCCATTCGAGTTGTGCAAGACTCATTCGAGTTTTGTAGAAGACTCATTCGAGTTTTGTATAACATTGATTCGAGTTTTACAGAAGACTCATTCGAGTTTGTGTATAAGACAAGTTGTCATATACTTGATTCGAGTTTTATCAGAAACACATTCGAGTTTGATCAAACACACATTCGAGTTTGATCAAACACACATTCGAGTTTGATCAAACACACATTCGAGTTTGATCAAAGACACAATCGAGTTTAACCATAAACTCAATCGAGTTTGACACTACATTCATTCAAGTTTCACTCATAACACAAGAACCATTCAAGTTTGACACACACATTAATCCAAACACAATTCACTGTCTGAATTAAGCTGCTTATTGCTACTAACAAGTCATTGTGTTGTAGATTTTAGTACTAATCTGTGTTTCAAGGTGTGATCAAACTTTTCAATCTCATTCGGAGTTCATTTGATCTTGGTCAAGTTTCCCAACGATCAATCAACATGTCTAAAGATGCACTTGCTATGGGATCAGAAACCAAACCCCCAATCTTATACAGGGGAGAATATGTCCAATGGCGGGAGCGGTTTCTTGAATTTATAAGTTTCCATGATTTGTCTGAAGAAATGCTGAAATCATTAAATGAAGGACCAGCAATTTTTATGGAAACGATCCCAGGAGTACCAACTGGCAATCCCCCAATACCACCGAGAACTGTTGAGGTCACAAACCTAACAGAGGCCCAGAAAAAGAGAAAGTTAGGGGACAAGACTGCCAGAAAACTATTGTTGATTTCAATCCCCAATGATATATACACTTGTCTGACAAATACAAAGACTGCTAAGTCCATCTGGGATGAAGTATGCAAAATCATGAGGGGATCAGACAGAGCTGCTACTAATAGGGCTAGGAATAGTCTAATGACGTTTGAGAACTTCAGAGCTCGTGAAGGTGAGCTTTTGGAAAACACTTACCTCAGATTTGTGAATCTGGTAAGTGAAGTAAAAAGAAACGGAGTGACAAAGTCCAACTTGGACATCAATGTCAAATTTTTAAATGTGCTAAATCCAGAATGGGAAAAATATGCTATGATCATCCAACAAACGAAAGATATTGAGGAGATGGATTTTCATATGCTATTTGAAAACCTCAACAACTACCAAGAAGTTGTATTGAGGAAAATATCTGGAAAGAAGAAAGCGGAAAAAGAAACTGCTGATCCACTAGCTCTACTGGCGGATAAAAAGTATAAATACAAGCTGAAAAAGGAAAAGAGAGCAGTAATCAGCAGCACATCTTCTGAATCAGAATCATCAGATTCATCTGCAGATCCAGAAATAGAAGAGATGAAAAAGCAGATGGCACTGCTTACGAAGGCATTTCAGAAGAAATTTTACAGGAAGCCAACCAACAACAAAATGCGCTACAAAACAGGTTCAAGGAAAGTTGAGAAAAAGGATAAATATAAGAAAGCTGGAGAAAGTAGTACACGAAAGTCTGACAAATATGAGAAGTCAGATAAATCAGCCAAGAAGGAGTCTGAGCAGAAATGCTATAACTGTGGAAAACCAGGTCACTATGCCCGGGAATGCAGATCTCCTGTAGTCAAAAATTCAGACTACTATACAAGAAAGGCACTCTTGGCCAAAGAGAAAGAGTCAGGCAAAGCTCTTATGGCAGAGGACGATCATTGGTTACAGTTATCAGAAGACGATGATATCTTGGATGAAGATGCCCATATTTGTCTAAAGTCAGAAATTTTCAATGAATCTGAACTGAGTGAATCAGCTATGATAGCTGAAGATGAGGTGTGGGTTGACTGACTGATGAAGAGGATGCAGATAGGAGAGAATCTGAGTCTGATGAAGAAGAAGCAACAGAAGAAGTTGCATTAATGGCATCTGGCCAAAATGAAGCTGAAAATGAGGAAGATTCAGAGTCTGAAAACTCAGATGATTCAGAAGGACCGGAGGTAAATTCTAATTCAGATTCTGATATTGATGACTCATGCATCTTAGAAGAAAAACTAACTAATATGGCTTTCATGCTTAAAAAGTTTGAAAAATCCTTAAAGGCAGAAAAGAAAAAGGTTCATTCTTTGGAAAACAAACTTCGAAATGAACACAATTTAGTTCTAGATTTTTCCAAAGATAAAGCCTTAGCTTTACGAGCTGTCTCAGACTTACAAGATAAGGAAAAAGAACTTCAAAGCAGTATACTTAATCTGAATCACAAAATATCTGATTTACAAGAAAGTCTGAGAATAGCTGAGTTAGAAGCCTCAAACTTTTCTGTAAAATATCATGCCATATTTGAAGAGAGAACTAAACTTTATGAGAAAATAAAAAAGATGGAGGATGAATTTAATAGAAGAGGGCAAACAGATCAAACAATATATTTAAATCAACCAAAAGATACAGAGTTTTATAACTCTAAATCTGGTATTGGTTGGGAAAATCCTAAGTATCTGACAAAAGCTATATCAAATTCACCAACACTATACGATGTTAGATACATGAATTTAGGATTAAAAATGACATTCATGAAAGCATCTGAAGAAGTAGAATCTAGCGAAGAAATAAAAAGATTAAGATCAGACAAAATGCAAAATTATGTTGATTATACAAAGATAAATGAAACAAGCAACATTATTGATACTAAAGAAGAGTTAATTCAAACTTATTCTGATAAGAATTTGTCTGAATTATCAACTCAGTCTCAAAAATTATATTTACCAAATTCAATTTTAGAACAGATAAATTCTGATTTAGAATTGAAAATTAAAAATTTTGAGACAGAGAATGGAACTCTCAAGGCAGAATTAATTAAAATGGAACAAATGTTGCAAAATAAGCCTAAACACATAAATGTGTCTGATCCACAATCAACAACTTCTCTAGACTCTATTAATTCAGAGAAAGAATTTGATCTGTACATGCACTCTGATGATAATTCATTAGATCAAATGTTTGGTAAAATTGATGAATTTATCAAACCTTTGACTAATAAACAATCAAATGGTAATAAAGCACCTGTTAAAATTCTGCAAAGAATGGCTACAGAGTCTTTAAAACCATCTGAAAAATCACCATCAATACAACAAAAGAAGGAGAAAACAAAATTTTTTGTTCAGTCTCCTAGTTTTGAAAAAGGTGAATCATCTTCATCAACGGACTATATTGCACTTAAAATCAAATCTTCAACAGGTATGAAAAACTTACAGAAGAAACGAGTTTCTAAATCCACTAATTCTCATACTTCTTTTATGCCAGATATCATTGTGAACGGTTCGAGAAAACAAGTATGGCGAAAGAAGAAAAGAGAAGAGAAAAACAAGATTATAAAACAAGAATGGCGCGTGAAAGAAAAAATTGTTACAGATAGAAATAGCAAAATTGAACATTCTGTCTGTAATAATGATAAACTTGTTAATAATTCTTGTATTAAATTTTCAAGAACGAAATTAATTGCTTTGAATTCTTATGTTTGTAAGCCTGAAACTGTGAAATATAATAAGCTCGTATGGCAACCAAAGAAAAAGGACCCATTTTATGAACAGAAAAAGGTTCCACAGAAAAATATTTCAAAAACAATTCCACCGCGAATTGTACAAAAGTGGATACCCAAAAGAACAGTTCAAAAATGGGTACCTAAAATAAATTCAAATGATAAGCTAAAAGCCATATCAGTTAGAAAAACAAAAGATACTATGCATGATTTACCTAAAACAAAAGTACCCAACTACAAGTGGGTACCTCATGTGCTACTTCGTTTTATAGGTAAACCATGTCTGGTACCTTGACTCCGGATGCTCCAAACATATGACCGGACAACGAGACACACTCACGGACTTTGTAGAAAAGTTCTGTGGGACGGTTAGATTTGGAAACGATCAGTTTTGTCCGATCAAAGGATACGGAAGTCTGAAGTATGACAAAATCACCATCCAAAAGGTCTTTCATGTTGACGGTCTTGGTCACAATCTATTTAGTATTGGACAACTGTGTGATAAGGGGTTAGAAGTCAACTTCAAAGCCAATCGGTGCAGCATCAGATCCGCAGAAGGAAAAGAAATTCTAGCAGGAAACAGGAAAACAAATTTGTACTCCATTGATTTAGCCTCGATCAATCTGAAGAAAGATGTCTGCTTATTGTCAAAAGCAACATCTAAAACAGCATGGCTGTGGCATCGTCGCCTTTCGCATTTAAATTTCAATGAGCTGACCAACCTAGCAAAAGGAGGGTTAGTTAAAGAGCTGCCGGCGCTCAAATTTCAAAAAGAGCAACTATGCGCGGCATGTGAAAAAGGAAAGATGACAAGAGCCACACACAAATCCAAAACAGAACACTCATCCACAAGAGCACTAGAGTTACTGCATATGGATTTGTGTGGACCAATGAGAGTACAAAGTATAAATAAGAAACGATATGTATTGGTGATAGTTGATGACTATTCACGATACACATGGGTGTTTTTCCTGAGATCCAAATCAGATGCAACCGAAACCATCATAGACTTCATCCGAAAAATACAAGTAAAGTTGCAACTCACAATTCAGACAATCCGCTCAGACAATGGAACAGAGTTCAAGAACAAATCACTTGACTCGTTCTTGAATTCAGTAGGAATTACACTTCAGTTCTCAGCTGCTCGAACTCCACAACAAAACGGTGTCGTTGAAAGAAGAAATCGGACACTAGTGGAATCAGCTAGGACGATGTTGGCCTACTCCAATTTACCATTGTTCTTGTGGGCAGAAGCGGTTGCAACAGCTTGTTTCACACAAAACCGTTCAATAATAAATAAAAGATTCGGAAAGACTCCGTATGAACTGATTAACAAACGAATACCTAATATTAAATTTTTCCATGTCTTTGGTTGCAGATGCTTTATATTGAATGATAAAGACAATCTGGGAAAGTTTAATCAAAAGGCGGATGAAGGAATCTTCATCGGGTATTCAAAGGAGTCGGTTGCTTTCCGAGTGTACAACAAGAGAACCAAGACAGTCAACGAGAGCGTAAATGTTAAATTCGACGAAGGAGTGGTAATGGCTTCTGAACACACCAGTTCAGAACCCGAACCTAATATGCAGACTTCAATGGAGTCAATTGGACAAAATGCTGAACATTCTGAATTAAATAAGTTGTTTGAGAACTTTTATGACGACTATTTTGAAACGCCCAAATCTAATGTTCAAAATTTGGTGCCTGACAGGATAACTGAAGATCCAGTCGTAGTTTCAGATCTTTCTCAACAACAAAGTTCAGAAGAAACTGGAGAAGCTTCAACAGCAAATGTGCAGTCAACTACTGAGATTGTACAACCAATTGAACCTCCACATTCTTCTGAAACCCCCATTACTTCTGAACAGTCAGAAGCTCCTACCTCAGATGTTCCACCTACAACATCTGCAGTAACTCCCGAACCATATCTAGATCTCAATCCCAACCAAGATCCAATAGAACCGTTTCCACATACAGTTAAGTGGACAAGAAATCACCCAATAGAGAACATCATTGGTGATCCATCTGCGTCAGTCCAAACCAGAAGGGCTACAATAAATGAATGCTTATTTTCAAAGTTTTTGAGTAAAATTGAGCCTAAAAATGTAAAAGAAGCCCTTCTGGATGCTGATTGGAATGTGGCGATGCAAGAAGAACTCAACCAGTTCGAACGGTTAAAGGTCTGGAGACTTGTTGAGCGCCCAAAAGACAAATCCATAATAGGCACGAAATGGATCTTCAAGAACAAGAAAGATGAACACGGTGTCATTATTCGGAATAAAGCTCGTCTCGTGGCCAAAGGATACAGCCAACAAGAAGGGATTGATTATGATGAAACATTCGCACCAGTTGCACGCATTGAAGCTATAAGGATGTTTTTAGCTTTTGCTGCTCATAAAAATTTTACAGTATATCAAATGGATGTCAAAACTGCGTTTTTAAACGGGGAGCTAACAGATGAAGTATATACATATCAGCCCGAAGGATTTACTGATCCTTCGAAACCTGATCATGTATATATTTGGGATAAGTCACTGTATGGCCTTAAACAAGCACCTCGTGCTTGGTATGATGCACTTTCAACATATCTGTTGAAATGTGGATTTACAAAAGGTGCAGTTGACACAACCTTGTTTATAAAACGTCAAGGGTCAGATATCATAGTTATACAGATATATGTAGATGATATAATATTTGGGTCTACAAATCCAGAATTTTGTAAGAAATTCGCATTTTTAATGTCCTAGAAATTCGAAATGAGCATGATGGGTGAAATAAATTTTTTCTTAGGATTACAAGTAAAACAATTAACTGATGGTATCTTTATCAATCAGTCAAAATACATACAAGACATGTTAAAGAAATTTAACATGGTCAATAGTACTCCTATGAAAACTCCCATGGCTCCGGATTCAAAATCAAAACTCGATGCGGACATCTCAGGGAAACCTGTAGATGTGACTCATTATCTATAATTGGGTCATTAATGTACTTAACAGCCAGTAGACCAGATATTATGTTTGCTACATGTGTCTGTGCTAGATATCAGGCAAATCCAAAAGAATCACACTTAACAGCTGCAAAACGAATTTTAAGATATCTCAAAGGAACTCCAAATCTTGGTTTGTGGTATCCTAAGGAGTCTTCATTTAATCTGACTGCTTTTTCTGACGCTGATCACGCAGGTGATAAGATGGACAGAAAGAGTACATCAGGAGCAGTACAATTCTTAGGTGACAAACCCATATGTTGGTCATCCAAGAAACAACATTGTGTTTCATTGTCTACAGCTGAGGCACAATACGTTGCTGTATCTTCATGCTGCTCTCAAGTGTTGTGGATGAAAAGCCAACTGCGTGATTACGGGTTTACACCAAAGAAAATTCCAATATACTGTGATTCTCAGAGCGCAATAGCTATTGCATCAAATCCGGTGCAACATTCAAAAACGAAACACATCGACATTCGGTATCATTTTATAAAAGATCATGTAGAAAATGGAAATATAGAATTATATTTTGTTCCTACTGAATATCAACTAGCTGATTTGTTTACCAAAGCGTTAGATGAAAAGCGGTTTAATTTTTTGGTATACAAATTAGGTATGTTGAATCGTTAAGATTTAATACTTCAGTAGTTTCAAACTTATAATTTTAAAATTTCATTTTGAAGTGATTTTTATCTAATGTTGAATTCATGAATCATAAAAGTTTATATTCTTTGGAATTTAACAAGATCTGGATTGTCATGTGCAGGGGGAGCAGAAAAGAAATTTATCTGATTTTGCATAAATCTGATAAAAATTATCTGTTAGCCGAGCAACTTTCAGAAATTCAAGGGGGAGCAAATGCATTTTGTTAATACTTTTAATTTTTTGTTTTTGTTTGTGTTTTTCATTTTTTTTTGTGTGATGTGTATGTGAAATTTTTTTTCTCAAGTATAATTTTTTTTTTAGTTCATTTTAAAATTTTTTTTTTGCTGATTAAATTTTTTTTGAAATTCAAATTTTGTTTTAGTCACAATTTTTTTTTGAAAAATGGGTATGTGGGCTAATGTGGTTTAGAAGATGGGCCGAATGTTAAAATTGAAAATTTTAAAAAGTGGGCCGGGTGAAAGTTGAATATAAATTTGAATTTTCATATTCAAATTTACTTTTTCGAATATTCATTTCTCTTTCATCTTCTCCAAAAAGCTTCCTTCACTTTCAAGAAAGCTAAAACCCAACAACCGACAAGTTCATATCATCAAAATTGTGAGTAAAACTTTATTTTTCTTTAATATTTCAGTTAGTATGAGCATATTTTCAGTATATTTGTTTGAATGTAAGTATGTGTTCGTATTTTCAGTTTTTATGTTCATGGCCGTTAATGGCAAATTGTTGGATTCTTATTTGAAACTGAAATTAATTGTGTAATGATGTTTGTATGGGTATTATGACTATGAATCTGAAATTTTCTAAGTCATTTCTACCTAACAAAAACAGAATCATTGATTTGTGAATGGAACAGTTTCGATTTTTTTAATAAACTGAAATTTGAATTTTTAACAACTGTAAAGTTGTTTTTGTTCAAAGTTCAGTAAAACAAATGTGTTTAAAACACATTTTCGAGGGGGGTACAAGTTTTAAAACACTGAAACACATCTCTGAATTCAAATTCATAAAATCAGAGTGTTTTAGACTTGTAAGAATAGAAAAAGATATTTCTCGAATAAAGCTTCATTCGAGTTGAATGAAAGAGTCATTCGAGTTGAATGACAAAGTCATTCGAGTTGTGTGAAAGAGTCATTCGAGTTGCACGGAAGTATTATTCGAGTTGCATTTGTCAGTAATTCGAGTTTGATGATGACTCATTCGAGTTGATGTATATTAAACTCAGAGTTAATCGAGTTTAATACACATTATATTCGAGAAAGAATTGTGCTTTATGCGAGTTGTCAAGTGTATCTAACACTTAGCAAATTTTCAGCACATAAGTACTTAAGGCTTATTCGAGTTTAGGACATATATAATTCGAGTTTTACATATCATCATTCGAGAAAACTCAAGACTGATTCGAGTTGAGTCAAACTTCATTCGAGTTGCATATAGACATATTCGAGTTTTATAGACTCATCATTCGAGTTTTACTGAGACTTATTCGAGTTTCATATACTTATCATTCGAGTTGTATCTAGGCTCATTCGAGTTGTCTCATGTGTCATCCGACATAGTTCAAGTATGATTCGAGAAACTTACAGTTTCATTCGAGATACAGCAGAAAATTTTTCCAAGTGTGAAATTTTTTATGTTTTAAGAAAAATGTCACATTTTTTTTAAGAAATTGTTATAAAGTTGTGTTTTTCTAACATTGGTCTCTAAACGATTGACTCTGGAGTCCTTTCAATAATTTTCAATTATTGTCAGGAATCCCGATGCTTTTAATAGAAAATCACAAGTTTTTACAATTTCTATAAAAATGTTACAATTTTTCTACATTTTTGACAGATGTCATTTAAGTATATGATATGACTAACATGATGTTATTTTGTGTTACAGGTGTTCAAATGGCATCCCCAGTTCAATCCCAAAATTCAAATTCCTCTGATTCCCATTCATCTTCAAATCATACCCTTGTATCTACCCCAGTCAGATCAACCTCAGTGGCCCGTTCCTCACAAACACATATTATCCCAGATAATCAACTTGTCAAACCAAAACATTGCCTTCCTTTCCGTGACAATAACCACCGTTTAGATTCCAAAGTCATTAAAGTAAGCCATCCTATAATTGTGGACATTCTGAAAGGCCATCCACTTGGCTATCTGCTTCAGTATAAGCCGTCTATTCCACAAGTATATTTACAACAATTTTGGCACACTGTCAAATTTGTTCCTGCGGACGGAAATCATCATTTTAAAGTGACAATTGATCAATTCAAGACGAAAATCACTCTTGCAAGGCTACGTCACAATTTATTTCTTCCAAGACGAATAGACACTGTGAACTTCCCAGAGTTAGCAGATTTTGAAGATTTTGTTTCAGATGAAGAGCTTGTCCATGATTTAATTTGTCTAGGCTACTCAAAGCCACTTCCAAAGAGCTCCAAATTTCACAGAAATGGTTTAAATGGCGAATGGTACACACTGTTTGGTATCATAAATCGGTGCATGACTTCAAAGCATACTGGAATTGACAGATGCAGTATTCATTGCCTGAGGATATTTCATGGGATTGCATTCAACAAACATTATGACTTTGCTCAGTGTATATGGGAAGATTTAAAGGAGATTGTGCTTGCTAAAACTACAAACAGAGCAAGGAAGTTTGTTCCACTTCAAAGGTTTATCCAGATTCTTATCCGAGGGATCTTAAGGGCTAATGAAAATATTCCAAAGAGAGCCAATTCTCAGAGATGCCCAGACTATGTCATGATGAGTTTGCATGAAGTGCCGGACTCCCTAAATGCCAACATAATGCCAATTCCAGAGTCATTGCTCAAGTATGCTGATCAAGAAAGTGAACATGTGAAATTATATAGAATAGATCATGCTCCGATAGAGACCCAAGAACCGGGATCTCTTAGCCCAGGAGCTTTAAGGATAGAGGAACCTCAGCAAGGGGCTGAAGTTCAGGTTGCCCGATCTGAGAGTGAGGGAGAAGGAAGTGTGAGGGGTGGTGAGGAAGAACAAGAAAAATCTGATTCTGAGAGAACATTATCTGATATTCAAGAAGAAGAGGGAGAAGGTGATGATGATGATGATGGTGATGATGGTGGTGATCATCATGAGGGAGGGGGAATGATGATTGATATTGTGCAAATGGCTGTAGAGAGTGTGAGGGAGACCCTAAGCCCAGAAAGCTAGGAATTACCCACATCCACTGTTAGCTCTCCTATGGGAGTTAGCATTGACCAAGTCAGTATCCCACTGACGATTGCACGCCCAACTATCCACTCAGTCTCCTCTCAACAGGAGACTGTTTCAATTGCACACAGGGATGAGCCACATGATCTATCCGAAAGTCACTTGGACTTGATGGATATTGAAACTAGTACACAATTGCCCGTGTGTACGACTTCGTTTGAATCACTGAGTCTAGCTGATATACACTTTAGGACACTTGCGTCAACTTCATCTGTTGAAGTTAGTGTGGTTGAACTGAGTGTTCCCACTGGAACATCCTTAGTAACGGAAGCATTTGTTGCTCCGTCACTTGAAGAGGGTGGAAGTCCAGTCAGAGAAATGCCAATATCAACTCTGAGCACTGGTCACACAGAAGTTCTTTATACAAGTTCGACTGTTGTGTCAACTGGAAGTCTCCGTGACCCAGTAGTGAGTTTATCCCCGTTTGTGACTGAATCAACCTTGACAACAGCATTAAATGAAGTTGTTTCTGGAGTAAACACGCATGTCTCTAATCAACTGGCTGAGGTAATGGCTCAAATGACCAACATTCAGAAGTTTTTGAAGGGAAAGGATGTTGCGGAGGAGTCAGTTAAGAAAAATGAGTCAAAACAAACAATTGAAGAGTTGAAGGAAGAATTGAAAGATTTTGTGTTTGAGCAGTTTGACGAAATGCGGGAACGTATGATAAGTCTGGAAAATACAGTGGTAACGGCATTAGGTAATCTTTCTGAACGAGTGGCTGCAGTGGAAGAGACCTGCAAGGCTCAAGCTTCCTCATCAAAGAGGAAACATGATGAGCATGACGAAGACTTTGATGATGCTCCTCATGAGGGGGAGAAAAGGAGAAAGCTTGATCAATCAACGCCAGGGATTTTAATGCTGACATATCCAGAGAAGGAGCCGGAAGCTCAGGATAAAGAAGCCGGGGGTTCTAAACAGTCAGCTGGTGAACAGAGAGAACTGGGATTGATTCTTTATGAAGATGTTCCAGTTCCTTTGAACACTCAGCCCGATATTTATCAGTTTATTGAATATATTGATTCAGAGGAAGATGTACAAGAGAAAGAGAAAGAGCCGAGTATTCAAGAGACAGGAGAAGAAAGAGAGGAGTACATTGAATTGTCTGAAGATGATGACATAATTGCGTTGACAGATGTAGACTTTAGGGCTGAAAGGATAGAAGAGGAGGAAGTGTTAGTTGAAGAAATAATGAAAGATGTTGAATCAACACCAACGGTTGAAAAGCCTGAGGTGGTTGTACAGGTTAAAGAAGAGTTTGAAGAGTTTCCTGTTGAGAGCAGTATGGCTCAAGAAACAGTTGTTTTGAATGAAGTGGAGGTGATGGATAGATTTTTTAATGAATTTGTTCTGGCTGATGAATCAAAGAAGCAACACAGATTAAGATTTCAAGCACAACAAGTGGTGCAGAGGGAGATTCAAGATATGTTGACTCTGTTAAATAAGGATAAGAAAAAGGTGAAAAAGCTTGAACTACCAGAGAACATGTCTGTTGAGTTTATAAGGAAAAGAAACATGATGCCGTACATTGAAGACATTTTGGAGAAACGGATCTTTTGCAAAAAGCAAGCTCCATGCTCTTTTCACAAGTTATTCCGAGTTTTAGAGCCTAATATGCCCAATCTGGTCAACTATGCCAGTTTTATAACACCTTGCTTTTTATTTGCATTTTTATTTTTAGTAATTTTGAGCAATTTGCGTAAAATGATGTAATTTCGAGATTTAGTATAAATAGGAGTCGGGAGTTACATTTTCTCACTTTTGCAAAATCCTTCTAGCAAATTCCAGAGCTTCTCTCTCTAGCCCGAAACTTCTCTCTAACTTTTCTCTCAAACCGACCGGCCAAATCTCGAGTTCTATACGTCATCGGAAAGGTCTCGAAGTGTACTACTCGAATCTACCATTGCATGTGAGATTTCATACGGTTTTGAGGTAAGAAATGTCCTTTTCGTTTTCTGCACTTTCGGTTTTGAAGCTACAAATTCGAGTTTATCATTTTAGGCGATTTAAAGCTGATTTTGTATGAGTTTTAGCTAAAATATGGTAGGTTATGTATAATATAACTAAACCGAGGCTTATTACTTAGATTATTTGTGGATTTGAGGCTTGAAATGCATGTTTAAAGCTGTAGCATATGAACAAACTCGAGAATGCGTAGAACAAACTCGAAAATAGATAGATCAGACTCGAATAGAGTTAAATTCGAGTATGGGGTTCGAATCTAGCCTTAGATTCGAATGAAGGTTCGAATCTAAGACCCCTTCGAGTCTGTCATCGAGTCTGACTCCCTATGTTCGAGTCTGTACCTTCGAATTTAGCATGATGAGGTTCGAATCTAACCATTTTTTTCGAATCTACCTTCGAATCTGTCTACATGTGCTCGAATCTATCCATTAAATTCGAATTTAATTTATAAAAATTAATGAGCAACGCGTAAATTAGCAAAATAAATAGCAAAATGATTAGTTAGAAGTTATGGCTTATAGATATAGGAATATTGAGCTAGCAATATTAATTTAGCACATGTTCTGTAATATTAAACTTCAGATATTATACATAAGCTGTTTAGCCCAGCTGCGAGTCAAAGCCAGTGCCAGTCTATATTGAGCCTAGATAAGCAAGTGCAAGCATTATAAAGCAATTTAAAGCGTAAATAAGCCTGAGCAAGCATTACAGAGCATTTCAAAGCATTTTCAGTACTGTGAGTAACAGTTATTCTTGTTTACATGTTTTATATGAAATTGAGACATAAATTGCTTCTATGTGACTTCTTTGGAATTCAATAGACTTTTGTGAGTGAAGGCGAACACTGTGGTACAGGTGATGCCCAGCTTAGCCGGATCTTACATTTGATCTATTAATATGCATATTTATCTGCTATCTGTTTATTGTTCTGCATACTATACAGCAAGCCTTGTTTTAGCGTTTCTTTGTGCATCTCATAAGCATTATATTTAGCGAGCAAGCAATTCTGATGTTCACCACTATCCCTTGAGCATTATGCGGGTAGCTAGCCCCGCATCACAGATTGATCATCTGTCAGCGGTAAACCCATAGTGGTGGCATCTCCGTTCTGCGTGAAATGTCTCAATTGTGCAGCGTTCTTTCTGGGTATTAAGCAAATGAGCAAGCAAGCAAGCAAGCATAACAGCCTTTATAGGCATTTTCGCCTCATATTTTACATGCATTCATGAATATCTGTTTACTCACTAAGCATTAGCTTACAGTTGCTACTCACAATTTTTACAGGAAAAGGTAAAGAACAAGCTGGACCTTCTGCTTAGGTCTATTTTCTGATCAACCCAGAGGACTTAGCTAACTTTCAGCTTGTGGTATAGCTTTATGGTGCCTTGGGTTTTGGGTAGCTGCTTTTATTTATGTTATGATGTTTTTAGCAACTTAGTACTGTAACCTTGTAGCACGAGTAGTGCAAGACTTATTGTAATATTTTATTTAGCTTTATGCATTTATTCTTATTTCCTGGGATTAGCAAGCGTGTTTTGAAGCAAGGATGTGACAGGATGGTATCAGAGCATTAGTTTGAGGGATTCAAGTGTTAGCAATAACACTTGGACTCAAACTTTTAAGCAAAGATATTAGCTTCGAATGTCTAGGCTTTAACTTGACCTGAGATAGGCTTTGACTTTGCTTTAGGAATTGGGAAATGGGGTAGAATAGGAGTTATGCCTATTCTTATGCAAGTATTATTTATATAATTTCAGAACATGTCTGGATCTGGTGAAGGAGCTGGAGGTGGACTCACTCCTGAACAGATCATGCAAATCATGCAAACTATGCTTAACGAGAACAATGAGCGTCAAGCTAAGTTCTTACAAGATCAGTTTCGTGCTCGTGATGAAGCCGAAACTAAGCGTAGAGAAGAACGTAGGAAACAACAGCATGACGACACTGGACGCCACAACGACGACACCGACGAGGAGGAAGCCCCTGTAGTCCCTCCTAAGGGCTGCAACTTCCGTTACTTTAAGGCTTGCGGAGCTCAACCTTTTAAGGGTGCTGCAAATTCGATCGAAGCGCTTGAGTGGATCACTGGCATCGAGCGGATTTTTCTCATTAGTGACTGTGCTGAAGAATCAAAGGTCAGCTTCGCTACAACACTGTTCGAGGGTGGCGCTGTTATGTGGTGGAGATCTCAGGAAAACATGCACGGAGCCAACTGGATTAAGTCCCTATCTTGGGATGAATTCAAAGTTATTTTCTTTCGTCAGTACTGCCCAGCTGATGAAAAGAAGCGTTTGGAAGAGAAGCTGATGTCTCTTACTCAGGGAACCAAATCGGTGACTGAGTATGAGATTGAATTCACCCGACTAAGCTTGCTGTCTGACTATCAAGTCGCTACTGAAGAGCGAAAGATCGATCGTTTTCTTATGGGTCTACATCCCGAGTATCAGAAGTTCTTGAAGCACCGGGGATATACCAACTATGCTGACTGTGTTGAAGCTGCTCGAATTCTCGAGCAGGATTTTATTCGAGCTGGAGGAGTTCCTACTTCCTCTATTAACCCGACATGTCCATCACCGCCCAAGAAATCGCGCACCGGAAGCTATTCTGGATCTTCATCCAGATATTCTCAGCCACAGCAGTCTCAGTACCGACAGTTCAGCTCGCCTACGGCACAGCAAACTCGATCTTATGCGGTACATTCTGAGCCGAGGCAGTGTCGCCGCTGCCAGAAGTCACACATTGGGCGTTGTAACCCCAATGATGTGAGGTGCTATGTGTGCAACGAAATAGGACATAGCAGTGAAGAATGTCCTAACAGAGTTAAAGTTTGCAACAATTGTTTACGCCCTGGACATAATGAGCATGCATGTACGCATCCGTTCAGCATGATTTACCCGAGTGCAGAGCATCATCCGCGATTGCAGCAGCAGCAATACCGACCTCAGCAACAACATCAACAACAACAGCAAAGACAAAATCAACCGGCCCGGCATAGCACATCGCGAGGAGGTTCTAGTCGCCGTAACGAGCCAACTAGGAGTCAGAATCGCGCATTTCAAATAACAGCCGAGCAAGCGAAGGAAATACCAGATGTGGTATCTGGTACGTTTCTTGTTAACTCTATCCCTGCTAGAGTTATTTTTGATTCAGGAGCCAATCGCTCTTTTATATCAAGTGCATTTGCATCTAAGCTTGGAATTACTCCGACAACTCTACCTGTTATCTTTGATATTGAAACGGCTAGTAATGTAAGTGTGTCTACCGATAAAATTTACCGTGACTGCATCATTTTGCTCGACAACTGCACATTCCAACTTGACCTCATTCCTATGGACTTTCACGAATTCGACGTCATCGTCGGTATGGATTGGCTTGATCATCATGACGCCAACATTGTCTGCAAGAAGAAGTTGATAAAGCTCACTACACCGGATGGCCGCAGTATCTGCATCTATGGTGACAGAAAGAAAGGTGATTTATGTTTAATTTCTGTAGTCAAAGCTAGGAAACATATAGCTAAGGGTTGCGTGTCATACTTAGCATATGCAATAGATGCTAAGTCTGAAAAGAAAGCATTAGCCGAGGTTCCGATAGCCTCCGAGTTTCCCGATGTCTTTCCCGAGGACATCTCTGGACTCCCACCAGACCGTCAGGTGGAGTTCAGAATTGATTTAGTGCCCGGCGCGGCACCGATTGCTCGAGCCCCTTATAGACTTGCACCTGCAGAGATGCAAGAAATGATGAAGCAATTGCAAGAATTGCTAGATAAGGGACTCATACGACCAAGTTCATCTCCCTGGGGAGCTCCTGTTTTATTCGTTAAGAAGAAAGATGGGACTCTCCGGATGTGCATTGATTATAGGGAGTTGAACAAGGTAACAATAAAGAACAAATATCCATTGCCCAGAATAGACGATCTTTTCGACCAGCTTCAGGGAGCCAGTTACTTCTCAAAGATCGATCTTAGATCTGGGTATCATCAGCTCAAAGTTCATGAAGAAGACGTCCCTAAAACGGCTTTCCGTACCAGATATGGGCATTACGAGTTTCTTGTTATGCCCTTTGGCCTTACAAACGCTCCTGCGGCGTTCATGGATCTGATGAACCGCGTTTGTAGACCAATGCTCGATAAGTCTGTTATCGTCTTTATAGACGATATTCTCATCTACTCGAAAACTGAAGCTGAGCATGCTGTGCATCTTAGAGAGCTGCTAGAGTTGCTGCGCAAGGAGCGACTTTACGCCAAGTTCTCTAAATGCGAATTTTGGTTGCGACAGATACAATTCCTTGGTCATGTGATATCTGGTGAAGGAATCTCTGTGGATCCTTCTAAGATAGAAGCCATTCAAAATTGGGAAGCTCCCAAATCAGCTACTGAGATCCGAAGTTTCTTGGGATTGGCGGGTTACTACCGTCGATTCATTAAGGACTTCTCAAAACTAGCCATGCCTCTTACATCTCTTACTCGCAAGAATGTTCCCTTTATTTGGGAAGAAGCTCAAGAGACCGCCTTCCAAACTTTAAAGCAGAAACTCACCGAAGCGCCTATTCTGGCCTTACCCGAAGGTAATGAAGACTTTGTAGTCTTCAGCGATGCTTCATATCAAGGGCTTGGGTGTGTTTTGATGCAAAGAGGCAGAGTCATAGCATATGCTTCTCGCCAACTTAAGGATCATGAAAAGAGTCATCCGACTCATGACCTTGAACTTGCTGCTGTGACTTTTGCGTTGAAAACATGGCGGCATTATCTCTACGGCACCAAATGTCAGCTGTATACGGATCACAAGAGCCTTAAGTATATATTCAGCCAGAAGGAGCTCAACATGCGCCAGCGACGCTCCATGGAACTCATCAAAGACTATGACTGTGATATTCTTTATCACCCTGGCAAAGCGAATGTGGTGGCCGACGCATTGAGTCGTAAATCCTACTCTGCTAAATGTCTCTATACCTTGACTCATACTTCGTTTTCATCAACTTTGATCGATGAAATTCTCGTTGCTCAAGCCGAAGCCCTAAAAGAAGAAAACCTCAACTCTGAGGACATGAAAGGGCAACTTCAGTTCTTAACCGATAGCCCTCGTGGCTTGAAGCTTTTCAAAAATCGTGTCTGGGTTCCGAAATTTGGTAATGTTCGACAGAAAATTCTTTCGGAAGCCCACTGTTCTAACTTCTCGGTACATCCTGGCAGCACCAAGATGTACAACGATCTAAAAGCCGAATATTGGTGGCCCGGTATGAAAAGAGACGTAGGCCAATATGTTGATAATTGTGTTACATGCCGATTAGTCAAAGCGGAGCATCAGCAGCCTTACGGCAGTCTTCAGCCCTTACCGATCCCCGAGTGGAAGTTCGATCACATAACGATGGACTTTGTGACGAAGTTGCCGACTACACGAAGACAGCACGACGCAATATGGGTTATCGTGGATCGCCTAACCAAAGTCGCACATTTCATTCCGATTCGCGAAAACTATTCACTTGAGAAACTAGCCAAGTTGTACATAGACGAGATCGTTACACGACACAGTGTGCCTTTGTCAATTGTTTCCGACCGCGACAGCCGGTTCACTTCAAGGTTCTGGAGTGCATTGCAAAATGGATTAGGTACTAAGATCAGAATGAGCACAGCGTATCATCCACAGCCTGATGGCCAGAGTGAGCGTACGATCCTTACACTCGAAGACATGCTGCGGGCATGTGTTCTTGAGTTTAGCGGTAGTTGGGATGACCACTTGCCGTTAGCAGAATTTTCTTATAACAATAGTTACCACTCATCTATCAAAGCCGCACCTTTCGAAGCCTTATACGGACGCAAGTGCCGAACTCCTACGTGTTGGCATGAAGCCGGTGAAGCACCAATCGCCGGTCCCGAGCTACTTCAGCAGACAAATGAAAAGATCCGAATCATACGTCAACGATTGGAAACTGCTCAATCTCGACAGAAATCGTATCACGACCGACGCCATAAACCTTTAGAATTCCAGAAGGACGACTATGTTGTATTAAAAGTCTCGCCGATGAAAGGTGTGTTCAGATTCGGCAAGCGTGGCAAGTTAGCACCACGATTCGTTGGTCCTTTCAAGATCACCGAGCGTGTTGGAACTCAATCTTATCTGTTGGACTTGCCAAGCGAACTGTCCAACATACACCCCGTGTTTCACGTTTCGCAACTAAGGAAGTGCAAAGAAGATGACAGAGAAAAGTGGGCCGATCATCTGACTTATAAGATTAATGAGAAGCTGCAATGTGACGAGCCTGAAGTCATTCTAGAGACAAAGATGAAGAAGTTGAGAAATCGAGAGGTAGCAATGGTGTTGGTGCAATGGAGAACTTCTCACGGAACTTCTCAGACCTGGGAATCTGAGCAGGACATGAGAGTTCGATATCCGCATCTGTTTGAGCCTTAGGTACTTCGAGGACGAAGTGCAAGCGTGGTGGGCTCATACTATAACACCTTGCTTTTTATTTGCATTTTTATTTTTAGTAATTTTGAGCAATTTGCGTAAAATGATGTAATTTCGAGATTTAGTATAAATAGGAGTCGGGAGTTACATTTTCTCACTTTTGCAAAATCCTTCTAGCAAATTCCAGAGCTTCTCTCTCTAGCCCGAAACTTCTCTCTAACTTTTCTCTCAAACCGACCGGCCAAATCTCGAGTTCTATACGTCATCGGAAAGGTCTCGAAGTGTACTACTCGAATCTACCATTGCATGTGAGATTTCATACGGTTTTGAGGTAAGAAATGTCCTTTTCGTTTTCTGCACTTTCGGTTTTGAAGCTACAAATTCGAGTTTATCATTTTAGGCGATTTAAAGCTGATTTTGTATGAGTTTTAGCTAAAATATGGTAGGTTATGTATAATATAACTAAACCGAGGCTTATTACTTAGATTATTTGTGGATTTGAGGCTTGAAATGCATGTTTAAAGCTGTAGCATATGAACAAACTCGAGAATGCGTAGAACAAACTCGAAAATAGATAGATCAGACTCGAATAGAGTTAAATTCGAGTATGGGGTTCGAATCTAGCCTTAGATTCGAATGAAGGTTCGAATCTAAGACCCCTTCGAGTCTGTCATCGAGTCTGACTCCCTATGTTCGAGTCTGTACCTTCGAATTTAGCATGATGAGGTTCGAATCTAACCATTTTTTTCGAATCTACCTTCGAATCTGTCTACATGTGCTCGAATCTATCCATTAAATTCGAATTTAATTTATAAAAATTAATGAGCAACGCGTAAATTAGCAAAATAAATAGCAAAATGATTAGTTAGAAGTTATGGCTTATAGATATAGGAATA
Source organism: Centrapalus pauciflorus (assembly GCA_020465985.1). Lineage (NCBI taxonomy): Eukaryota > Viridiplantae > Streptophyta > Magnoliopsida > Asterales > Asteraceae > Centrapalus > Centrapalus pauciflorus. The sequence goes on along the minus strand of JAANYP010005342.1, from coordinate 9,115 downwards.
TTGAGCTAGCAATATTAATTTAGCACATGTTCTGTAATATTAAACTTCAGATATTATACATAAGCTGTTTAGCCCAGCTGCGAGTCAAAGCCAGTGCCAGTCTATATTGAGCCTAGATAAGCAAGTGCAAGCATTATAAAGCAATTTAAAGCGTAAATAAGCCTGAGCAAGCATTACAGAGCATTTCAAAGCATTTTCAGTACTGTGAGTAACAGTTATTCTTGTTTACATGTTTTATATGAAATTGAGACATAAATTGCTTCTATGTGACTTCTTTGGAATTCAATAGACTTTTGTGAGTGAAGGCGAACACTGTGGTACAGGTGATGCCCAGCTTAGCCGGATCTTACATTTGATCTATTAATATGCATATTTATCTGCTATCTGTTTATTGTTCTGCATACTATACAGCAAGCCTTGTTTTAGCGTTTCTTTGTGCATCTCATAAGCATTATATTAGCGAGCAAGCAATTCTGATGTTCACCACTATCCCTTGAGCATTATGCGGGTAGCTAGCCCCGCATCACAGATTGATCATCTGTCAGCGGTAAACCCATAGTGGTGGCATCTCCGTTCTGCGTGAAATGTCTCAATTGTGCAGCGTTCTTTCTGGGTATTAAGCAAATGAGCAAGCAAGCAAGCAAGCAAGCATAACAGCCTTTATAGGCATTTTCGCCTCATATTTTACATGCATTCTTGAATATCTGTTTACTCACTAAGCATTAGCTTACAGTTGCTATTCACAATTTTTACAGGAAAAGGTAAAGAACAAGCTGGACCTTCTGCTTAGGTCTATTATCTGATCAACCCAGAGGACTTAGCTAACTTTCAGCTTGTGGTATAGCTTTATGGTGCCTTGGGTTTTGGGTAGCTGCTTTTATTTATGTTATGATGTTTTTAGCAACTTAGTACTGTAACCTTGTAGCACGAGTAGTGCAAGACTTATTGTAATATTTTATTTAGCTTTATGCATTTATTCTTATTTCCTGGGATTAGCAAGCGTGTTTTGAAGCAAGGATGTGACAAGTTTCTTGAGAAATAAGACACAAGAGGTTGAGAAGGTGAAGAGCGAATTCAGGATAGTGGATCTGGTGCAGATTGAAAAGGAAAGATTTGTTAAGGTTTTCTATCCGAAGTTTACTGTAACTAGATCTGATGGAAATACGTATGTATTCACGGAAGCTGACATGTTCAACATGCACTTGGTCGATATTGAAGATCTTTTTGACGAACTGTGCAGAAATAAAAGGAATGAACATTGTAGATTTGCGCTGAAGACATTGTTTCACTTTATGCATACCAAACTGGTATTAATGTCAGTGCAAGATCTACAGATTGGAGTTGAGAGAGGCATGAGGAAGATAAACATGACTGCACCTCACAGAGATATTAAATTTGCTGGTGAGCTTAAAGAGTTTCAAGTTATAATGGTGAAGCATCCAGCTGTCATGTATAAAGATAGGAATAAAAGGTTGAGAGCTATGAAGAGTGTTGAGCTGAACAAGTTTTCTGATGGAACGTTGATTAAGGTTTTGAATGGTTTGAAAGGCAAGCTGGCTGCAGATCAAAAGAGGAAGACAAAGAAAGGAGCTTTATCTGTTAACGATCGAAGACTCATGGTCGAGTTTATTTCTAAAATTGAATGGAGGCTGTCGGATCGGAAAAGTATTAGAAGATTTGAACAGAAGCTGGGCTTGTCAATTTGAAGACTTTGCTACTTTCATCAAAGGGGGAGAATGTTAGAATATGTTTTTGATTGATGAAAAATCAAAGTCTAGGGACTGTTTATGTATTTTCCTAATAGTTTGTAAATATGTATAAATAGTCTTTTTGACTTTCCAAATAGATAGACTTGTCAGAATATTCTTTTGGAAGGATTGTAATCAGAATAGAAGCACTGTTCACGAGGATATCAAGATACATTTTGTAATCAACAAAATCATCAATCGAATCATTTGGTTAGTGTTGATTAAATTCTGTGTTCTTATTAATTGCATATTGTTGATTGAATTGTTAGAAACTATAATTCACAAATACCAATAATTTTAGCCATTACCATATATACATTAATAAGAATTGAAAGTTTGTTTATGTTATATATATATATATATATATATATATATATATATATATATATATATATATATATATATATATATATATATATATATATATATATATATATATATATATATATATATATATATATATATGTATATATGTATATATGTATATGTATATGTATATGTATATGTATATGTATATGTATATGTATGTATGTATGTATGTATGTATGTAGACACACTTCATACATAATGCATGACTCCAAAATGTTTTATTTTAAGGGTAAATTACAAATTTCGTCCCTGTCGTTTATTATAAATTATGGATTAGGCCCTTTAACTTTAAAAATTACACTGACAGTCTTTGTGATTGAAGTTTTGTTACGAATTTCGTCATTTGGCCATTTCAAATGACCATTTTACCCTTGGTGTTTAATAATTATTATTAAAGTGTTGTTATTATTATTTTTAATATTATTAAATAATAATAAATATCTAAAAAATAAAAACTTCAGTAAAATTAATTTAATAATAAAACATTAATAAAGGATAATGATTTATTATTATTGTTAATTAAAAATCAAAAAGTAACGTTTTGAGTTTAGATTTTGAAAGTTTAAAATAAAGTAAAACTTTCTCTTTAAATCAAAATATAAATGCAATCATTATCAAAAAACATTAAAATTTGATGTTTTAAATTTTTTTTACACAAACAACTTTTTATGTTTTTAACACTTTCAGTAAACTTTTAAAAAAAATTACAGTTTAAATGTTTTGAAACTTTTTAGTTTAATTTTTTTTAAGGTTTAAAATTATTAAACTTTTTTTAAAATATATAAATTATTTTGAAATGTTTAAGTAAATTTTTTTAAAAATTCTAGAAAAATAGCAAAAGTTTTTGAAAAGTTTAGTTATATTTTATTGTTCACAAAAACGTTTAATGTTTTCTAGAAATTTCAGAAAGAGAACATAAAGTTGATAAACTATTTTATTTTTAACTTTTAATTACCAAAAATGATGAAACAATGATATATTTTTATAGATATTAATCCTCATTAAGAATCTTTTGATTTAAAAGAGTATTTAACAGATTTAATTTATTTTATTAATTAAAAAACGTTAGAAAAAGTTTAAAAAATCTAAACTTGAAACCTTTTTTTTATGTCGGTAATAAAAATAATTAATATATTTTTATAAATATTTATTATTCATTTTTATGTGTTTTACATTAAATTAATTTTATAATTTATTTTAGATTTATTTCAATTAGTTTATTATTTTATAATAATATAAATAATAATAAAAATAATATTAATGATAATTATGAAACATGTAAGGGTAAAATGGTCATTTTATATTCCCAAAGAACGAAATCCGTAACAAAACGTCAACCACAAGGACTGACAGTGTAATTTTAAAAGTTAAATGACATGATCCATAATTTCTAGTAAACCATAGGGACGAAATTTATAATTTAATGTAGATGTGTATGTTGATATGTCTAAAGTAATATGTACTTTTATTTTGAATTAATTGATGATGAAAAATAATTAGATTGCTCTCTAATACTATATCATAGAATTTGTGGTGACCTAAGATGGTATATGAAAAATAGTAATCAGGAATAACCGCACATAATGAATTTTGTTTATAAAAAATCATGTGCTAACAACTTTTATTAAAAAGCTTTGTTAATATGTAGCTGTTAAAAAAACTTTGATGTTTGAAACTTTTGATAAATTACTTCATACTTTATTTTAGTGTTCTATGCATTTTTCAAAGGGATAATTGCGCAAAAAACCACCAACTTGTCAGTTTTTTGTGATTAAAACCCCAAACCATTTTCCGTTGCATAAAAAAACCCCGAACTAACTAAAAATCAGTAAATCAAGGTTTTATCAATGGGTAACCGGTTGAAACCGGTTTTTAAATCCTACGTGGACCGGTAAATAACTTACGTGACATAAATTTTAATTGTTGAAACCGGTTGTCAAGTATTACACATCATTTAAACCCCCGTTGATGATGTATTCCCGTTTAAAAAGTACAATTAAAAATTTCAACGAGATTTGAATGATGTGTAATTATTGGCAAACGGTTTCGACAATTAAAATTTATTCCACGTAGGTTATTTACCGGTCCACGTAGGATTAATAGCTGGTTTCAACCGGTTACCCATTAATAAAACCTTAATTTATGAACTTTTAGTTAGTTCGGGGTTTTCTATGCAACGAAAATTGGTTTGAGATTTTAATCACAAAAACCCGACAAGTTTGGGATTTTTTTACGCAGTTATCCCTTTTTCAAATGTCATTACTTTTCAAGATTTTGAAAGTTTTGTGATGCTTTTGAGACAACATATGTCATCTCAGGTTTGACAACATCTTCAAGTTTAAATTTATTTTATTTAACTAATTAATTTTGTATGTAATTGTATACTTAAATACCTTTGTTCTTGAGTTATCAAATTTTATGTCTAATATATTTATATGATTTTATAAAAATAAGCTAATTTTGTATGTCTTAACGACACAATAACTTATTGTATCATTATATTTCTTCAGAATAACTAAATAACAACGTCATAATGTTTATATAAAAACACTTCACATTGTCTTAAATCTGAGGAAAACATATATACTTTATGTTAATATGGTAATATCATCATTGTAACACATTATAGCTAGCGGTTGATAATCATCAATACAATAATATGCTCGCGTTTACAAATGCATTGTTTATTTAATGGTAACCATATCTAATCTCGTGTTATGGATCGAAACAAATATTTCTATTAAACCAAACAACTTCAATTATATTATCCTTCCTGTTATTACGTTATTAAATTGATGGTAGGTGTCTCTCCTTCAACAATGTCATTGCATGATGATCCTGTTCGAATTCAAAAAAGTAATTCTTCACAGTCAATTATTTGTGATTCCATTTATTCTTCAAAGAGAGTGTCTGTTGGAACACATAAGCTTAGAAGGAGACATGTGAATACCATAGATATCTCAGTGATTGTTTTGACGATATGTGAAGATTCATCTATTGTTGACAACAGAGAAAACACTAATCGCAACATATCCACATGGTAATTCTTACTTTCTTAACCAAAAAACAAACATCGATCATTACACATTTTATTGCTTGTGTCATATCTTGACCATGGTGACCAAACCGTCATATATGAAGTCTGCAATGCAGAATTATGGGGTGCTGAAGGTAATAGAAGCAAAAGAATCTGAAGAAACAAATATTTTAATCTCTGTTGTGAAATTGGCAAGGTTGAGCTCCCAAACTTTGAAAAGTCTTTTGATTTACTGGTGAATCATTATACAAAGCAGGATGCTAAAAGCAAGAATTTCCAAAAAAATATCAGGCGTTTCAATATGATGTTTTCATTTACATCTTTGGGACGAAAAGTTGATTAAAAAATAAATAGAGGGAAAGCACCTTATGTCTTTAGACACATGGGCAGAACTACCATAATCTTAGTAGCTTAATTCCTCCTACTGGCCAACAAGCAAAATTTGCACAACTTTACATCTACGACACAAATAATGTAATTCAAAACAGATCGGATGCAGTCAGGTTTGTGTATGCTTGTCTTTAAAATTTTTATAATTACTTCATACTTTTCTGATTTAACTTTCACTCTATAATGTTTATTTGTATTGTTTTCATCATAGTATAGGAAAGATGATTCTAAATCTACAAGTGATGCAATGGATCATCAAATAATTATGAAACTGAAGGACCTTCTGGATGCCAAGAATATTCTTGTGAGATCATACATGATATTTAGGGATCAGCATAAAGCAAATGATTACAAGAATGTTAGATTGAGGCTTATTGGACGAAGAGATCGTGATGGAAGGACTTATAACCTTCCAACTGCTTCTGAAGTTGCAGCATTGATATTTAGTGATATTGTTGACAATTAAGACAAAAGAGATATCATCATAAAGACCCAATTATGAATGTTACAATGATTACACGAACTTCATCCTTCCTATCTTGCATTACAATACCCTCTTCTTTTTCCTTACGGAGATGATGGCTATACGGTTGACATTCTTCATAGAGGCGTTGTGGATGCTGCTCTAGCAAGAGTCCAAAATGTACAATGAGGGAATTTTTTGCCTATAGGATACAAGATCGCCACAATGAATTTTCGTTGATACTTAATTCTAGAAAGTTGTTTCAACAGCTTTTTGTTGACGCTTATACCATGATCGAATCCGAACGGTTATGTTTTATATGTAACCAACAGAAGCTCATAAGAGTTGAATCTTTCAATAATTTGTCTACGACTCGTGAACAAGGTAATAACGATGCATCATCTACTGAAAAACGTGTCATACTGCCTTCTTCGTTTACTAGTGGTGCCTACATGCAGCAAAATTTTTTAGATGCAATGACACTTTGTAAGTGGTTTGGATATCCTGATCTTTTCTTGACATTAACTTGCAACCCAAAATGGCCTGAAATTGTGAGGTTTTTGGAGAACACAAACCTTCGAGCGGAAGATAGACCTGATATCTTATGTAGATTATTCAAAATCAAGCTTGATGACCTAATACAAGATTTGAAGAAAAATAATATTTTTGGTCATATTCAAGCAGGTACTACTTGAACATGTTAACTATTTATTTTTCTACTTTTTATAAACTCATTTTATAACACACCCACACCCACACACACCCACACCCAAATATATACATATATTTATATATTTTTATACTTATTGATCTATTTTGCAGTTGTGTATATAATAGAGTTTCAAAAGCGTGGATTGCCTCATAGTCACATATGTGTTTTTTTACATCCTGATTGTAAAATCCCAACAGCTGAACACATTGATCTAGTTATATGTGTTGAGAATCCTGATAGAGATGACGATCCTGAACTCTATAAGTTGGTCAGTGAGTTCATGATCCATGGTCCAAGTGGCGCGGATAATCCAAAATGTGCTTGTACAGTTAATGGAAGATGTACCAAAGGTTTTCCAAGAAAATATAATGATAGAACAACAGTTGATGATGATGGATATCCAATTTATAGAAGACATGATAATGGGAATGTCGTTCAAAATGGTCAAATCCAATTGGATAACAGATACGTTATTCCTTACAATAAGTTTCTTTTGAAATGATATCAGGCACATTTAAATGTTGAATGTTGCAATCAAGCAGGTTCAATCAAATATCTGTTTAAATACGTTAACAAGGGCCCTGATAGAGTCACCGGTGTCGTGGTTGGTATGAACTATGTTGAACAAGATCATATTAACGTCAATGAAATAAAAGAGTATTATGATTGTAGGTAATTATCTATCTTCAATAAAGTATGTATAATATTTCAAATGATTTACAATGACATTTAATACATTAACTTTATTGTATGTTTTCAGGTATCTATCTGCTTGTGAAGCCATATGGAGAATATTTTCATATGATGTTCGTTACCAATCTCCTTCAGTCACGATGTTACCATTTCGTTTGCCTGGCGAGCAACAGGTTGTATATGATGCGTATGATTTAATAAATGATGTATAACATAACTCGTCTGTACCTTCTACAATGTTTCTTGAGTGGATGGAATGTAACAAGCTCCATCCAGAAGCTCGTGATTTAATTTACATTGAATTTCCTTCCAAGTTTGTTTGGAAGGCAGACAAGAAAACTTGGGCCCCAAGGATAAGAGGTTTTTCAGTTGTGGGATTAATTATTGTCCTTTATATGTGGGTGAAACATATTTTTTTGAGGGTTTTATTGAACAAGGTTAAAGGACCGACATCATTTCAAGACATCCGTACGATTAATGGTACTATACATCCTTCATTCAGAGATGCTTGTTATGCACTTGGATTGTTGGATGATGACAAGGAGTATATCGAAGCCATCGAGGAAGCAAGTAAATACGAAAGTGCATCTTATGTACATTATTTGTTTGCGATGTTATTTGATATCTGATAGTGTATCAAACCAAACGTTTTGTTGGGAAAAAAGTTGGTCAAAAATGTCAGATGACATAATTTATAACCGAAAGAAACTGTATAACTCTTCAAGTATTACGTTTAGTCTTTTGATTATATGTTTTACACATTTTTACGACATTTTATGTATTCTATACTTTTCATAAAATTTGTTCACATTTTTTTACAGCAATGTCACTGAATGATGATCAACTCAAGAATTTGACTTTGTTTGAGGTTGAGAAAATAATGCGTCGGCTTGGAAGTTCTCTTCGAAGAATCGAAAACATGCCTTACCCATCAGAAGAGTCTTTATCATTTGCAAGCAATCGGTTAATTTGTGATGAGCTTTCCTATGACAAAGAAGTTCTTTCAGTTGAACATGCCCAACAGTTCATCAATTTAACCAATGAACAACATATTGTTTACGAGAAAGTGATGAATGTTGTTGATCGTGATTGAGGTGGAGTTTTCTTCGTGTATGGATATGGTGGCATGGGGAAAACATTTATTTGGAGAACTTTAGCGTTGGCTATACGATGTAAATGTGATATTGTATTGAATGTTGCATCAAGTGGCATTGCATCACTACTATTAAGTGGTGGAAGGATAGCTCATTCACGATTTTGTATTCCTATTAACCTTAATGAGGATAGTATTTATAGCATAAAGGCAGGTAGCGATGTTGCAATGCTATTGAAGAAGACTAAGTTGATTATTTGGGATGAAGCCCCTATGGTACATAAGCATGTCTTCGAAGCGTTGGATAGAACATTGTTAGGCACAAAAAGGCCTCAGTCAAACCTGCTCTACATCTTAGGGGGAGATTTTTAATCAAACTTGTTTGATGCACTTGAAGGTATAATTTAAGGCCTGTTTATGCCTTATTGAAACCTGAAAAAGTGATTTGCAATATCAGCCAAAGCTGTTTACCCTGTTGCATTTGTTGCAACAAAGGCAGATTGTCCAAGCTGTTCTATCTGCTGAACAGGCTGAACATAAACTGTCTACGCTGCTCTGTTCTGTTGAGCAGCTGGGACAGATTCTAAGTGTTTTGTTCTTTGTGAACAGA
>JAANYP010005340.1:0-21116 GCA_020465985.1 Centrapalus pauciflorus | reverse complement strand
ATATATATATATATATATATATATATATATATATATATAGATTGAGGTTCAATTGAGAACTTTTATGCATCGGGGAACCTCGAGGAACTTTTGTGCATCGAATAATCTACCAAAGGTGCATAATGGGCATTTTGGAAAATTAAATATATGAAAATTAATTTATTTTTTAAAAATCATTAAAAGATTAGAAGTTAATTTAGGAATTAAAATCCCACATTAACTATCTTCCCCGTTATCCTCCCTATTTCTCTCTCTCTCTCTTCCTCTCTCTCCCCCTCTTCCCACTCTTTCTCTTTCTCGGCCTCCCAAGACCACCGGCACCCTCCTCTCGCCCTGCTCCACCGTCTCTTTATATCATAATGCATCTCCATGGTGGTTCAAAGGTGATCATGATGATACATCCCCATGGTTCTGCGTTGACGGTGGTTTAAAAGGTGGTCATGGTTCTGTGACAGTTCTTCGGTGATGTTGGATGATTTGATGATGGTGGTGGTTATCCAAAGATGATGAAAATGATGCAGATGTTGGTTCAAAGATGTGAGGCATATGGTTGAAGACGATGAAGATGAACTTATCTTGGGTCAAAGATGATGAAGATGTTGGTTTGAAGATATTTGCTCGAAGATGATGCAGATGTTGGTTCGAAAATAATGAAGGCGACGCTGGTTTGAAGACGATGAAGATGCTGGTTTTAAAATAAGAAAGATCATGGTTCGAAAATCATGAAAACGATGCAGTGACATCTTAATGTCCTCACTTGACGAAGATGATGGTTTGAAAATTGATGAACGATGATGCATGGGTTTTTGGCAGGACAATATTCGAAACGATGAAAACGATGCAATGTCGAATCCGGATGAACATTAACGAAGATGCATCAAGATCTCCATTATCTTTTGGAAGTGTATAGTTTTTGTTAAATTTGGAAGTGTATCAATTAAATTTATGTAACAATTATTATATTTAATTATTTGTTAGCAATTTAATATAAATTAAAATAAATTTGACTAGAAATACTTATTTCCCTAAACTACCCTTTGATATATGCATCTGACATGCTGCATCACGAGATGCATTAGATATGTTGCATCACATGCTTACACTTTCAAAACACCAGATCTCATGGCTATAAAGTGGTTCCCTGGTTTCTCGGTGCATAAAAGTTCTCAATTGAACCTGACCCTACATATACATATATATATATAAATATATATATATATATATATATATATATATATATATATATATATATATATATATATGCACATCTATATCCAATCTTACATATATATTAATACCTACACATCTACATATATATATATACATATATATATATATATATATATATATCTATCTATATATACTATATATTCTATATATGCACATATATACACATATATATACATATACATATACATTCTTATATATATATATATATATATATATATATATATATATATATTATATATATATACCACATATATACACATATATACACATATACATATACATATATTATATATATATATATATATATATATATATATATATATATATATAGAGAGAGAGAGAGAGAGAGAGAGAAGGGCGCCGGGGGGGTTCAGCTTCCTGGAAGTACACTTTTTAGCAGCGTACCAGAGGTACCATTCAAGAAGAATTTTTAAATAAAAATGTTTTACATAAAAATTGTGTAAAATAACATTGATTATTATACATTGGTATCATGAGTTTTTATCAAATAAGATTACAAAAACAATCATGTGAATAAATGATAAAAGCTCATTCATTCAAAAGATTATTTTTGTATTTTTACTTGATAAAAACTTATGATACCAATTTAGATTAACTTATAATGTTATTTTGTACATTTTTATGCCAAAAAACTTTAGAAAAAATCCGATTTAAATGGCACCTCCGGTTGCCTGCGAAAGATGTGCTACGCATTTGAATACAATTATATATACAGGGGTGGGTTCAATGGAGAACCTTATGCATTGAAGAACCTTGGAGAACCACAATGCATCGCTAGAACAACTAAAATGCATCATGTAGAAATTGATGCATCACGCGGGAATTTGATGCATCATGTGGAAATAATGTAGAAATCGATACATCACGCGAGAATTTGATGCATTACGTGGAAATAATGATGCACTACGGGGGAATTGTGATGCATTTGTGGTGGTGCATGGAGGTTCTTCAAGGTTCTTCGATGCATAAGGTTCTCCATTGAACCCACCCCTATATATACATATAGACACACACACACACATAAACCTGATATTCGTAAAAGCACGTATAAAGAAAGAAGATGCATAAACCTTTATTGAATTATTTTCAGACGTTAGCTTCCCGCATTCTTCAGAAAGCCTTTGTAGCTCATCTCTAAGTGAGTGATTCTCATTGCTTAGTGCCTCTACTCTTGTCTGTAGCTCTTCACATTCGGCCTGGGGAAAACAAGTACATTAGCAAAATACATTCAAATTAAAACTTTATTTAAAAATAGTTTTAGTTTGCGTTACTTATATAATTGTTATAAGGAAAAAGACTTCCATTTACGTGAAGTAAATATATCTCTAGACAGTAGGAATCGATTTGCCTAGTCCTTCACCCGACAAAGGAGAACAGCACATTTTGTTTTGTCTTGATTAACATTGTGCATCCATGCAATGCAACGTTCTAACCTCAAAAATATTCAAAACATTTCAGGTGGTGGATGGTGACTGAATTAAAAGAGCTTCGGTTCAGAGAGCAGCGTTTTATTTCAAAGAAGGTATTCAGTGTCTACTCACTGGATCAACTCGGAGCTTCCAGAGTTGTACGTCCTTTGAGATTGTACAATTGATCAAAGCGTACAAGATGTTTTCCAACGTCTCGCCGATTCCCATGTTCTCCAGCTTCACCGCCAATCAGGCGATCCTTGATGCGGTGGACGGTGCCATGATTGTCCACGTCATCGATTTCGACATAGGTTTTGGCGGTCAGTGGGCGTCGTTCCTGAAAGAGGTGGCGGAGAAGGCGGAAGCTCGGAAGGTTAATTCACCGGCGGTCAGGATCACCGCGATTGTTCCTGAAGAATACGAACTGGAATCAAGATTAATCAGAGAGAATCTACATCAATTCTCTAGCGATCTCAAATTACGATTCAATATCGAATTCGTTACAATTCAAGCTTTCGAATACTTATCGTTTAAAGCAATTAAGTTCATGAATGGAGAGAAGACAGCAGTTCTTCTTTCACCGACAATTTTCCGACGCATTGGCGGGGGTTTCATCAACGATATCAGGCGAGTTTCGCCGCACGTGGTGGTATATGTAGACGGCGAATTGAATGGATGCAGAGCGCCGTTCTTTCGCCAAACGGTGATCAACGGTCTAGAATTATACACGACGATATTAGAATCCTTGGAGGCAGCGAACGTCGGTGGTGGCGTTGGAGGAAATGAATGGATAAGGAACATCGAGATGTTCGTGTTTCTGCCGAAAATAATCGCTATGGTGGAGGATTCCGGCCGCCATGTGTCGGCGTGGAGGGAGGCGTTTGGTAGGGCGGGGATGAGGCCGGTTGGGCTGAGTCAGTTCGCTGACTTTCAAGCCGAGTGTTTGCTACGGAGAGTACAGGTCAGGGGGTTCCACGTGGCGAAACAGCAGGGGGAGTTGGTGCTATGCTGGCATGATAGGCCCCTCGTTGCCACGTCAGCATGGACTTGTTAGCCAAATTACTATTGTGCAACTCGAATGGTGTGTTATTGAATTGAATAATAGTTGTGTCCATTAGCCTATCTTGTTTTTGTTTTAGTTATTAAACAAATTTGGAAATACGGATAAGCAATGACTAATGATGTTTAAAATTCATTGTTAATTTGTATATTATAAATTTATAATAAATAATTTCCAACTATAATAGTTATATTTGGCACTTGATTATTATGAAAGTTTTTTCCAGATTCTTTTTGCTTCCTTATGATGTGGACGATGAATTTTAACGGCAATTCTATACGCACACCCCTCTCAGTTGCTAATCACACACTCTTCTTCTTAATGTGGGAGAAGATTAATTTTTAATCATTGAGTCTCACGTCATTAAGAAAAATCATGTGAGTTGGGGGTATGTGATTAGTAAAAATTAAGAAAAAGGGGTGTACATATAGCAATGCTCATTTTAAAAAAACATATGATTCAACTTCTTTTCTAGTTTATTAATAAACTACTCTATTTACTGATACAAATACTTTTGATACATAATAGTCTATATAGTTCATATAAACTAAAACATGATATACACAAATTTTAATTTTTTAAAAATATATAATAATATATTTATTTGTCAGACTATAATTTTTCTAGACATACATTACATGAGGGGGTTCAATGAAAAATCAACGTGCATGGGACAACATTGAAAACCTCTATGCACTACCACAAATGCATCACAATTCCAGCGTGATGCATCATTATTTCCACATGATGCATCAAATTCCCGCGTGATGCATCGATTTTCTGCGTGATGTATCACCTGATCCAATAGCTATAAAATGGTTCCCCGGTTTTTCGGTGCATATAGGTTTTTCATTGAACCCACCCCCAGTTTATATTATATTATATATTTATAACTGTTAACTATTGGAATTATATTTTGATTTTGTTTGATTTGATTTAAAATTCAAATCAGTTTCTTCAAGATATATGACTTTAATATTAATTGGCTTTAAAAACATGAGTATATAATTGCCAAGTGTCAATTTTTAGAAACTACATGCGACATAATTATTTATTAGTATTTATAAAAAGATATAGATCTTTCATCATTTCAAAATTAATTGGTAATTTCATGTAAAACAAGAATTTTGTTACAAAACAAAATAAATATTAGTAACGGCAACAATATAATTATATTGCATTTCCACATCAAAATATAACAAATAGAACCTAAGCTATTGTAATGATAACAAATATACACCAAAACATCTTTTTACAAGTAATCATTCTCAATCCCATATCAACATGATATGAAGGTTGCAAAAATCGGCCTAAGACGGAAATCGGGATGTCACCGGTATGACTTGGACTAGATAGGACTAAACGGCAGTGGCGGTCAAAGGAATACCTAGACGGCTCCAGGTGGTCAACTTCGGGATCAAAATCGGCCTGAATATAGAAACGGTGATGACGAGAAGAAGAATGAGAGAAAAATATGCACCATATGATGTCGAGAATGAGACCGAGAGAGCAACAATGACCGACAGGAGAGAGAGCAGCAGTGGAGAATGAAAAGAGAAAATAACATGAGAGCAAGAGCAACACGAGACGGGAGAAAACATCTTATTTTTTCAAAACCCTAATGAACATATACACATTTATTTAGTATTCATTTATAATTATTATAAAATTAATTAATAGAAAATCCTTTAATATTCTATATATATAAATATTAAATTTAAGTTATTACTTTAAAACATTTAAATGATTAACCTTGAGTTCTAACCATAATATAGTATTAATTATTATTTGATCGTTTTTTTAACTCACCTATATTTAAATTCAGTTTTTTTGAACATGTCACATGTATAATTCTGAAATTTACATACTAAAAATTTCAATCCGAAATCATTGCCATAAGAATCGCTCGTCCCAGCAGGCTAGCCGACTACTGCCTAGCAACTTCAACATGTCTGCCATCATAATCAGTCTTGTACAACAGACCCCCTAACCAACGCTAGACATCATGTCCTCATGTCCCATCCAAACATACACAGCATTCAAACTTGAATCCAAGCCTTTCAAATTTCATTTCGTCAACCAAACACATCCCTAGGGTTATTCCATCAGATAATAGATTTTAATGAACTTTGAGGAGTTAAAAAGTCTTGTGACCACCTGTTATATATCGAAAAACGAACCATGCATGTCAAGGCATTTGTATTAAGAACTTAGATTAGTGGTACTAAGGAATATAAACAATCTTATATCAGTGGTACTATAGAATATAAACCATGTCACTGTTAGTGATGTGAAAGAAGGATAAACAATCTTATAAACAACAAGCAGAAGACAGAAGAGTCACTGAAACTTGAACAGATAGAGTTGGCCACAAAGTAGGAAATGTGAGGATTGAAGGATATACACTTGCGATCGACCAAACTTCAGGGATGGCTTACATGATCCACCAGATAGTAAGGGGTTGTTTGTTTAGTTCTTAATGGAATCATTAAGAAGTCATTCAAAGGTAAAATGACCTCTTAATGATTCCATTAAAAGATAAACAAACATGGCCTAAGTATACTTGTGAGTTGTGTGACCCATGACAGTTCTTATCTGGAATACTCTTTGCATCTAGGAATTGCTATCTTATGTGATTAGGAAGAGCCTTAAACAATGGTTTGAAACAATGGTTGCCTTTCGCTTTTTAATAAAGACCAGCCTTTTTGTAGGAGCTAAGTTTTTTGACCAATATACCCCTTCTACTGAAGTAGACTATATAGACCAGTCCAACCACTTAACCAAACATTTATTAGACAAAGAAATGTTTTATCGTAAGAACACAAGCAAAAATGAGATTGCATAATTCTCCCCTAATTTACAAGCGTTCCGGATAAATATTAACATCTACAACAACAAGCATCAAGACCAAAGATTCTTCCTATATATAAAGGTTTTGACAGACATGTTACAGTTACGTTGGTTAAAAATTAAGGGGTTACCAGTGTATGAAAATAAGAAGGTGCGACCTCGATCAATCCTAAAGTCAATTCCTTTTGAAGACTCGTAAATGGTTGTTGATCTAATTGCATGAGCATAATATGATGTGTTGTTGTCATGGTGTCAACTGTCACCTTCATTCGTTTGAGATTGAAGATGTGCATCAAGTCTGGACACCGCTTCAGGTCCAAAAATCCTAGTCAACTCATCCTGTCCAGGTAACAAAAATGTGTATTAACAAAGGATATATAACTATACCATCATGCTTAGTCGCTTACCATTCGATGATGTAGCATGATAAAAAGATAAATTAGTAACAACATCAAAATGAATTTAGTATCATGCCACACTATCACATATTCACATTACACTATCAAAGAAAAGGTTTGGTCTGTGAATACACATAACATCGGAGGGTTCCATGGGAAACCGGAAAACCATTAAAAAAATCATATTTTCAACATTGCATGCTTCAGATTTAAGTTAGTTTGCATACAAGTTTATATTTTACTAGCTTATTTACCCATGTAAACATGGGTATTTTGAATAATTATTTATGTTTTTAAAAAATTTAATATAGAATTAAGGATTTATTATGAAAAAACCAATGTGTTTCGTCCCTCCATATTAATTTTTCAGAAAATTCCTCAAATTAATTTTTTTCGTTTAGTGAAATTTGACATTAAGAACCCGATTTTTCACTCTTTAAAAACTCAGTCTACCAATTATAACCTGACTCTAGACAAATTTCACGAATCAAGAAAAAAAATTAACTTGAAGATTTTTTGAAAAAAAATTTACTTGAAGATATTTTTTTTAAAAAATAACATGGAGATTAAAACACAAAAACCGTGAAAACTTGTTGATTTTTTTCGTATACACCCTAGAATTAAATACAAATTTACTTCTAAATAAATTTTTCTACTAAAAATAATTAATAAAATTAATATTAAATTATTTAAAATTTAATGTGTTTCCTTTATTGCATTTCATGAATTAAATAGGAAAGTATTCATATAGATTTTCTTTTATTAATAATAGATAAATTAGTAAAAGAAATATTTAATTATGGAAAAAAGAAGGGAAAATGAAAGTTTAATGCGACGAGGAAGCGACATGTGTACTGAATTGTTTTCTTTTATTAATATATATAGATATAGATGTTTGTGCATCATTTATATGAATTAATTTATGAGTTAGTTTGTGCATAAGATGACGTATATGCACAATAAAAAAAATCATGTTTTATGCATCAAGATTTTTTTAAAGAAATAATAATAAAGGTTTTGATTAAAATATTAAAAAAAACATAAATGAAAAAAATAAAATTTTAAATTGGTAACCCGGTGCCACATGAAAACTAGGTTTTCATTTGAACCCCCTTTTATATATAAATATAGGTTTATTATGAAAAAAAAAACCAACATGTTTTCACGGTTTTTGCGTTTTTGTCCCTCAATGTTTTTTTCCCTGACTATAAGAACCCGATCTTTCAGTTTTTAAAAACCCTGTTTACCAACTAAAACCGGACTCCAATGGTCAAAATTCACAAAACCAGAAAAAAAAATAACTTGAGGACCTTTTAGAAAAAAATAACATTGAGTGACGAAAACACAAAAACCAAGAAAACAAGTTGGTCTTTTTCATAATTAACCCTATATATATATATATATATATATATATATATATAGATTGAGGTTCAATTGAGAACTTTTATGCATCGGGGAACCTCGAGGAACTTTTGTGCATCGAATAATCTACCAAAGGTGCATAATGGGCATTTTGGAAAATTAAATATATGAAAATTAATTTATTTTTTAAAAATCATTAAAAGATTAGAAGTTAATTTAGGAATTAAAATCCCACATTAACTATCTTCCCCGTTATCCTCCCTATTTCTCTCTCTCTCTCTTCCTCTCTCTCCCCCTCTTCCCACTCTTTCTCTTTCTCGGCCTCCCAAGACCACCGGCACCCTCCTCTCGCCCTGCTCCACCGTCTCTTTATATCATAATGCATCTCCATGGTGGTTCAAAGGTGATCATGATGATACATCCCCATGGTTCTGCGTTGACGGTGGTTTAAAAGGTGGTCATGGTTCTGTGACAGTTCTTCGGTGATGTTGGATGATTTGATGATGGTGGTGGTTATCCAAAGATGATGAAAATGATGCAGATGTTGGTTCAAAGATGTGAGGCATATGGTTGAAGACGATGAAGATGAACTTATCTTGGGTCAAAGATGATGAAGATGTTGGTTTGAAGATATTTGCTCGAAGATGATGCAGATGTTGGTTCGAAAATAATGAAGGCGACGCTGGTTTGAAGACGATGAAGATGCTGGTTTTAAAATAAGAAAGATCATGGTTCGAAAATCATGAAAACGATGCAGTGACATCTTAATGTCCTCACTTGACGAAGATGATGGTTTGAAAATTGATGAACGATGATGCATGGGTTTTTGGCAGGACAATATTCGAAACGATGAAAACGATGCAATGTCGAATCCGGATGAACATTAACGAAGATGCATCAAGATCTCCATTATCTTTTGGAAGTGTATAGTTTTTGTTAAATTTGGAAGTGTATCAATTAAATTTATGTAACAATTATTATATTTAATTATTTGTTAGCAATTTAATATAAATTAAAATAAATTTGACTAGAAATACTTATTTCCCTAAACTACCCTTTGATATATGCATCTGACATGCTGCATCACGAGATGCATTAGATATGTTGCATCACATGCTTACACTTTCAAAACACCAGATCTCATGGCTATAAAGTGGTTCCCTGGTTTCTCGGTGCATAAAAGTTCTCAATTGAACCTGACCCTACATATACATATATATATATAAATATATATATATATATATATATATATATATATATATATATATATATATATATATATATATACACATATATATACATCTACATATATATACATACATACACATCTACATATATATATATACATATATATATATATATATATATATATATATATATATATATATATATATATATATGCACACATATATACACATATATAATACATATATCATATACTATTATATATTATATATATATATATATATATATTATTATAATATATATATATATGCACATATATTACACATATATACACAATATACATATACATATATTATATATATATATATATATATATATATATATATATATATATATATATAGAGAGAGAGAGAGAGAGAGAGAGAAGGGCGCCGGGGGGGTTCAGCTTCCTGGAAGTACACTTTTTAGCAGCGTACCAGAGGTACCATTCAAGAAGAATTTTTAAATAAAAATGTTTTACATAAAAATTGTGTAAAATAACATTGATTATTATACATTGGTATCATGAGTTTTTATCAAATAAGATTACAAAAACAATCATGTGAATAAATGATAAAAGCTCATTCATTCAAAAGATTATTTTTGTATTTTTACTTGATAAAAACTTATGATACCAATTTAGATTAACTTATAATGTTATTTTGTACATTTTTATGCCAAAAAACTTTAGAAAAAATCCGATTTAAATGGCACCTCCGGTTGCCTGCGAAAGATGTGCTACGCATTTGAATACAATTATATATACAGGGGTGGGTTCAATGGAGAACCTTATGCATTGAAGAACCTTGGAGAACCACAATGCATCGCTAGAACAACTAAAATGCATCATGTAGAAATTGATGCATCACGCGGGAATTTGATGCATCATGTGGAAATAATGTAGAAATCGATACATCACGCGAGAATTTGATGCATTACGTGGAAATAATGATGCACTACGGGGGAATTGTGATGCATTTGTGGTGGTGCATGGAGGTTCTTCAAGGTTCTTCGATGCATAAGGTTCTCCATTGAACCCACCCCTATATATACATATAGACACACACACACACATAAACCTGATATTCGTAAAAGCACGTATAAAGAAAGAAGATGCATAAACCTTTATTGAATTATTTTCAGACGTTAGCTTCCCGCATTCTTCAGAAAGCCTTTGTAGCTCATCTCTAAGTGAGTGATTCTCATTGCTTAGTGCCTCTACTCTTGTCTGTAGCTCTTCACATTCGGCCTGGGGAAAACAAGTACATTAGCAAAATACATTCAAATTAAAACTTTATTTAAAAATAGTTTTAGTTTGCGTTACTTATATAATTGTTATAAGGAAAAAGACTTCCATTTACGTGAAGTAAATATATCTCTAGACAGTAGGAATCGATTTGCCTAGTCCTTCACCCGACAAAGGAGAACAGCACATTTTGTTTTGTCTTGATTAACATTGTGCATCCATGCAATGCAACGTTCTAACCTCAAAAATATTCAAAACATTTCAGGTGGTGGATGGTGACTGAATTAAAAGAGCTTCGGTTCAGAGAGCAGCGTTTTATTTCAAAGAAGGTATTCAGTGTCTACTCACTGGATCAACTCGGAGCTTCCAGAGTTGTACGTCCTTTGAGATTGTACAATTGATCAAAGCGTACAAGATGTTTTCCAACGTCTCGCCGATTCCCATGTTCTCCAGCTTCACCGCCAATCAGGCGATCCTTGATGCGGTGGACGGTGCCATGATTGTCCACGTCATCGATTTCGACATAGGTTTTGGCGGTCAGTGGGCGTCGTTCCTGAAAGAGGTGGCGGAGAAGGCGGAAGCTCGGAAGGTTAATTCACCGGCGGTCAGGATCACCGCGATTGTTCCTGAAGAATACGAACTGGAATCAAGATTAATCAGAGAGAATCTACATCAATTCTCTAGCGATCTCAAATTACGATTCAATATCGAATTCGTTACAATTCAAGCTTTCGAATACTTATCGTTTAAAGCAATTAAGTTCATGAATGGAGAGAAGACAGCAGTTCTTCTTTCACCGACAATTTTCCGACGCATTGGCGGGGGTTTCATCAACGATATCAGGCGAGTTTCGCCGCACGTGGTGGTATATGTAGACGGCGAATTGAATGGATGCAGAGCGCCGTTCTTTCGCCAAACGGTGATCAACGGTCTAGAATTATACACGACGATATTAGAATCCTTGGAGGCAGCGAACGTCGGTGGTGGCGTTGGAGGAAATGAATGGATAAGGAACATCGAGATGTTCGTGTTTCTGCCGAAAATAATCGCTATGGTGGAGGATTCCGGCCGCCATGTGTCGGCGTGGAGGGAGGCGTTTGGTAGGGCGGGGATGAGGCCGGTTGGGCTGAGTCAGTTCGCTGACTTTCAAGCCGAGTGTTTGCTACGGAGAGTACAGGTCAGGGGGTTCCACGTGGCGAAACAGCAGGGGGAGTTGGTGCTATGCTGGCATGATAGGCCCCTCGTTGCCACGTCAGCATGGACTTGTTAGCCAAATTACTATTGTGCAACTCGAATGGTGTGTTATTGAATTGAATAATAGTTGTGTCCATTAGCCTATCTTGTTTTTGTTTTAGTTATTAAACAAATTTGGAAATACGGATAAGCAATGACTAATGATGTTTAAAATTCATTGTTAATTTGTATATTATAAATTTATAATAAATAATTTCCAACTATAATAGTTATATTTGGCACTTGATTATTATGAAAGTTTTTTCCAGATTCTTTTTGC
Organism: Centrapalus pauciflorus; assembly: GCA_020465985.1. Taxonomy (NCBI): domain Eukaryota; kingdom Viridiplantae; phylum Streptophyta; class Magnoliopsida; order Asterales; family Asteraceae; genus Centrapalus; species Centrapalus pauciflorus. The sequence continues at coordinate 8,803 of JAANYP010005340.1, read as the reverse complement.
TTCCTTATGATGTGGACGATGAATTTTAACGGCAATTCTATACGCACACCCCTCTCAGTTGCTAATCACACACTCTTCTTCTTAATGTGGGAGAATATTAATTTTTAATCATTGAGTCTCACGTCATTAAGAAAAATCATGTGAGTTGGGGGTATGTGATTAGTAAAAATTAAGAAAAAGGGGTGTACATATAGCAATGCTCATTTTAAAAAAACATATGATTCAACTTCTTTTCTAGTTTATTAATAAACTACTCTATTTACTGATACAAATACTTTTGATACATAATAGTCTATATAGTTCATATAAACTAAAACATGATATACACAAATTTTAATTTTTTAAAAATATATAATAATATATTTATTTGTCAGACTATAATTTTTCTAGACATACATTACATGAGGGGGTTCAATGAAAAATCAACGTGCATGGGACAACATTGAAAACCTCTATGCACTACCACAAATGCATCACAATTCCAGCGTGATGCATCATTATTTCCACATGATGCATCAAATTCCCGCGTGATGCATCGATTTTCTGCGTGATGTATCACCTGATCCAATAGCTATAAAATGGTTCCCCGGTTTTTCGGTGCATATAGGTTTTTCATTGAACCCACCCCCAGTTTATATTATATTATATATTTATAACTGTTAACTATTGGAATTATATTTTGATTTTGTTTGATTTGATTTAAAATTCAAATCAGTTTCTTCAAGATATATGACTTTAATATTAATTGGCTTTAAAAACATGAGTATATAATTGCCAAGTGTCAATTTTTAGAAACTACATGCGACATAATTATTTATTAGTATTTATAAAAAGATATAGATCTTTCATCATTTCAAAATTAATTGGTAATTTCATGTAAAACAAGAATTTTGTTACAAAACAAAATAAATATTAGTAACGGCAACAATATAATTATATTGCATTTCCACATCAAAATATAACAAATAGAACCTAAGCTATTGTAATGATAACAAATATACACCAAAACATCTTTTTACAAGTAATCATTCTCAATCCCATATCAACATGATATGAAGGTTGCAAAAATCGGCCTAAGACGGAAATCGGGATGTCACCGGTATGACTTGGACTAGATAGGACTAAACGGCAGTGGCGGTCAAAGGAATACCTAGACGGCTCCAGGTGGTCAACTTCGGGATCAAAATCGGCCTGAATATAGAAACGGTGATGACGAGAAGAAGAATGAGAGAAAAATATGCACCATATGATGTCGAGAATGAGACCGAGAGAGCAACAATGACCGACAGGAGAGAGAGCAGCAGTGGAGAATGAAAAGAGAAAATAACATGAGAGCAAGAGCAACACGAGACGGGAGAAAACATCTTATTTTTTCAAAACCCTAATGAACATATACACATTTATTTAGTATTCATTTATAATTATTATAAAATTAATTAATAGAAAATCCTTTAATATTCTATATATATAAATATTAAATTTAAGTTATTACTTTAAAACATTTAAATGATTAACCTTGAGTTCTAACCATAATATAGTATTAATTATTATTTGATCGTTTTTTTAACTCACCTATATTTAAATTCAGTTTTTTTGAACATGTCACATGTATAATTCTGAAATTTACATACTAAAAATTTCAATCCGAAATCATTGCCATAAGAATCGCTCGTCCCAGCAGGCTAGCCGACTACTGCCTAGCAACTTCAACATGTCTGCCATCATAATCAGTCTTGTACAACAGACCCCCTAACCAACGCTAGACATCATGTCCTCATGTCCCATCCAAACATACACAGCATTCAAACTTGAATCCAAGCCTTTCAAATTTCATTTCGTCAACCAAACACATCCCTAGGGTTATTCCATCAGATAATAGATTTTAATGAACTTTGAGGAGTTAAAAAGTCTTGTGACCACCTGTTATATATCGAAAAACGAACCATGCATGTCAAGGCATTTGTATTAAGAACTTAGATTAGTGGTACTAAGGAATATAAACAATCTTATATCAGTGGTACTATAGAATATAAACCATGTCACTGTTAGTGATGTGAAAGAAGGATAAACAATCTTATAAACAACAAGCAGAAGACAGAAGAGTCACTGAAACTTGAACAGATAGAGTTGGCCACAAAGTAGGAAATGTGAGGATTGAAGGATATACACTTGCGATCGACCAAACTTCAGGGATGGCTTACATGATCCACCAGATAGTAAGGGGTTGTTTGTTTAGTTCTTAATGGAATCATTAAGAAGTCATTCAAAGGTAAAATGACCTCTTAATGATTCCATTAAAAGATAAACAAACATGGCCTAAGTATACTTGTGAGTTGTGTGACCCATGACAGTTCTTATCTGGAATACTCTTTGCATCTAGGAATTGCTATCTTATGTGATTAGGAAGAGCCTTAAACAATGGTTTGAAACAATGGTTGCCTTTCGCTTTTTAATAAAGACCAGCCTTTTTGTAGGAGCTAAGTTTTTTGACCAATATACCCCTTCTACTGAAGTAGACTATATAGACCAGTCCAACCACTTAACCAAACATTTATTAGACAAAGAAATGTTTTATCGTAAGAACACAAGCAAAAATGAGATTGCATAATTCTCCCCTAATTTACAAGCGTTCCGGATAAATATTAACATCTACAACAACAAGCATCAAGACCAAAGATTCTTCCTATATATAAAGGTTTTGACAGACATGTTACAGTTACGTTGGTTAAAAATTAAGGGGTTACCAGTGTATGAAAATAAGAAGGTGCGACCTCGATCAATCCTAAAGTCAATTCCTTTTGAAGACTCGTAAATGGTTGTTGATCTAATTGCATGAGCATAATATGATGTGTTGTTGTCATGGTGTCAACTGTCACCTTCATTCGTTTGAGATTGAAGATGTGCATCAAGTCTGGACACCGCTTCAGGTCCAAAAATCCTAGTCAACTCATCCTGTCCAGGTAACAAAAATGTGTATTAACAAAGGATATATAACTATACCATCATGCTTAGTCGCTTACCATTCGATGATGTAGCATGATAAAAAGATAAATTAGTAACAACATCAAAATGAATTTAGTATCATGCCACACTATCACATATTCACATTACACTATCAAAGAAAAGGTTTGGTCTGTGAATACACATAACATCGGAGGGTTCCATGGGAAACCGGAAAACCATTAAAAAAATCATATTTTCAACATTGCATGCTTCAGATTTAAGTTAGTTTGCATACAAGTTTATATTTTACTAGCTTATTTACCCATGTAAACATGGGTATTTTGAATAATTATTTATGTTTTTAAAAAATTTAATATAGAATTAAGGATTTATTATGAAAAAACCAATGTGTTTCGTCCCTCCATATTAATTTTTCAGAAAATTCCTCAAATTAATTTTTTTCGTTTAGTGAAATTTGACATTAAGAACCCGATTTTTCACTCTTTAAAAACTCAGTCTACCAATTATAACCTGACTCTAGACAAATTTCACGAATCAAGAAAAAAAATTAACTTGAAGATTTTTTGAAAAAAAATTTACTTGAAGATATTTTTTTTAAAAAATAACATGGAGATTAAAACACAAAAACCGTGAAAACTTGTTGATTTTTTTCGTATACACCCTAGAATTAAATACAAATTTACTTCTAAATAAATTTTTCTACTAAAAATAATTAATAAAATTAATATTAAATTATTTAAAATTTAATGTGTTTCCTTTATTGCATTTCATGAATTAAATAGGAAAGTATTCATATAGATTTTCTTTTATTAATAATAGATAAATTAGTAAAAGAAATATTTAATTATGGAAAAAAGAAGGGAAAATGAAAGTTTAATGCGACGAGGAAGCGACATGTGTACTGAATTGTTTTCTTTTATTAATATATATAGATATAGATGTTTGTGCATCATTTATATGAATTAATTTATGAGTTAGTTTGTGCATAAGATGACGTATATGCACAATAAAAAAAATCATGTTTTATGCATCAAGATTTTTTTAAAGAAATAATAATAAAGGTTTTGATTAAAATATTAAAAAAAACATAAATGAAAAAAATAAAATTTTAAATTGGTAACCCGGTGCCACATGAAAACTAGGTTTTCATTTGAACCCCCTTTTATATATAAATATAGGTTTATTATGAAAAAAAAAACCAACATGTTTTCACGGTTTTTGCGTTTTTGTCCCTCAATGTTTTTTTCCCTGACTATAAGAACCCGATCTTTCAGTTTTTAAAAACCCTGTTTACCAACTAAAACCGGACTCCAATGGTCAAAATTCACAAAACCAGAAAAAAAAATAACTTGAGGACCTTTTAGAAAAAAATAACATTGAGTGACGAAAACACAAAAACCAAGAAAACAAGTTGGTCTTTTTCATAATTAACCCTATATATATATATATATATATATATATATATATAGATTGAGGTTCAATTGAGAACTTTTATGCATCGGGGAACCTCGAGGAACTTTTGTGCATCGAATAATCTACCAAAGGTGCATAATGGGCATTTTGGAAAATTAAATATATGAAAATTAATTTATTTTTTAAAAATCATTAAAAGATTAGAAGTTAATTTAGGAATTAAAATCCCACATTAACTATCTTCCCCGTTATCCTCCCTATTTCTCTCTCTCTCTCTTCCTCTCTCTCCCCCTCTTCCCACTCTTTCTCTTTCTCGGCCTCCCAAGACCACCGGCACCCTCCTCTCGCCCTGCTCCACCGTCTCTTTATATCATAATGCATCTCCATGGTGGTTCAAAGGTGATCATGATGATACATCCCCATGGTTCTGCGTTGACGGTGGTTTAAAAGGTGGTCATGGTTCTGTGACAGTTCTTCGGTGATGTTGGATGATTTGATGATGGTGGTGGTTATCCAAAGATGATGAAAATGATGCAGATGTTGGTTCAAAGATGTGAGGCATATGGTTGAAGACGATGAAGATGAACTTATCTTGGGTCAAAGATGATGAAGATGTTGGTTTGAAGATATTTGCTCGAAGATGATGCAGATGTTGGTTCGAAAATAATGAAGGCGACGCTGGTTTGAAGACGATGAAGATGCTGGTTTTAAAATAAGAAAGATCATGGTTCGAAAATCATGAAAACGATGCAGTGACATCTTAATGTCCTCACTTGACGAAGATGATGGTTTGAAAATTGATGAACGATGATGCATGGGTTTTTGGCAGGACAATATTCGAAACGATGAAAACGATGCAATGTCGAATCCGGATGAACATTAACGAAGATGCATCAAGATCTCCATTATCTTTTGGAAGTGTATAGTTTTTGTTAAATTTGGAAGTGTATCAATTAAATTTATGTAACAATTATTATATTTAATTATTTGTTAGCAATTTAATATAAATTAAAATAAATTTGACTAGAAATACTTATTTCCCTAAACTACCCTTTGATATATGCATCTGACATGCTGCATCACGAGATGCATTAGATATGTTGCATCACATGCTTACACTTTCAAAACACCAGATCTCATGGCTATAAAGTGGTTCCCTGGTTTCTCGGTGCATAAAAGTTCTCAATTGAACCTGACCCTACATATATATATATATATATATATATATATATATATATATATATATATATATATATATATATATGCACATATATATACATCTACATATATATACATACATACACATCTCATATATATAATATACATATATATTAGATATATTAATATAGTTATATATAGAAGATGATATATAATATATGCACATATATACACTATATAATACATATAATATACATATTATATATATATATATATATTAGAGATATATATATTATAGATATATATATATGCCATATATACAACATATAAGACACATATACATATACATATATTATATATATATATATATATATATATATATATATATATATATATAGAGAGAGAGAGAGAGAGAGAGAGAAGGGCGCCGGGGGGGTTCAGCTTCCTGGAAGTACACTTTTTAGCAGCGTACCAGAGGTACCATTCAAGAAGAATTTTTAAATAAAAATGTTTTACATAAAAATTGTGTAAAATAACATTGATTATTATACATTGGTATCATGAGTTTTTATCAAATAAGATTACAAAAACAATCATGTGAATAAATGATAAAAGCTCATTCATTCAAAAGATTATTTTTGTATTTTTACTTGATAAAAACTTATGATACCAATTTAGATTAACTTATAATGTTATTTTGTACATTTTTATGCCAAAAAACTTTAGAAAAAATCCGATTTAAATGGCACCTCCGGTTGCCTGCGAAAGATGTGCTACGCATTTGAATACAATTATATATACAGGGGTGGGTTCAATGGAGAACCTTATGCATTGAAGAACCTTGGAGAACCACAATGCATCGCTAGAACAACTAAAATGCATCATGTAGAAATTGATGCATCACGCGGGAATTTGATGCATCATGTGGAAATAATGTAGAAATCGATACATCACGCGAGAATTTGATGCATTACGTGGAAATAATGATGCACTACGGGGGAATTGTGATGCATTTGTGGTGGTGCATGGAGGTTCTTCAAGGTTCTTCGATGCATAAGGTTCTCCATTGAACCCACCCCTATATATACATATAGACACACACACACACATAAACCTGATATTCGTAAAAGCACGTATAAAGAAAGAAGATGCATAAACCTTTATTGAATTATTTTCAGACGTTAGCTTCCCGCATTCTTCAGAAAGCCTTTGTAGCTCATCTCTAAGTGAGTGATTCTCATTGCTTAGTGCCTCTACTCTTGTCTGTAGCTCTTCACATTCGGCCTGGGGAAAACAAGTACATTAGCAAAATACATTCAAATTAAAACTTTATTTAAAAATAGTTTTAGTTTGCGTTACTTATATAATTGTTATAAGGAAAAAGACTTCCATTTACGTGAAGTAAATATATCTCTAGACAGTAGGAATCGATTTGCCTAGTCCTTCACCCGACAAAGGAGAACAGCACATTTTGTTTTGTCTTGATTAACATTGTGCATCCATGCAATGCAACGTTCTAACCTCAAAAATATTCAAAACATTTCAGGTGGTGGATGGTGACTGAATTAAAAGAGCTTCGGTTCAGAGAGCAGCGTTTTATTTCAAAGAAGGTATTCAGTGTCTACTCACTGGATCAACTCGGAGCTTCCAGAGTTGTACGTCCTTTGAGATTGTACAATTGATCAAAGCGTACAAGATGTTTTCCAACGTCTCGCCGATTCCCATGTTCTCCAGCTTCACCGCCAATCAGGCGATCCTTGATGCGGTGGACGGTGCCATGATTGTCCACGTCATCGATTTCGACATAGGTTTTGGCGGTCAGTGGGCGTCGTTCCTGAAAGAGGTGGCGGAGAAGGCGGAAGCTCGGAAGGTTAATTCACCGGCGGTCAGGATCACCGCGATTGTTCCTGAAGAATACGAACTGGAATCAAGATTAATCAGAGAGAATCTACATCAATTCTCTAGCGATCTCAAATTACGATTCAATATCGAATTCGTTACAATTCAAGCTTTCGAATACTTATCGTTTAAAGCAATTAAGTTCATGAATGGAGAGAAGACAGCAGTTCTTCTTTCACCGACAATTTTCCGACGCATTGGCGGGGGTTTCATCAACGATATCAGGCGAGTTTCGCCGCACGTGGTGGTATATGTAGACGGCGAATTGAATGGATGCAGAGCGCCGTTCTTTCGCCAAACGGTGATCAACGGTCTAGAATTATACACGACGATATTAGAATCCTTGGAGGCAGCGAACGTCGGTGGTGGCGTTGGAGGAAATGAATGGATAAGGAACATCGAGATGTTCGTGTTTCTGCCGAAAATAATCGCTATGGTGGAGGATTCCGGCCGCCATGTGTCGGCGTGGAGGGAGGCGTTTGGTAGGGCGGGGATGAGGCCGGTTGGGCTGAGTCAGTTCGCTGACTTTCAAGCCGAGTGTTTGCTACGGAGAGTACAGGTCAGGGGGTTCCACGTGGCGAAACAGCAGGGGGAGTTGGTGCTATGCTGGCATGATAGGCCCCTCGTTGCCACGTCAGCATGGACTTGTTAGCCAAATTACTATTGTGCAACTCGAATGGTGTGTTATTGAATTGAATAATAGTTGTGTCCATTAGCCTATCTTGTTTTTGTTTTAGTTATTAAACAAATTTGGAAATACGGATAAGCAATGACTAATGATGTTTAAAATTCATTGTTAATTTGTATATTATAAATTTATAATAAATAATTTCCAACTATAATAGTTATATTTGGCACTTGATTATTATGAAAGTTTTTTCCAGATTCTTTTTGCTTCCTTATGATGTGGACGATGAATTTTAACGGCAATTCTATACGCACACCCCTCTCAGTTGCTAATCACACACTCTTCTTCTTAATGTGGGAGAATATTAATTTTTAATCATTGAGTCTCACGTCATTAAGAAAAATCATGTGAGTTGGGGGTATGTGATTAGTAAAAATTAAGAAAAAGGGGTGTACATATAGCAATGCTCATTTTAAAAAAACATATGATTCAACTTCTTTTCTAGTTTATTAATAAACTACTCTATTTACTGATACAAATACTTTTGATACATAATAGTCTATATAGTTCATATAAACTAAAACATGATATACACAAATTTTAATTTTTTAAAAATATATAATAATATATTTATTTGTCAGACCGACCTTCTCCCTCCTCGCTTCGGGTTCTATGTTTTTAGTGAGCTTGCCTTCTCAGTAGGACCTCACTGTTATCTCCTACTTCAGCTTTCGCTTGTCG
>JAANYP010005339.1:179000-282267 GCA_020465985.1 Centrapalus pauciflorus | reverse complement strand
CAACCAAAATTCACACTTGGAAAACTTGTCGAATAGCTGCTCCTTGCGAAGGAGTTCTAATAATTCACGAAGGTGAATGGCATGATCAGCTTCTGACTTAGAATAAATCAAAATGTCGTCAATAAAGACGATAACGGACTTGTCGAGCATAGGGCGACATACGCGATTCATCAGATCCATAAAGGCGGCAGGCGCATTGGTGAGCCCAAACGGCATCACCAAGAACTCATAGTGACCATAACGAGTGCGGAAAGCGGTCTTCGGCACATCATCCTCTTGCACCTTCAACTGATGGTAACCCGATCGGAGGTCGATCTTTGAGAAATAAGATGCCCATTGCAATTGGTCAAACAGGTCATTAATGCGAGGCAAAGGGTACTTATTCTTAACGGTCACCTTATTTAACTCCCTATAATCAATACACATCCTCAACGATCCATCTTTCTTTCGCACAAACAAAACCGGTGCACCCCATGGCGAGGTGCTCGGTCGGATAAAGCCTTTATCCAACAACTCTTGCAATTGAGCCATCATCTCCTTCATCTCCGAAGGTGCTAAACGATATGGAGCGCGTGCAATGGGCGCGGCTCCAGGCACTAAGTCTATCCGAAATTCAATCGATCTATCGGGAGGCAAACCTGGCAAGTCATCCGGGAAAACATCCGGATACTGATTTACGACAGGCACACCCATTAAATTCCTCTCATCCTTCTTGGCATTCGACACATACGCCAAGAAATTTTTACATCCCTTACTGATACTCCTACGGGCTTTAGCCACAGAGATGATTGCAATATCTCTCTTTCGCTTATCGCCGTAGACAAAAAGCTCATTGCCGTCCGGAGTCACCAAATGGACAACTCTTTTGGCACAAACAATACTGGCACGGTTGGTAGCCAACCAATCCATACCCACTATAATATCAAATTCCTTTACATTGATGGCTACAAGGTCTATAGAGAAATGATATCCATCTAACGAGAGCACACAATCATAATAAATTTGGGTAGCTACAACTGATTTGCCGCTAGCGACATCGATAGATAAAGGGAAATTCATCAACGAGGGCAATTTATTCAACTTTCGGGCAAATGATTTAGAAACAAAAGATACATTTGCACCCGAATCAAATAACACAATAGCAGGTAAGGAGTCGAGAAAAAATATACCAGTTACAACATCCGGCACGTCTTGGGCTTCAGCGGCAGAAATCTGGAATACTCTTGCATGAGCCTTCGGCGCGTTCCCCTTTGATTGGGAGGAACCGCCACCCATCATTGGCTTAGCAGCCGAAGCTTTACTCTCCACCGGTGTAGCTTGACGATTAGGACAACCCCACGATTTATGTCCCGTCTTGCCACATTCAAAACACGTGTCCACCAACTTAGGACACCATGGTCGGGCGTGTCCCGCCTCCCCACAATTATGGCACACAAGATTCTTTTGGAGGCACTCACCCTTGTGGGATTTCCCACACTTCCCACATGACTTGGCGGTGTTTGACCATGACCGCTTTGATTTTCCTTGAGAATGAGATTTCTGCTTCGAGAAAGATTGCGATTGAGGGTTCGCACATTGTTACCAGAATAAGAAGATCGGGGTGGTTTCGCCGATTCCTGAGGGGTCTCGGATTTTGCCTTCTTAGGTACAGGGACATCAAAGTCGTCCCTAGAAATTTCATACTCCCTTCGGCGGGCACACTCCACCGCCTTTGCAAACGAAGTAATCTATCGAATTGTCACAAACTCTCGAATTTCTCTACGAAGCCCCTCAATGAAGTACTCCGTCTTTTGCTCCTCGTCAGCCACCAAGGCACCCACAAACTGTGCCTTGGAGTTAAACTCCAAGAGGTAGTCATCCACACTCAAATCTCCCTGCCGGAAAGAGAGAAATTCGCGCTTTATCTTTTGGATAGAGACGGTAGGACAGAAATGCTTTTCAAATCGGAGCCTGAATTGCTCCCACGTCATAGTTCCCACCATATCTTGACCCAGAATGGCGACTTCAGAGTCCCACCATGTTAGAGCTGGGCCAACTAGAAGGGCAGCACCGTATTGGACCATCTTTTCAGCCCTTACTTCCGTCACACGAAATAGCTTCTTGATCTCTTTCAACCAGTCCAGAGATTCTGCTGCGATAGCTCGGCCATTGAATTCGCGGGGTCGGCACCCAATGAAATTTTTGAAAGACATCCCCTTCTTGGATTTGGACGAAGACTTGTCTCTCTTAGCCTTGTCCTTCCTCTTCTTATCCTCAACTCCCTCAGAATGGTCGCCATCGACCTTGCTTCCACCCTCACCATCGTGTCCGGTGGACTTACGGTCGTCATTGGCTCGCTTGCCCCAGGCTTCCTGAAATGCCGTCATCTGGGCTTGCATCATCTCATTTTGTTGGCGGTTTTGATTCAACATTTCCGCCACCATTTGGAGAACTCTATCATCCCTCGAACCCTCTTCAGAATGATAACTCGTCTCGTACTCGGACTCATCGGAGGGAACCGGCTCAATTACCGGACTAACATTTCGATTGGATGCGTTGTCCGACAATGAACTGAAATAAACAATTTATATATCGATCATTTAGTTGTTTATATATATGAGTATTCGCATACTAACACAATATAAACTTAGTGTCTACCCTTTACTTTCCCAACCTAGGCCAAGTAAGTTTTTGCAACTGTTTTACTATTGTCGCCCAGGTGGGTCAATGGTAGCATCTGAAACTCCGTTCAGCGTTGAGTATCGTCGACTATACTCAATCGATGAACTTAGTCTCTGATACCAAATTGAAACACCCTCACAACTAAATAGAGTATTTCACACACATTTATCCAATAATTGATATATAATACATTGCGGAATTTGCGTCAAATTTAAAATTTTCATTAATCAGAGTTATCAACGTGAATCACCCCACTTTGCTTCCCATAACGAGCAAAGTGTGATAATTCACGGATTAAAGTATGTCGGGTCAGAATCTATCGTTAATTACATGCCACAAGATTAGTTAGGTACATCCGATCGCATGAAGAGTCAAAACGGGAGTCCACTATCCCCAAACCCGAGCCATCCAAAACTATACCAAAAAGTGGAGTGCTTCAAGCTAACTCCAACCGAACTTAGAAAGACGGACCGGCCGTACCCTTACCCTTGACAGAGCCTGAAAAGGTTAACATCTAAGAGGGTCAACATAAAGTTGAGTGAATTACTAGATTAGATATAATACAAGGTATATAGATGCAACAATGATCAACATGATGATTCCAAACGACACAAGCCAAGTGCACAAGATGAGTGATCAATACCACATGCCCCTTCATAATGTGGGGTTCCCTAGCAAGTACGGGTGTGGTGATGCCTCTAACATAGTACGAGGCTGTCCCTAGCAAGTACGGGACTTCCGACAGTGCAAGTACGTCGGCATCCGACCTCAAAAGGGCCAGGAATGATCCATGGATATCCAGGTGAGTCCAAACGAAAGGTATAATAAACAAATGAGGTCCAAGATGCCTCGAGTATCCAAATATGTAATGCATTGATGAAATGGATGAATAAGCAACAATCATATAATGCCACAGTATGAATCAACAACGAATGATCAAATATAAAGCAACAAGTACATCGTATATGACTTTATGAAAATCTAATGCTAGAACTCACAATGATTGGCTAACAAGGTTCCCAAGGCCTTCCAAAATAATCACAGTAGCCTCGAGAATGGCTAAGACTCGCGACCAAACCTTTTTCGATTCAATTCGCCTATAAGCATTCATAAGGCGAACACATAAGTTCCCGAACACAATATAAGACCCTATTAGAGGTCTAAAGATGATGGGACACCAAACCGAAGGCACTAAGTCCAATAAAGGCCCTAGGAGTTCCGGAATGGTTTAAAGACCTTCAAACCCTTTAAACACTTAATTTAGACGTGCATTGAACATACCGAACCCGAACATCGACCCCCAACCTTGGAAAATGAAAATTGGAGGCAGTAGGGTGGTCATGGCGCGACCCAGGGGGGGGGGGGTAGCGCCGCGACCAAGGGCCTGCCCACCCTCTGACTGCACATTAAATCCCTTAAATGCACCAAACCTACCCAAAACTCCCATAAATGCTTCTAACACTTGAAATGGACTTTACAAACCACATAACCAATATATTAAAGACACTCAAACCCCTCTAAACATAATAAAATCATTTCATAACATTTCATGATTCCGAGGAGCTCATACGGACTCCGAACGAGTCCGAAAACGACCGAAAACTCCAACCGGCAACACCGAGCTCCATTTGAGCTCGAATCCAAATTCTAACCAATTCCATAGCATTATTAACTATACATGGGCCATGATTAGACATTCAACTCACATTTAGACATTAAAACCCAACCCCAAAATGTTTTGGAACTCGTTGTGGCATTTCACCGAACACTTGGCGTGCGGTTTGGGCCTAAAACGCCAAATTGAGTTCTTGCTCGTGATTTGAGTTACCCAACATATGAAAACACTTTATTATCATAAATAAACACTTTCTAGACATATTGGCACCATTACACCTCATTCCATGATTCCATGGAATTCATATGGACTCAAACCGAGTCCTTAAATGACCAATACACAATTGAGTCTTCAAACTCCAAATGAGTTCATACTAACTTCCATTCAACTTCATGGCCCCAACAAACACATTTAACCCATAATTTAACATATGGAATGTACAAAGCACGTAAACCCATTTCCATCCACCATTGGAGCTCAAAAGGAGCTTCAACTAGGGTTTTCATTCCATGACACTAGCTCACTCAAACATTTACATATTTATGACTCAAATGACTCAATAACCCATAAATATTACCCTATACATGAATTTAGGGTCATATATTAACCCAATCGAAAAACCCATATAGGGTTGTGTTCTCTCAAAATGAAGAACACATAAAACATGGAGAAGAGAAGAGAAGGGAAGTGATGTACCTTCAATAATAGCACAAAATCAAGTTTCTTAGCTTTCAAATCTTCAATCTTGATCAACCAATAAAACCCTAGCTCTCTTTTTCTTCTTCTCTCAACATTTGCAACAAGAAAACAAAGTGAAGTGTGTGCATATGTGTGTGTGGACGGCCAAAGAAAAGGGAAAGGGGGCCAAGTTTGGCCACTTGGCCATAATGCCCCTTCCACTATTCCACATACACATATAATCCCCCTAATCAATAAATCTTTCAATTTAATTTCCATATAATTCAAACTATAATAATTTAATTCATATTCATGCTAATTATAACAAAGTATTATATTAATAACTCAAATATTATAATTAGCTATTATTTAATTGACTTACAAATTTTGGGGTGTTACAATATATATATATATATATATATATATATATATATATATATATATATATATATATATATATATATATATATATATATATATATATATATATATATATATATATATATATATAGGGTTAGGTTCCGGTAAGAACCATCATTACCGTGAGAACGTGAGAACCTTTCTAAAATTTGTGAATTTAATGTATAAAATTATGCATTTAATGTTAAAATTTATACATTTGATAAATTTATGCATTTGATATAAAAATTTACGCATATAATGATAAATTTGTCCACTTTATGTACGAATTCATGCATTTGACAAAATTTGTGCATTTAATGTTCAAATTTGTGCATTTAATGTAAAACTTGATAAATTTAAATTTTAAAGCTAATTTTAATGTTAGATTATGATATTTTTTAATATTGAAAATCAATAATAATTTTAAGTTATAAATTTAATTTTTAAATTGTGTATTTGATGTATAAAATTATGCATTTTAGAGGATTCTCACGTTCTCACGGAATTGAAGGGTTCTTATGTGATCCCAACACTATATATATATATATATATATTGAGGTTCTATGGGGCACCATATGCATCGGGAACCAAATGGGAACCAAAAATGCATTGCTTGTTTACAAATGATGCAATAAGGGTAACATTGGAATACTTTATTTGAAAAAATTAATTATTCTTTTAATTAATAGATTAGGATTAAAATAGGAAACTAAATCAATCTCATTAACCATTCTCCATATATTATTCTCTCTCTCTCTGTCTCTCTCTCTCTCTCTCTCACACACACAATCGACCGACGAGTTTGAGAAGACGATGAGGAGATGAAGATGAAAATGATGCATCACGTTGAACTCATGAACCTATGAACGTATACATCACGTTGAACTCATGAACCTATGAACGTATACGATGTGAAGAAGACGAATACGAAGATGCACAGTATGAACACGATGATGCATAACCTGGTGCTCTATATGAACACGATGATGCAAACCCGGGAAAGATAAATACGAAGATGCACAGTCAATGAAGATGATGAAGTATCATGTAGGATTTTTGTTCAATTGGAATTTTTTAATTTTAGAAGTTTTTGCATTGGAATTAATTTTAGAAGTGCATTTTATAAATTTATTAGCATTTAATACTTGATTATTGAATTAAATATTCAATCAATATAAATTTAATTTTTAGTTGACTTGATATATTATTTTTTCCGAAAATACCCTTATGCACATCTAATATGTAAATCGTGCATCATAATGCGTTCACAAATTTCATCTTTATTACTCTTTTGCCATTGTAATCTTAGCCATTCATTTTCTAGATCTAACGGTATATATGGGTTCCTAAGTTGCACGATGCACACAGGTGCCCCATAGAACCTAACCCTATATATGATGGGATCCATTGTGAACAAGTTATTCGTTGTGAACGTTGTGAACAAATAAAAAAAATACATATAATCATTCATATATATCAACAAGTGTTTGTAATATGATTCATATGATTCAAAAGGTTCAAAGAAGTGTCTATTTAAGATTCAGAACATTCAAAAGGTTCATAGTACGTAGTTTTTATAACAAGATGCACAGGATGCAACAAGATTAATAGGATTCGACAAATTCATAGGATTCAATAAGATCCAAAGGATCCAATAGTATTAATAGGTTAATAGAAGAGTCCAGTACTATTTTCAACAAGATTCATAAGATTCAGAAGCTATTTTATGGTTGTTCACAATGTTCACAACGAATAAAGTGTTCACAAAAGATCCTTAGTCTATATATATCTATATATATATATATATATATATATATATATATATATATATATATATATATATATATATATATATATATATATATATATATATATATATATATATATATATATATATATATATATATATATATATATATATAGAGAGAGAGAGAGAGAGAGAGAGAGAGAGACTATTTTAATAATTAAAATGAAAAACAATTTGGTTTTGGATTTTTATTATTATTTTATGAAAAAGAAAGTTCATTACCTATTTTTATAATACTTTTAAGGGTAAAATGGTCATTAAAAAAAAAAGACCGGTCCAAGGACCAAAACCACAAAAAATAATTAACCATAGATACTGAATTTGTAATTTCGACGTGATAAAGACTTGTCCCATAATTTTCATATATTCACAGGGACGAAATTTGTAATTTACCCTAAAATTAATTAGAAAACTATAACGACTAAAACTGTAATTAGTAAAAGGACAAAATGATCATTTCTAAAGCATTTTGAAACGTCAAATGGTTAAAGGACCCAATTCGTAACAAAAGTTCTAAAAAAAGAATGCTGATGTAATAAATAAAGTTTAGGAACCAAGTCCATAATTTCTATTAAACCACATGGTCGAAATTTGTAATTTACCTCTTTTTATGATACTACTTCTAAGTTATTAGATTTAAAGAATTTAAATATTTATCACATATGCCAATGTACTAAGTTGATACTGGATAAATATGTACGATATAATAATTATAATAAGAATAATAATATTTGTTTAATTTTAGTTAATCTATAACTACAATTAAAAGAGTAAATAAATTGGCATTTGTCCTATTCGGATGATGCCAAGTATCATATTCTACTAATGACATATGTTAATTAGCATTTAATATAAATTAAAATTTTTTACCAAATTTCTTTAAAGATAAGATTATCGTTATATACTTGATCTCACAAATCATAACAAACAATAATTAAAAGATTTTTTTTGATCTATTATAACAACAACAATAACAACAATAATAAACTTAAAAGTTACTAGGGCTAAAGTCCTACAATAGTTGTGTACTTTTTAAAGTGTATCGATATGATACATTTACTTTTTTAATTATTCATAGTATACGTGTACTTTCGGAATCGTTCAAAATGTAACATCCGACATTAAACCAGGTTAGCAACTATGACCTAATCTGTACTTAATAGCCAATTATAACCTAATCAATGGTCATTAGCAATTAATCAAAGTGATTAACAATGTTCATAAGGAAATTCAACTCAATTAGAATCAAATTCATTGGTGCGATGAATCGGGAAATCAATTAATCCGATCGATTTACGATATGAAGGATTAATTCAACTAAGTACATAACTAAATTATGATTAGTAACACTAATCATACACTAATACAATTACTTAACATTAATTATGCAAGACTAAAACAACTCATTAAAACAATGTATCCAAAAGTATTTATGAATTTACAAGAAAAAGGAAATACAAGAATACATTCTAAATACTTTTATACAAAAAAAAAAAAACTAAACATACATGGAAATACATGTAGGTGGCCGGCCATAGGGTGGTACTACATGAGATTTGATTTCAATTTTTTATTCCAAGACTCCATAACCCATCAAAATCAAATCCTCCTTCACCATCCTCTTTCATTTCAAAGAAATCTTACACTCCACCTTCACATCCACCATCATTGCAAAGATATTTTCACCATCTATAAATAGAGAGCTTTCCATTCATTTTAATCACACCAAAACTCACTTTTCTCTCCACTATGATCCGGCCACACACACACATAGTGCACACATCATTTTTTCAAAGTGTTCTTCAAGTCTTCAAGTGTTCTTGGTGCATCAATTCAAGATCCATCTTCTACTAGCTTGCATTTTTCTAACACTTCAAAGTAAGTAAATACTAGCTTATTACATCTTATATTTATGTTTATATAAGTATTGCATAATATATATAATCACCAACAACAACAAGTTACATAAAACTCAAGTTTATAAGTCACTAGTTTTTGTTTTTAAGTTGTTTTCTTCAAATGTGTTTATAAATATATAAACACATCATGAAAGAGTAAATATTATGAAAAACAAGTGATATATATATATATATATATATATATATATATATATATATAGACACATATATATATATATGTATATATATATTTTATAACTTTTATACAAGTAGTCTTTGAATAAACAACAAGAATCACTAGTTATTTCAAGTTTATAAACTACGGATTTTCGGCAGAAAATTTGCATAGACTTTGAAAAACATAACTAATTCATAACTTATCGAAATGAGTTGATTCTTGTCTCAAAAGATAGATCTATGTCTTAACTAAAAATCTGGAAGTTTTCATAATTTATTATGGAGTTTAAGACCCCCAGAAATTATTTGGGAAACCGAAAGTTTGACAGCTCAAAAATGGCCAACATAGGGTATTTAACGAGCTTTTTCCCCAACCTAAACACCTCGAAAAATGGTCGTTCTTGACTTTAAAAATTCTTTGTATATAGTAGTTTAATGTCCAAGAAAACCAAAACCTAAATTGTTTTGGAGCTTGGTCAAAAACAATCTCAAAGTAGGCCGAAAATCTTCGAAAAGCTGGAAAATTATATATATATAAACTTGACGTTTTAAGTGGGTTTTATTTATAAACTTGTAATGTTGGGTGATTTAAGACATAAAAACCTATATATATACATATTATCATATATGAGAGTTATTAAGTCCCTGTTATCATTTAAGACTCGGTTAAACACATCCGGTTTCATCACCCATCAAACAACGCAAATTTACATTTTACGCTCGTATTTGCCATCGCACTCACGGTGAGTCTTCATAACCCCTATTTTCACACTGTTATGTTTTGGGGTTGAAATACATGCTACGTTTTCATATGGACACGGAAACAACTTCATTTCTATTATGTATTACACATGTGGTTCCATCAGCCCTCAAATCATGAACAGTTAATTGCATTTGTTTGTAAGCGCGAATGTATTGTGGATAGATCTATTGGGAGTCATGTCTCCCATTCTGGTTAGTCTTAATCGGCTAACGGCGGGATGCATATATATTCAACACACGGTATTACGTATGGGACTACTGCACAGGACAGACTCATTTAATTAAGCTTCGGTTTGCATGATGGTTTATATGTAATACATAACATGGAATTTATGATTTTATAAATTCAAACTCAATTGTTGTTGTCCATACAAGTCAGATTTACGTGTAAACCTATGAACTCACCAACAATTTTGTTGACGTATTTTAGCATGTATTTTCAGGAAATTAAGGCAAGTGCGCCGCATCGGAGTATTTTCAAGCTTCTGTACTTTTGGAGTCGCATGCATTTTCATACCATCGGAGATTTATTTGCATTATTTTGATTAATTTAATTATGTATTTAAATCTCTGTACCGTGCGAACTACTCTTTATTATTTCAGGCTATGTAAAACATTTCTATATTTTAAAGTTATATCGATGTATTTTTGAAAACGTCCATATAGTGGTCGTTCATTATCATTATGGTTACGCTTCCGCGACGTAACGCTTCGTTGCCAACCGGAGTAACGGGGTGTGACACAAAATATGATCCCTAGAGTTACTAGTTACTGGCTATACCGGTTAAAAAAGATTATGTGAACAAGATTTTCCAGTTTGAGGATATGAGTTGGCAAGACAAATGTGATGTGGATTTTAACAATTACTTGAGTTGACAATTTATGTGATACAAGAAAGCAACATTAAATTAAAATTTAATTGCCAAATCAGATAATCGTATGCTATGTTAGCTTATGTTACAAAATAGACGGTCATAAAACAAGTATAAGTATCATATTTGAACGATTCAGAAATTACACGTATAATATGAATAATTAAAATAATACACGTACCATATCGATACAATTTAAAAAGTACACAACTATTGTACGACTTTAACCCAAATTACGAATGATCATCTTTCCGTTTAATTGATTCATACATAAAATTAGTTATATTAAACGTCATTAGTATTAAAATTTAGATACATCTAATTTAATCATAATTTTTAATTTTAAGAAATTTAATTTATATTCATTTTAAAATAAGATTATGGTTAGATACAACATGATCACAACAAATAATATTTAAAAGATTATATAACTAATAATAATAGTGAAGTTAAAAGTTATTGATGATAATTCTTTTCATTTAAATGTCTTATATATAAATTAATTAAATGATTTATATATAAAGACTAATTTTAAGTTATAAAATATAAAAAACATATTATTATCCTAACTATTATTTTTCTTGCTTAGTAATTATTTTTTTAATCAATCATTTAAAAATTTATTTTAAAATAATATATATTAATTGATATAATTTAAAACATAAGTTTTTATATATTTCATTACATTAAATGCAACGATGTATGTTTTTTTATTAATGTTGTATTAACTTCTTTAAAAATATAATCTATATATTTTAATATAAAATTATATATTTTAATTGATATATTTCAAGATTTATTGTTTTATAAATGTTATTTAAAAAAGAATGATGCATTAGTATAATATTTTTTAATTTGAAATATCAATAAATATAGATAAGATAAAATTTAAACTTAGATTAAATTGGTGATAAGAAAACATAAACACATCGAATATTTTTAATTAGATGTGTATAAATAAATATTGATTAGATGTGTATAATATAGCAGGTTACAAATATAAATAGCAGGTTACATATATAAATAGCAGGTTTATAATTAATTATTAAAAAAAAATATGTATTAGCAACGACACTATTAGCAGCGACATCGAGCAATAGCAGCGACAGGCTTTAGCAGCGACACTAGTAGCAGCGACACTGGACTTTTAGTGTTAAAGCAATAGCAGCGCCTTGTTAGCAGCGACATGTCGCCGCTAAAGGAATTAGCAGCGACAATTACAGGCATTAGCAGCGACTTATGTCGCCGCTAAAACCCTATTTTCTTGTAGAGGATGCAAGATTTAGATTTGTATTAATTTACAATAGATTTTTATTAATTAATTACATAGTAAAAGTCTTTCACATGACAATAGGTTGTCATGCGACATTATGTGTTATCAATTATTAAATGTGTGTATATGTATGTATGTTTTCAACGTAGAATCAGTCTCTATCGATAAAAGCGGTAGAACCCAAATTAAAATTTATTCAACGCGTTAATTATTTTTTTTTCATTTTCATGTTTAAAAAAACATTATGAGACTATTTAAAAAAGCCTTACATGGTTTCGAGTTTTGTAAGACCTTTAAAATGAGAGGTGAATGTGAATGAACAGTGATTAATGTATATGTAAGTTTAACGTACCTTCACAATTCAAAACCAGGTATGTTAATTTTCAAATATGAACTTTATTAGTTTAAA
Source organism: Centrapalus pauciflorus (assembly GCA_020465985.1). Classification (NCBI taxonomy): domain Eukaryota; kingdom Viridiplantae; phylum Streptophyta; class Magnoliopsida; order Asterales; family Asteraceae; genus Centrapalus; species Centrapalus pauciflorus. Next base: position 269,713 of record JAANYP010005339.1, on the reverse strand, counting down.
CAAATATATGAAAAAAATTTATAAAAAAACAATTTTAGCATTGGATTTATAGGTTCTACGGTGAACCAAAACATGTGTATACACACACACAAAAGCTGATTGGAGGAGATTTTTCGTTTCATTCGTTTCATACGTTATGCTAGTTTTGTATGGATGGATATATGACTTTTCTCATACAATTTGATTATTAAATATTGTTTTTATAAAAGTTTGTTTTTTGAAGAAAAAAGGGTACTTCTTAGTTACTATGATGATGACCTCTTTCATCGCTAATCATTGTCCCATAACTGCCCTAAACTTTCATACCTAATTATACTCTTATTTTGACTTTTGAAATTTCAATAAAAAGTCAAACTTGTCACTTGCCATTTGACTTCACCCCATGTCCACCATAGGTCAAATTGTTTTTTTCTTCATTTCATCAGTAATTAATTAACAATAATATCTTCCTGATTAATGTTTCTTTTCTAATTATTATTTAACAGACTTAATGTTTCTTGTTTTTTTTGGAAAGCAATTTTCCCCTGGCCTATGTTTTGCATTCTTTCTTTTAACAACAAAAATTAAGTATATTAACACGAAAGAACAAATACAAACACTATTTTTGACATTTTACAAGATTTTAAAAAAGAAGGAAAACACAAACTAGAAATACTGATTGAAGCGCCTAGATCTAGACAAAAACAGTCCAAGCTAAAAAGTGAAAACAAAGGTAAGAGACCTAACTACAACCCTAAAGGTACAAACCCAACAACGCCACGACAAGTCAAACAACTTGGCATGTATCGAGATCCAATAAAAAGAGAGACATTTTATCTCAAAAACCTAATCGGGGAGGGGTTTGCCAGTGAAAACTTTCATGTTTCTAAATCTCCATAAACGATGCAAACAAATCCAGATAGACATTTGGCAAAACATATGTAAATCCATTGGGTGATTACCACAAGGAGAGTTCCTCTTTATCAAGTCTACAAGAGAGATTGCAACATCCCAAGGTACTCCCCACCATTTGAAGAACTAAATCCAAATAGACTTCGAAACATGGCATCGAATTGAAGAAGACAGTGCTCAATAGATTCAACTTCTTCCCACAAGCGCCTTCCTGATAGGAATTCCACCGAGTGAGACTAGTTTTCAACGCCATCAATTAATTTCAATAATTAAAAGACGGTCTTTATAACATGTTCTACGATTTTAAATACTAGAATCCATGGTCTTTATAATTTATTTTGTTCTTGGTTTGTGTATTATATATGTGCTATACTCAGACGTGTCTTGCACAAATAAAATTATTATTTTCTTCTATAAAGATGACTTGCAAAATTTGATATGTTTTAGAACCCATAACATTATATTCGTTGATTAATATTAACATGTATGGTTTAAATTGATTTAAACTCTTATTTTTTGTGTAATAAAAGTTATATTTATATAATTATTGATCATTAAATACAATGTCATAAGTGACAATTATATGTATAAGTACTACTAAAGAGTGGAATTTAAAGATAAGGGCAAAGTCTTCTTGGATTCTTAAAGCAAATGGATTTGTTAGGACAATTTGTATGGACAATTTGTATATTAAAAGAATTAAAAACAAGTGAATTGATTAATTAATCAATCAATTAGTTAATTATTCGTGGCATAAATTATATCGTAAAGTGCACGAAACATTCTGATTAATTTAATTAAAAGTGAGGGAGTTAGTCGTGTGCATCAACGAAATTTTTGTACATATCCATGTACATAACTTATTAATAATTTAAAAGGATTAAAAATAATAATTTGTTAATTGTGGAAATATACTAATATGGGTATATAATATATTATATATGTATAGGTTTTTTTTTTTGTCAACCCTAGTATGGAAATTAAGAGTCTATCCTTCCCATGAAAGTATAAAACAATAATAAGCATTATTTACCTGAAATTACACTAAATAGTTTATGAACTCATGTATTACGTGAATAAATTTTAATAAATAATTAGTTAGATAAAATGTATGTAAACTTAAAATTAAACCATATAATGTTAATTCTTATAAAATAATAAACCCCTAAAATTACAGTTTGGATGACATATACATGAAATCTTTTGTCACAATTGGAAATCAATACATAAAAAAGTGAGTTATTTGGATGATAATATGAAAAGGTGGGGAAGCTAGAAGCTCAATTGGGTTAACTTTATAGATTAGTCAAGCCTCCCAATTTAAAAAAAATACCATTGATGTAATCATGTTGGACTTTAACCATTTATACATTTATGTTGATCAACTTTATTTGCATTGAGTTTTTACCCCACACACACACACACACACACACACACACACACACACACACACACACACACATATATATATATATATATATATATATATATATATATATATATATATATATATATATATATATACACTAATTATTGGTATTAAGATTTTAATTGGAAGAAATTAATTGGTGTAAAAAAATAAGTTTAAACATATATGTATATGAAACCTTACAGAAATGATCGACCTAGCTGTAGAGACCTAAAATTTTTTAAAATAAGGTTTTTAATACTCCAGTGTTAACAAATTGGAACCAATTACTTCTATTTGTGAATCAGAGTGATAACCGATTAATGAATTGTAAGGTGACATCGATCAAAATCATGGGTTTACATGTCACGTAATTGATGGCTGTTCACGTATGGTTCTCTCGTATTAAGAAGATAATATGTTTATGATGTTGATACATACATATATATACAAGTTTTTGAATTTATGATCAAAACCTGAAATAGTGATTATATATAATTGTTCTTGCAATGGTTTATATGCATCAAGTCAGTTCAGACATTTTTCCAAAAGAAGTTTCTTAAAGACTTTGAATTATATATATAACAATTTAGAGTTAATTATAAAATAATCTAATAAACCGTTATTATTTTTATATTATATTATGTTATGTTGTATATGACTTTTATATATTTTTTTAATTTCATGATTCCCATGATTCTTTGGATTGAACATACGCCAGGGATTTTCTTAGCTTTTGCTTTCTTTTTTTTTTTTTTCCATTTACTGGCATGAATTTTACAGTTTAATAGTTTTCTTTTATTAAGTCACACAACCAAATGTTTTACTCTTAAGTTCTTCTACTTGAACAAACTCGAAATTTTTTTAATCTTTTTATTGCTTTAGATGGTTATTTGATTGACACACGACATATATATATGAATGATATAAAGTAAAACATAATGATAGGAAAATTTGAATTTTTTATTGCTTAACGTTAGGTTGACATGAACTTGTTTAACGTTACACACAATATCATACTTAAAATTCTTTGTACGTTTAACGCGTTCATTCAACACAAAAAAATTTAGCTATGATTGTTTAAGTTAATTTTTATGACAAACTTACAAAGAATTTCACGTACAAAAATATATACTCATTAAATACACAAAAAATAAAGCTACTAGAATTTTAAAAAAAAATTATCGTTTCGACTAATCTTGTAGCGTTATTTTGTATATTTAATGAGTTTAGTCTTGACCTTTTTTTCAGCACAAAAAATTTAAACTATTATTGTTCGTGTTTTTGTGAAGCCAACTATTTTGTTTTACTTATTTAATAAGTTCTATCAACATATTTTTTGTTCTAGATTTGGAATATTAGACTCAATCAAAATAACAATGTTTCGACATATTGTTTTCCTTTACTTTATGTCATTCTAATTACCGATTACTCAAACTATGTATTATTTTGTCAACCCAAAGTTTTATTCTACTTTTCTGGTTCTAGATCGGAAACATTGGATTTGTGTCTTGACTCAATTTTGTAAAAGGTTATAGAGAAAAGTTGATTGACGGACTTAATTGAAAAATATTTCAAGTACGACGGTGAAATTTTTTTTGATTAAATGACGTACACTACAAGAAAATGGAGTAAATTCGACGGCCACCTATTGCGACGACACATGTCGTCTCTATAGGTAACAACACGACAAAAGACTTAGCTTTTTGGAGTTGACCAAGACTGAGGGCTACTGCGACGACTTTTGTCGTCGCTATAGGGTTTTTAATTTTTTTTTTATTTTTTTTTTTGTTCTAAAATGATCTATTTCGCGGTGAAAGTGCCGCCTTTTTTTTAGTGATACTGCGACGACAAAATGGACCATTTGCGACGACCAGTCGCCGCTGAAACCCTACTGCGACGACAACCCTGTCGCCGCAAAAAGCCACCTCTACTACACAGCCTGCTCGACTGCTTCTCTCTTCACTTTACCATTTCAGTTTTCTTTTCTCCAACAAAATTCTCTCATCTCTCTCTATTGCAGCAGCTCTCGGTCTCTCTATCTCTCACGTTACAAACTCCGGTAACCCACCTCCGGTCACCTTCGCCTGTCACATTTTCCGGTACCCACCACCGGCACCATTTTCAGGTTATAAATCTGAGTTTTCTTTGTACATTTGTTTTATTTTGTATATTAAAGTCTTGTTTATACTTTCTAATCTTTTTTTTACTGTTTTGAAGCCCCGATCCGGTCTCCACTTTCATTTTCCTCTCGCCGGAAAATTTTCCGGTCGCCGGTCGCCGGTCTTGCCAAAGGTATGTTCTTTTTAGATAAACCATTTTATGTTATTAGTTCTATGTACTATGCATTTTTAAACTCTTAAAAACTTATACAATGGTATATGTTTTTAAAAAAAATATGTATGCATTTTACTTAAATATATGTTATACAAATAGAAATATACAATGATATGTTGTGTTTTTATTATTTAAATTTCTAGTATTTATGTTTTAAATATGTAGTTGTAATATTTTAAAAATATCTAAACAACTAATATATATATTTATTTATGTGTTTATGTTAATTGTTAAATAATTATGTTAAAGTTATTTATATTAATTGCTACATATTTTTTTCTTGTTAATTGTTAAATAATTATGTAAAAGTTAATAAAAGAATATATATATTATTGACATAGACAAATAAAAGTTAATAAAAAAAATAAAATTTAAAGTAAATAAAATCTAGAAAATATTAAAATAGAGAATTAAAATAGAATATATTAAAACTAAAAAAAGATATTATATTAGATAATATTATAGCATGTAAAATGAAAAGTAACATAAGACTAAATTATATAAAACATATATTACTATTTATATCAATTATTATTATTATTATTACTTAAAAGTAACATAAGACTAAATTATATATCAATTACTATTATTATAACTTATAGTACTTAAAATTATTATTTTAAAGTATAATAAAAGTAAAATGTTTTATATTAGATAGTGTTACTAATAATACGTATCCTATTTTAAAGTATTAAAAATTAAAATATATAATGATGTGTATAGTAATAAGTATCACACATACACACACACTTAATCAATTAATCTTACTAACACATATATTATTTTAAAGTATCAAAAAGTTACAACATACATGACGCACACACACATATATATCAATTAGTGTTACTAACACATATATTACTTTAAAGTATCAAAAAGTTACAACATATATTAATATGTATATTAATTAGCTTTAGTAATATTTTAAAGTAACATAAAAGTATTATAAAATTTAAAGTAACCTTATGTATATTAGTTAGTGAAACTAAAACTCTAAAATAATATATTAATTTGTGTGTTTAGATCAATGTAATATGTGTTGTATGATAAGTGTGTGTTTACACCGTAGTCACCCATCTGAAATTAATTTATTAGAAATTAATTTCATATATATAACATTGAATGTTTTTTATTTTAATTATACAGCACCAAATGCAACGGCTACAGAATGACTCTCAATGTAGCACTTCCAACTCGATTAGTGAGGAAGAGATCATGTCACAAGTGTTGGGACAGAGACATGGTCATAATCGTGGGCTTGGACGAAAGTTACCTCGTGGTTCATCATCAACTTCAAACACTCAATCACAAGAAAGAACGTATACACAAGCTGAAGTTGATGCAATGTTTGCCCAACAAACTGCTCGTCAAAATGCGCAAGAAGCTGCAATTCTCGCGCAACAACAATGCCAAGCTGAGTTAGCTGCTCAACAACAATCATTTTATAACGCCTTATTATCTTCACAAATAAATGTTGCCGACTACCGACCGATCGTACCCCCACAGTTTGATAACACGAATGAAGATGAAAACGATGAGGAAGATGAGGAAGACGAGGAAGACGATGTTTAATTATTATAAACAATAGATGTATTTTGTTGTAATTATGTAAACAGAATTTATTTTTAATTTTAATCAATTAGTAGCTCGTTTTTTAGAAAATTGTTTATTTATTGGTCGGAATTCCGGAAACAGGTACAGGTACAGGTTAAATGTATATTACGCCCGATTGGGGGCATAAAAAACAGCAAAAAGCTGTGAGCCTTATATTTAGTTTTTGCGACGACTTTTGATACCTTTTGCGACGACAAGTCGTCTCAATAATGCAGGCTTAATATTTTCTCAGATACCTTTTGCGACGACTCTTGATCCTTTGGCGACGACATGTCGTCTCAGTAGCTTCCCTTTTGCGACGACTTTTGCCACTATTTGCGACGACTTGTCGTCTCAGTAGATAGGTTTTTGCGACGACATATGTCGTCGCTATATATTTCTGATTTATTTTTAATGGCTTTTTAACGATAATCTATTGCGACGACATGTCGTCGCAAAAAGTGATGACATGGCACGATTTTTGTTGACTTTTAGTCGTCGCAAAAGAGTTACACTTGTCGTCGCAAAAAGTCATTTGATACAAACTTATTGCGACGACTTTTTTGCGACGACTTGTCGTCGCAGTAGACCTTTTGAGACGACTTTTTACTTTTCGGAGACGACTTTTGTCGTCGCAAAAAGCCCATTTTCTTGTAGTGGTAATCAAGAAAAATATTACCAAACATGTTCCACCTAAGCAAAATTTGCTACATGGACATCAATTATGTGCCACGTAAGTTTGATAATTGAATACAGCATGTAATATGTCAACTTTTTGAGTTTTGATTGGTTAAAGACTTGTTAAACTTTCAAAATGAACAAAGACTTGATCAAAGAAAAAATATGATCTCGAGGGTTTTTAGAAAAACTCACATACGTTTTCCAAGAGTATACAACGAACTAACATTTTCTATTTTGTTTTCCTTGAGAACAAACCACCAATGATGACTTTTGAATAGTAATCGAGTCATTTTGAGAATAATTTTTAATAAGTAAAGTAGATGATTATGAAAGACAAAATATTATGTATTCATATTGTATTTCATAAAACTTTTAAAGTTTTAATGATACATAACTAGTTTAAGATAAATAAGAAATTAATACTTACAGTAAATCATTTGAAATGTATGGTCCAAAATTTCTATAAATCACATGATTTTTTTTGGCCCACGTAGAAAATGAAAGAAAGTTTGTGTGCGTATATAAGTTTCACTTTTCAAATAGGTTTAGACAGTTAAATAATCTTTTTGAAATTTTGAGTCCCAAAATCCGACCCCATCTTTGCGAGTATAAGATCCAATAAAATTGTGGGCCTTGTGAGGTTGACTGTCTGACACGACCTTGCAACAAAAAACCAGTGAAATCAGTTTGGATTCTTTTTGTCCTTGTAACCTAACCAAGCCTAATTGGAATTTAAATTAAAGTACTTTTTAAATATTTTTATTACTTATTTGAGGTATTTTATAAATTAAATAAAATGGTTTTCTAAATTCAATTTAATGTTCACTTCACATTTATTTATTTGTTAAGCCTCAAATATAATATAACAAAATTATCACTTATCAAAATAAGACTCAAACTTCATACATGAAACTAAACTAAAATCAAAGTTTAATAAATCAAAGAACAAACTTATTTTTGGGGTTTAAATCCAAAAACCGACCCAAACCTATAAACTAGGGGTTGCAATTTTGACCCAACATGCCAAATATGTGACACCCTTGCCACAACAACCACCATTTACAAACACTCAGGATTCACTCATCAACATACAAATACATAATGATCTGATAACCTAATTTAAGTGCGGAAACATTAAAATATAAAAATAAAGTAGTGCATCAGTGTCAAACACCCTACGGTGCTATAAGGTACCAAATCTAAGTCTACATACCCAATACAATTATTACAACATCCATAATATAATATAACATTGCCCCAAAGCATGATTACCGATTAAATAGTACCAAATCTTCCGAATCTTCCCAAATGACCTAACTAGAAGGTCCGGCGGTAGACTTCCCTTTTCCTGTAAAATAAAAATAAACAACTGGGGAAATAAGCAAAGTCTTAGTGAATACAAAGATTACGCATTTTATAAATCTTTATGAAGCCCAAAGGTAACACAGATGACAAACATCGGATACCCTCTTCGTACACTAAGTACGGACCAGAGCCGCAGCCCCTTCGAGCCCAAAGCTCGGCATTAAACATACCATCTGAGACAAACGTACAATCGGGGATGACATACTGCCTACCGGGCCTTGGAGGGATCAGCTCCAGGTCATATAGTGCAGTAACATCAGAGTAATTGATGCGACCCACCGGTCCATCACAAGATGCACAACAATCGAAAGGACATGCAACAAGTATGAATGTGCATCTAAATCTACGCAAGTTAGTAGAATTCCAAACAAGTAAATGAAGCAACAAGTCTCAGCAGGCAAAGCTTAACATAAAACAGATATAAACATGCGAAATCTACTGTACTCACAGTGGGTGCGTAATTAAACTTTTAACCGATATTATTTCTCCTCGGGCTTTCAACCGGATCCGCCAAGTACCCCACTGTGGGTTAAACAACACCACAAGGAACCTGTTAAATTAGTTACAACAATATTTCGAGTCAAAAACCGTTTAAATCCATAAAACCAAGTTTCGTAAGTTTTGCAATATTTTTCCCCATTTCGGGTCTATGTCCAAATTCGAACTACAACTAAGTTTGAACTCATTTCAAGTTCACACCTTGTCCTTTGAATAACTTTTGTTATTTTATGTGTTTCATTCAAAATATTCGAGTTTAGAGAGTGGGTTTTCAATTTTAGGCATCAAATTCGAATTTCGGGGGTTAAATTCGAATTTCCTTCGAATTTAATGATTAAACTCGAACTCCTAAGGATAAATTCGAACCATATTCGAATTTAGGGTCTTAGATTCGAATCCATGGTGTCAAACTCGAATTCATGCTCGAATTTAGTACAAAAATCGAGTTTGTTCTTGCATTTCGACTGTGTTCTTGGTATTTTCGAGTTTGTTCATCTTTACAACTTAAATCCTTCATTTCAAAGCCTAAAATCATGAATATATCAAGTATTATACCTAGGTTTGATTCTATTACACATATACTATCACATTCTTGCAAGATTTCAAGCAAAACTAGCTCAAAATCACATAAAAATGGCAGATTCGAATCTAAGTTCTTCAAAACAGAAATAAACAAACTTAAAAGGGTCGATTCTTACCTCAATTCGTACGAAATCGAAAATCCAACCGTAGATTGTTGTTGTACTCCTCGAGATCTTTCCGATGACGTATAAATCTCGATAATCGGCCGGTCGGTTTGTGAGACATCGTAGAGAGAAGTAGAGAGAATTCTAGAGAGAGAAAGTGTAGAGAGAGAGAGTAACCATAGAAAATGAAAGGTTTTAGCCTTTTATTCCCATTTTCATCATTTGCACATTTCACCCCTCAACTTAACCGGTTCCATAAAATACTGATTTATTCTTAAATTTATCATTAATAGCTTTTTAAATTCATAATATTCCATAATAATTATTATTAATTCTCAAACTTCGTAACTTTTTAAAATAGCGTCAATCTTTTAAATATCCCAAATACATAATAATTGCTCATAATTCAACTTAATTATAAATTATCCGCCTAAATAACTCCGAATTACAGTAATTGAATTTGAGGATGTTACAAAATAGACCGGACAGTTAAATTGACCATTGTAAAAAACTAAGCTAGAAATCTAATGTTTCTTTAAAAATAAAAATTTATAAAACGGTGTATTAAACAAATTATTTTTTGAAAAAAATCAAAATTATATAAAATATCTAAGTTTTGGTCGTCAACATGTTTGACCCGTTTGTTTGAACCGGCTGAAATTATCACTCCTACGATAAGCAGTGGGTACAAACAGTTAAACTGGAAAATCAAATGATTTCCACTATACAAAAACCAAATTTTTTCTGTTTGTGTTCAGTTCCAGCAAATAACCAACCAATGGTGACCCATATATGCACTAATAGTTGCTCATTTTCATCTCTGTTTTAACATCTATTGTTGGTATCTCTAATATCCTCGGTTTATACTCTCAGACATCAATTACTGCTCTATTTCCATCTCCTATCGATTTTCATCTTTCTGTTTCATTGACTTTTAGCTCTAATCCATTTCTCCTTTAGTCAATTTTAAGCCCCAATATGTTTCTCATGTGCTTGATTTTGACCCTTGATCTATTTCTTGCATTTCTCAAGTTGATTTGGAACCATAGTATGCTTCTCAAATCAAAACCAATTTCTAAAAGGTGATTCTAAATGTACATCCTTTTCTGCTAATCACACATCCCCTCTTGATAAGAGAGGGATATTAAGTTTAATCAGTGGGTCTTACCTCATTAACAAAAGAATGTTAGTGCAAGTAAAAATCATGTAAGAGAGGTGTGCGCATAACACGACCTATACACACACACACACATACGTTCTAGGTGGAAACACCTATTTTTTTACCATAGTATGATCCATCTTTCTAGACACATCAATGTCACATCAACTTTTCTCTTTTCACTCATTCCATCTTTTTATGTTGGAAATACCCATATTTTTATCATAACACCTCAACTCATTAAATTTAAATAAAGGATAGGTGTAACCGCTTCGAGTGCTGATGTGGAAGGCCTCCCTGTTGAGTGGGATAATATACTGTCTCTTCTAACATGGGACTCCGTTGGAACTTGAGTATATGTATATACCAATCAACAAAAGATACATTAGTGATTGAATGACATCAATCAATCATGTTGGTATGATTCTTCTTTGTAATTTTGATGGGGTTATTAAAAGGTTTGACTAATAATAAAGTATTCATGCAAAAATGTAGATAGAATGAAATGTTACATTCATTTTGTTACTATTTTATATTTGAAATTAAATAAAAATGCAGGATATTTCTCTTTAGTTTAGGGTGGTTGGTTGCTTTTGTTTGGAAGACAAGAGTCAGAAGAGGGTCAATTTCCATGACCTCATTCATCACCGCCCAAAGCCCTTCTTCATACCTAATACTCTTATTTTGACTTTTATATAATAAAATTAAAGTCAAACTTGTCACTCATCCCTTTTCATTTGACTTCATCTTAAGTCCACCACAGGACAAGTGTTTTTGCTTATGTTTTGAGCAATACATACAACAAAGTCAATCATACTTTTTGGATAAATGTTTCTTTTCTAACCCTACTTTTATAGACCTATTTCTTTTATTATGTTGTTAAGTCAATTAGAAGAATTAATAAGTAATGAGAAAATATTGGATTTTGAGATCAAATTATTAAAATAATGTTAAAATAAATAGATCATATAATTCAAATTATTTGATACATATATTGTCAATGTCAATTCTATTTTTTCACGAAATGATTAAAGCAATCATTCCAAATCTATATCCCTTTTATCTAAATTTAAACGGTTGATAGTCTATTTTTCTCAGTTCTCCAGATGCACACATCGATCTATGTATACTATTAAATAAGTAACTAATATGCTACATGTCATGCTCTCCATTAATTTATCACATTTCGTTCTCTCATTTTGTCACTTCATTTACAAAATTACTTTAAATTTTAATGCAAATCAAATTTATCAAAATCTATTATGATTAATTCAATAACTAATTAACTAACAAAATTTAAACAAACCCTATTATTGGAACCCCAATCTCAATGGTGCCTCGATCCACAAAAGTTCTCAATCGAACCCCTATATATATATATATATATATATATATATATATATATATAGGGGAGGGTTCTTTTAAGAACCATAAAAAATGTTGGAACCTAAGAACTAATCTCATCCATTGATTTTAAAGGATCAAGGGCTTAGAAATTAGATGACATTTTTGAAATTAAGAAGACTTCAAAGGTTTTTTGTGTTGGAAAAAGGGGCAGGGAAGGGGTAGAATGGGGATAACAAAATAGAAAAATCGTTGATTGCATACAACCAAACGCACACGCTTCCAAAGACAATAATTTCCCTCCTTGAAAAAGCAACTGCACGCGTTTCCAAACAATTATTTCTCTCCTTGATTTTTTCTCTTCATCATTTTTTCTCCAAAAAAAAAAAAACAACCAGAGTTTAGATATTATACACTTTATTCTATGGATAATATACAACTTTATATGTAGATCAAAATATATTCTAAGGAGTATACATAATATTCTATGGTGAATATACAACATTCTATGACGGAGATACAAAGAAACACAATCCAATCGAACATCTGACAATCACAATCAATGGTGCCCATGATGAAATCTTTTACAACCTGCATTAAAACAATGGATTCAAACTATGATGCAAAGCAATATTCTACGTAGAATATGTGAACAATCTACGTAGATTAGTGGTATTCTATGTAGAATATGTGAACACTTTGCGTAGAATAGTGGTATTCTATATAGAATACGTGACACTAACCTAAGAAGAATACAGAATAAAGAATCCAAAATCTATAAATGTTTATTGAAGATCTATTCAAACAACATATAATACAAAATCTATATAGATTTACAGACAATCTATAAAAAAAACTACGTAGAATACAAAAAAATCTACGTATGTATACCATAGAATAAAGCATCTGAGAAAAAGAAAAACTTCAAGTAGACAACATTATTTACAAAATCTATATAGATTGCATACAATCTATATGAAAACTACGTTTAATACAAAATAAAACTCCATCCACTGGGAGTTGTCTCCTCAGAACCATCGTCGTTTAGAAAGGTTTTTAGCATTTCATCTTTACCCGAATCTGTAATTTCAAATATATAATATAGCTTAGGGAATATGAAACATCAAAAGATAATATAAACTCTGGGAAAAGAATACATATTAAATAATCCAGAATCTATATATGCTTATAGGATATCTATCAAGACAACAAAAAATAACAAATTTATATAGAATTGAAGGCATTCTATAAAACTCTACGAAGAATACAATACATTGTACGTAGAATACAAAATATTCTACGTAGAATACAAAATATTCTACGTAGAATCATAAGATAACATAAAATCTAAGAAGAATACAGATTAAAGATTCCAAAATCTATAAATGTTTATTGAAGATCTATTCAAACAACATAGAATACAAAATCTATATAGATTTACAGACAATCTATAAAAAAACTACGTAGAATACAAAATAATCTACGTATGTATACCATAGAATAAAGCATCTGAGAAAAAGAAAAACTTCAAGTAGACAACATTATTTACAAAATCTATATAGATTGCATACAATCTATATTAAAACTACGTTTAATACAAAATAAAACTTCATCGACTGGGAGTTGTCTCCTCAGAACCCTCGTCGTTTAGCAAGGTCTAGCTTTAGCATTTCATCTTTACCCGAATCTGTAATTTCAAATATATAATATAGCTTAGGGAATATGAAACATCAAACAATTATATAAACTCTGGGAAAAGAATACATATCAAATAATCCAGAATCTATATATGCTTATAGGATATCTATCAAGGCAACAAAAAATAACAAATTTATATAGAATTGAAGGCATTCTATAAAATTCTACGAAGAATACAAAACATTCTATGTAGAATACAAAATATTCTACGTAGAACGCAAAATATTCTACGTAGAACAATCATAGAATAACAAAATCTGCTATTAGAAACTTAGAAAAATCATAGAATAATGATGGGAATAAAACACTAACAGATAAACATGACCTGGATTAGAAAAAAGATGATCATCGACCTCCTCATCTGCTGCAAAACCATTTGGAACTACATTACATGGGGTCTGTTGAAATATAACGGTCGACTCCATGGCTTCAGGTGAAAGAAAAAAATCACAGAAGGGTTTTTCGGGGACAAAAATGAACTGAGCTTCTTCTTGCCGGAAAAAATAGAAGAATAAGAAAAAATTAATAACAAACTCATTAATTATTGCAGATTTAATGATATGGCAGAAACATGGAAACTTGCTTTTCTGAATGGTCGCATGAAATAAGGAAAGAGAATGATTGTTTTGCCCTTAGTTGGGACTGCCATACTTGAAAATATTTACAACTATGTCATTGATTATCCACCCTTGATCCTATTAATCCAAGGGCTGAGATTAGTTCTTAGGTTCCCATATTTTTTATGGTTCTTAAAAGAACCCAATCCTATATATACATATATATATATATATATATATATATATATATATATATATATATATATATATATATATATATATATATATATATATATATATATATATATAATATTTTTGACAAATTACTATATTTTCTTGTATTTTTTATAATAATTAATATTTATATGGTCTAATTTTAAATTTACAAACATATTATACAACCAATTATTTTTTAAAGATTATCCAGGTAATATGCGAGTTTATAAACTAAGTTATATATAGTGTGTATATACAAGAGCGACTTAAAAAATCAAGGAAAATATAATTTTCTTGGTTGTTTAAAAGAAATGGATTTGTTAGGAGGATGGTGTTGACCATTTGTATTATTCATATAAACAAATAAATAAAATTGATTGTTTAATAAAAATTGGGACACAAGTTATTAGAACATGGCCGGATATATAGGTAACAAAAGTTTGGTTACTATAATTAAAGGCAAATTAAGGGAATTTGTCTTTAACTAAATATCTCTTTCAAGGAAATTTATTAATAATTTTCAATAGACAGAATTTAGTTTATTTAAGATAAAAATAAAAATTAAAAGGATTATAATTAATTCGTTGAGATAATATGTTTGTCAACCCTACGGCTGATGATAAGGGTGTGCGAATTGTTTAATCAACTAAAATTATATATTTAATTAACTAAAAATCAATCGAAATTGAATTTACTGTCATTGGAATCATACATTTTTCTACCATTGTTTTAATAATTAATATGTTTATGGTAAGTTTTGTTGTTTTAAAAGAAATTTTATGTTTATATAGTTTTTTTCGATTATACTTCAAAGGTTAATTATTATACATAATTCTCCAAATTAATTAGAATTAATATGCTGACTCAATCCAATCTACGAGAGGAAATAAAGATGACGTTCATTGAATAATATTGTTATTCTAATATATAATATTAATACATTAATGAAATTTTTTAACATGTTAAAGATTACAGTTGGAGGTTGGAACAATTATTAAGTTAATTGGCTGAAATCAAATCAGAGTGCAAAACAAGGGTACTCATATGAGAGTTGCCACTTGTGGGGCTTGTAATCAGGGCCGACCCTGAGAATGTGCAATAAGTGTGACCGCTCAGGGCCCCTTGTTTAATAGGGGCCACCGGAAAATTGACCGGTGACCAGAAAATATGGTGAAAAGCTAAAGTCTGCTTACATTTAATCACTGGTTCTCAAGTAACTAACCAAAAAATAATGTGAGTGTGAGTATGTATGATTAGTAAAAATAAGTGTATAGCAATGCGCTTTCAGATATACATAGTTTTAAAATTAATTATTTTGTTCAAGTTATATAACGTTTCTTAATATCATTGTTTTAAATGTTTTTTTATGTATCTAGAAATTGCTAGACTACTAATAATTAATAATTTTTATATAAATTCAAAAATTTTCACATTTTAATGGTCTACTATGTAATTATCGTACATGGCTACCGAAATTCACGGGACGACCCTACTTGTAATAAGTTAACTTGCTAACACGAACTCATTAATAAACTGGACTTGGTGACGTTGATGAGCTTGATGAAGTTGAGCTCACTGACGACTTTTAATTTGATTGATAACTGAAGCTGACGGTTATATATAGAACATTCAAAAACGTATGGAAATTATACGCACTCTTACAAAAATTTTACGAGATTACTCTCCACATATATATATATATATATATATATATATATATATATATATATATATATATATATATATATATATATATATATATATATATATATATATATATATATATATATATATATATATATATATATATATATATAGATATATTTGAGAAAATTTCATATATAACTCTCTAAAACTTCATAATATCATATATACCCAACTTAAAGTTTTAATATCATATATATCCCTCCTAAATATCATAATATCATATATACCCAATTTTAATCATTAATATCACATATATCCCTCTTAAACATCATTAATATCATATATACCCAAATTCATTAATTTTAATTATTTTTAGAACATTTAAAACTTATATTTAATACTGATTATTAATTAATGACCATTATACCCTTATTTATATCTTCTTTCAACTAAACTTTCAAAAGATCATATTTATCCAACTTAAATTAAAATATCATATCCCTTTAAATAATTTATATAATTTATTTTTGTAAACTTTACTATGTAAATGCTTTATAGTAAAACAAATTAACATTAACAAACGAACAAATATATAATATTATAATAAGTCGATACGGTTTGATTACAAACGAACAAATATATAGTACAATTTTTTAATTTTAATGTTAATTTGTATTACTATGAATAATTTACATAGTAAACTTTACAAAAATAAATTATATAATATTATTTAAAAGGATATAATATTTTAATTTAAGTTGAATAAATAGAAAATTACGAAGGTTTAGTTGAAAGAAGATATAAATAAGGGTATAATGATCATTAATTAATAATCAATATTAAATATGAGTTTTAAATATTTTAAAAATAATTAAATTAATGAATTTGGGTATATATGATATTAATGATGTTTAAGAGAGATATATGTGATATTAATTATTAAAATTGAATATATATGATATTATGATGTTTAGGAGGGATATATATGATATTAAAATTTTAAGTTTGGTACATATGATATTATTTCAATCCACGTACGCCATGTAGTGCATATCTTGTGTATCATCCCGAAAGAAATTTTGATGTTTCAGTTAGGGTTAAATTGTTGTTTACGAAAAATGATTCGGTCACGATCGCAATATATTCACGTCAATCGTTTCCTTAATTCATATCCTCTGTGGACACATTGAGGTAGTTGTTTCATTTTGTTTATCTCTCTTTTAAGCTTGATTTGTTTAGTGTTAAATGAATTCATTAAGAGTTGGTTTAACTTATAAACAAGCCTTAATAATCTCATTAAGATGTAAACAAACAACCCCTTACGTAGCGTTTGGATTGCAGGATTTTGATATACCAGGATTGAAATATGACAAAATTTGAAAATGACAGGATTCAAATGTGACAAAATTTAAATCATGTCATGTGTTTGGTTTGCAGGATTTCAAATTCAATTATTTGTAAAATCTTGTTTATTTGCAAATGTATCAAATGATATGGGTAACGCAGGTAGGTGTACAAAAAGTAAGGTAAAGTATGTTAAAAAGGTGGGCAAGGTGTAGATAGGTAGGGGTAAGGTGGTAGGTAGGGTAGGAAGGGGTGAGTGGGTAAGGTGTGCTGAGATGGGTAAGGTATGCTAGGATGTGAAGGAGTAGTAGTGTGCGATGGATGTGTATAGGTAGATGTGGGTAAGGTAGGATGAGTGAGGATAAGATACAATGTATATTTGGTATGAGATTGGTGGTGGTAAAGTAGGTGGGTAGGTAAGGGTTGGGTGGGTAGGGTTGGATGAGAAGGGTAGTACGAGGTGGGTATGTATATGTAGATATAGGTGAAGTAAATGTTAGGTTGATGATAAGAGTAATATTGTCATTTGGTTAGTAACTCTAAATGTAAAGATATGATATTATGAAATAATAGGGGGTATGGAAGAATTCTAAAATCTTAAAATGGTGGATTGTGAAATGCTAAATGAAATGAAATCCCTCATTTTGCTAAACATGATAAGAGAGGGATTTTCAAATGAAAATCTTATCAGTTTCTCTGAAATCCCGCAAACCAAATACCACCTCAAGGGGGGGGGGGGGGGGGGTTGTTTCACAGATTTTTTTTCTCTGGGATTTGTATTTTGTGAAAGGATTTGCATTTATTAGGATTTTGTCAACGAATCTGCATTATCTTATTGAATAAAATTACTAATATGAAGATTGCAAGGTAACTAGGATTTAAAATCTTAGGGAGGAGGCTGAGTTTTTAAATAACAAAGTACGAATGGATATTTAAAATCTTACTGAAATCTGTGAACCAAACACAGTATTTTAAATGCAAATCCCACTGAAATCCCAGAAAATTCGCGAACCAACCACCCCTTAGTTTCTTCTTTTAAAAACATGAGGATTTTTATGTTATTTTATTTTTGTGATTTTATATTAGATATTGTACATATCGCCACTAATTGATGACAAACAAGTTAGGTGGTGTCCGTGAATTTGCGACGAAGATATACTTATGTATTTTTTTAATTAATAAAATAAAAAATAAGGTAAAATCATGTTAAATTAAATTATACTTTAAAAAAGTTTAAAACTCCAATAAATTATAAATTTTATAATGAACTGAAAAAATAAACCTAAAAATTTGATGTACATTGATCTAAAACATTGCGCTTGTTGTGTTGTAAATGCAACTTATATATCTAAATAAAAAATAAATTAGAAAAATATTTTTTGATCTTATTTTATCATCAAATGTTAGTTACAACTCTCTCTCTCTCTCTCTCATACACAGACATGACAATTTATTAATTCTAACAACTTTTTCATGTTTAAGGTTTAATATATTTTTTTGCTTCGGCTTTTTTAGTTTGATTTAATTAAAAATCAATAGAACTGATACATTACACTTTGTTATTAATCCCTACATGTATATTTTAAAAATTATAAATTTTGATCGTTCTTTTGTTAGTAGACTTATATATTTTAGATTAATAAAAAATCAAATCAATAAATTACATATATTAATTTGGATTATTTTTTTGATTGTATTTTGAGTATATTAAATTTTCATACTAAAAATACGTATAAAGAGTTTCTATGTAAAATAGGCGCACACTCACAATCATAGTTATAATAAATAAATTTTGTAAAAACTGAAGTAAAATGTAATTTTGTAGTGTTAAATTATAATATATTCAATTAATTTTCTATCGTCACATACACCACATAGTAAGATAATTTAAAAAAAAGAACCATAAACATCATTTTTTTCATTATTTACTATAAAATAAATTTAATGTTATAACAAATTAATACATGTAATATTCTCATATGTAAGAAAAATATTATTGATGATATATTTGTCACATGTTATATTATATGTAGAAAACTTTTATTAATAAAATATTAATGATAAATTTGATTAGTTAATACTTAATAGAATATTTAACTAATAAAACAAACTATTTAATATTTAACTAATAAAACAAACTATTTATATATGATGATTAAAAAATAGTTGATGGTGCATGTTAGAAAAACTCACATTAAATTATAATTAAATGGTGCATTTTAAAAAAACCCACTTATGAATAGTAAATTTGTTAGTGAATAATGTATATATGTATAATGTAGTTTATTGTATTATTTTATTTAGGAATGACAAACCTTTTATACATAAAATTCTGATAACGTATAAACTAATAAAATGTAACTTTCTATTTTTGTAATTTAAAGTATCAAAGATATTAACTTAAATTTTAACTTATTCAATTTTTTTTAAAAACAAATATGCCTTTTACTCAGCAAAAATAAAAGAAAACTATGTTGGGTTAACTTTGTTAAAATTTCTACACTTCCAATGAACAATGACAAGGTGCAACTACTCAAATTGGAGTCAACTCTTCGTTATTTCTTCATTTAGTTTAACTTCTTCTTCTGTCCCGGTAAAAAGTTTTTAATTCCACGAGATTATGAGAATCACTTTAAAATTTACGCATTTAATGTATATATAAATTTATAGATTTGATGCTAAAATTTATACATTTAATAAATTTATGCATTTGATGTAACATTTACGCATCTTATGATAAAATTTGTCCAATTTATGTATGAATATGTGCATTTAATGTTTAAATTTCCGCATTTAGTGTAAAAATTAATGAATTTAAAATTTAAAGGTAATTTTAATGTTAAATTATGATATTTATTAATATTAAAAACCAATAATGATTTTAAGTTATAAATTAAATTTTTTTTTCATTTGTGCATTTGTTATACAAATTTGTGCATTTTGGAGTGGTTCTTATGCTCTCACGGAATTAAGGGGTTCTTACCCGAACCCAACCACACACACACACACACACACACACACACACACACACACACACACACACACACACACACACACATATATATATATATATATATATATATATATATCTGTGTGTGTGTTTTCAAGTGAGTATAACTTATTATCCAACGTACCAGATGTACTACTCTTAAAGATAAATCTTTTAAAACTTTTTCATTAATATGTTTTAATTAATATTAGACAAATGATATATATGTAAATTTTACGCACATTAACACATTCTAAATGTATAAAATCATATTATAAACAAAGGGAATGGAAACAAAGAAATGAATGGAGTAGCTGCCTGAAATTGATATCCATTTTTATGGTAGCAAATGTACTTAATCTGGGGTACGGCCTTTTGACCTTAAAATCATTGCTTAAGCAAAAGTCAATCTTCATATCCCTATCATTGACAATGGTAAATATGGTACAAATTAGTCAACATATATATATATATATATATATGAACCAATGATACATTATTAATTTAGGATAATTATTAAAATGCCTAAAATTAATCAAAATATATACTTATAATTTTTGTTACCATCTTTATGTTACAATAACAATTTACGTTACTATTTTTTTTATTAGTTTTTTGATAATTTGCTTTACAAAAGGTAAAAAGTAATGAAAAATACCACACATTTTTGTTATCAAATCTTTTTTTTTTTTCATTTCAAAAATATTTTTTTTTGCTATTTTTTAATATGTCATATCTTTATCAAATGCATATATCTTATTTCTGAGATATTTTTTGGTCTATCATTATCATCATTTAATTTTTTAAATATTATTCCAAAAGATTTTTTTAGAGTTTTTGTATATTAACTTATTACCAAAATTTTTGGTAACGAAATTTCTATTTTTGTATCTATTTGATATATTACGTTATGCAAAAAATTCGGTAATGAATATTTATATTTTGTATTTTCTTTGTATACCGTTCATTTAAGTTACTAAATTGAAGTTTTGATACTAAAAAGTTTAGTTTTTTATAATAAAAAAATTGTATAAAAATTAAAAAGTACAACTAATTCCATATTTTATACTTTTTGTATGTTACCTTACCACTTACATACGTTACCAAAATTATTTGTTATTAAATAACATAATATATAAAACATAAAATTTTATTGCAAATTTTTTTTTTTTGGTAATTTAAGTGTTGAGATAATAAAAAAAGAAATATAAAAAAATGATATTTTATTACCAAAAATTAGTAACTTAAATGTTAAAGTAATATACAAAAAGTAATAAAAAATAAAATTTCATCATCAAAAAAATTGGTAATAAGTTGTCAAGTTATATACAATGAAGTACCAAAATTTAAATTTTGTTACCAAAAAATCTGGTAACATCATATATAAAAAATTAAACGAAATTAATTTTGTTACAAAAATGGTAACGCAATACATAAAAATGTACAAACAATGAAATTTCATTACTAAAAACTTGGTAATGTAATTCCTTAATTTTCATTTTTGATATAATATTAAATAATTTAAATAATAGTAATGATAGAAGTTTTTTTTTGAAATGACATAAATTTGGGTTATAAAGAAAGCACAAAAGATCTTTTGGAAATGATAAGAAAAGGATTTAGTAACAAAAATATAAATTATATTTTGTGTTACTGTTTACTTATTGTAACGTAATGCGTTAAAAAACTAATAAGAATTAAAAAGTAACATAAATAGTGGGTGTAACATAAATCTGATAATGAACATAATGAGTATTTTTGTTACGTCACTTTAATTTGGGTAAAACATAACAAATGGATTGCAATATTAGTTATTTTAATAATTATCCATGTTAGTTATATAATAGTTTTAACACTTGTTTAGTTAAACAAGTAGATATGAGTAGATGATGTGATATGCCATACATGTATTAATCAAATGAGTGTTCAAACCCTCCGCGCATTGTAGCGGGTTCAAAAAATCATATATGTGTAATAAATAAAGATCAAAATATTAAAATAAAGACAACATCATTATTAAATGAAAAATCATTAAAAAAAACTATATATTATTAACGTAAAATTACAATAAGTTAAAATGATAAATAAATCAACATATATTTTTTTTGTGTGCATTGTAGCAATTTAAAATATCATAAGTCGTATTATAAAATAATAAAACTTTTCATGTAACCAAAATACTAAACAAAACTTAATATTTTCAAATAACAGCTCCAAACATTCCTAAGTATATTAAAGTTATATAAGGTATGATATAAGGAAAATATTTCAATAATATATGTTTAAATACATAAAAGAAAAAATTTTAAAATAAAGAGATCTATATGAAAATAACACAAATACGAAGTATGATATTTGAAACTTTTAAAGGAAAAAAAAAAGACCAACAAAAAAAAAAAAACAATGTTATGTGGAACTTGGTGTAGAAAAAAATTAAATATTTTATGAAGGCAAGTAATCATTACTTGACATTGCTCAAAATGAAAATCACAAATTACGTTAGGATGTGGAGGAAGTATTTTAGTTATATATGTTAAATGCAGAAAAATAAAAAGCTAATAGAAAAGGGAGCTTATTTAAAAGAGAAAACTATGAAAAAAACTTTAGAAGTATAAAATTTTTTCGAATAAGTTACTGTTTCAATTTTTTTCTTGATAAGTTCATAAACTAATTAAAACTCATAAAATCAGTCCAAAGGTAACTTGAAATCTGCTAAACAAGTTACCGTTCTTAATATATTTTGTTAAAAAACCTTTTCGATTACGCACCCCATTCACTTTATTATTATTATTATTATAGAAATTTTTTAATTACATTAAAATTATTTATGATTTTAAAAATTTTGTAAGATATAAAATTACTTTTTACATTTACTCTGGATAATTTATTTACTTTTATATTACGATTATCTATTAATCATTATATATCATATCATTATTTATTTAGTATTATTATATTAACTCTTTTGAGTTTCTAATCTTCAATAAAAGAAGACGAACTATTCTGATTTTTATCGATCGGTTCCAGTTCGATTTTTAATTTTTCGAACGAAAAAAATTTCAGTTAACTTTTAATTAATCAGAATGAATAAAATTTTGATTCATTTCGATTTTTGAATTCTCAAGTGTATAATACTATAACTCGTTTCATTTATTCAAACAAAAATTGGTACAACTAATTATTTACAATCAGAAAAATGATGAACCCTTAACTATTATAGCTATTACGATTTTTATTTTTCCCGATCAGGAAAAATGACGAACCCATCAACTTTTAAGTTTTGATAATAAATAAATAGTGTACTTATTTTCATTTGGAAAACAGAATGGATTATCGTAATTTTTTAATATTTACGAACGAAAATACTATGACCAATAGATTTTCAACTTTTTCAAACGCAACATTTTGTAATCCGTTCCATTTTTCGAACGAAAATTGCTACAACTATTTATCTATGATCGAAAGGCATCGTCATTTTTTAAAAGTTTGAAAAAAACAAAAAACAAAATGGTTCGTTTTATTTTATCGAAAAGTTGACGTTCAAAAGATTACATATAATGATCATAAATAAACAATGATATATCATATAAGCATAATATAAACATAAATAAATATCCAAAGTAAATATATGTTATTTTTTATATTTCAAGTAATTAAAGTAAACTATTATGCTATTTTTTCAAAAAGATGGTAATACACACACACACACAACCTTTGATGTTCTTATGTAAAATCATAATAAGTTCATAACGTTAGTCTAAACTTAGATATAACACAAGCTTATGAAATTCATATAATATACAATTTCCATAAGAAATTAGTTGTCACTTTAACATGAATTGTATAAAACGTCATACAAATCATAATATTTTCAGTTTAACATTAATTGAAGTTACAAATTATCATGCAACACAATGTTCAAATCAATAGACAAACAAAGGGTTGAAAGCTACTTAACTACAGTTCTATTATCGTTATATTCAAACAACAACAGAGATAGAAATCCCAATAAAGATTAATCATTGTAGTTTGTCATCTAATATAGTTATTCATTAGAATTTGTCGATTATGTATAATAACTTTGAAGTATAATGAAAAACATAAAATAAAAATAATTGTAAAATGAATTTAAGTTTTGAAAAATGATGGACCCAGTCGTATGAGTATAAAAAATAACCCAAAAACACTATATAGATAGGGTAAGTGGGATCGAATCCACAGGGAATGTTAGGTTGCTAAACTAGTCTGAACACTGTTTGGATTGAGTTTGAAATCATTTGCTTTGAACTAATTTCCTACTGTAAAATACTATTGTGGCAATGTCACACACAAGAATTGAATTTACGAAGTGTCACTAGAGGAAAGAGGGTGTTTGCTCTCTCGTTATACATACTATGGCAATTCAGAATGTTATGGATTCCATTTACATGAATTGATACGAATTTGCAACTTATGCTCCAAAACAACGTATACCACTCTATTGACTGTCTTCCTCCCCTATAGAGAGTGGGCACAACCAATGACATGGATATCAACCATTTCAGATACACTCACTGTTCATTCACATTTATTCATGCAAATATAATCCCTTTTACAGTTTCCATATAAATGAATTGGTTTTCACAACAAATACTCTTAAGACGAAGTATGCGCCGTCTATTAATTGTCTTCCCATATTAATGAGCCGGCACAACTAATGATATCACTATACCCCGTTATATACAATACCCATTGATTACAACCATTCGTTCACATGCATGTTTCACAACTAATGTTCTTAAGACAGCGTATGCAACGTCTATTAATTGTCTTCCCCATATTAATGAGCCGGCACAACCAATGATATCACTATACGCTGTTATATACAACCCTCGTTGTTTAACACACATTCATTCACAAATAAGATCCACAACCCCTTTAAGCGCAAATGGAAACTGAAATTAATTAAACATTCATTCAAACCATAGTATGCAAACTAAAGAACAAACACCACAAAGTATTTAGCCAAGCATAGCTTGGATTAACTTACTAACAATGTCAAACACGGATGAAAACATTAAAGCTACCAATATTGTGTAAGTACAATTGATTGGACTCCAACGCTTGATCTTTGTTCGATTCCTGTTGCCTTCCTCCTCTGATTCGCCTCCCAAAATCGCACCTTTGTGTGTGTGGAACTGCCAAAATGCGAACCCCTTCAAAATGGTAACTTCCTCCCTCAAAAACTGCAGCTTTCGCACAACTGCCGCACCAGCGTCGCCTCCGGCGTCTGGGACGCTGGCTAGGACGCTCAGACTCTGTTTCAGGGAGTTTTGGGCGTTTCCTGGGCGTCTGGGACGCGGGCTTCACTGCACAGGACGCTCAGATTCTGTAACATGGGTTTTTGAGCGTTATCTTGGCGTCTGGACGCTGGCTAGGACGCCCTGCACGAAATCCACCTTCCAAGCTGCCATTTTCCTTACTTTCTTGCTAAGCAACTGAAAACACAAAAACCTACATTAGCAGTACCAATTATCTCATATTTACACACTAAAACACATAAAAATAGAAGTGATTTATATCACTGATCAAACCTCCCCAACTTACACCTTGATCGTCCCGAACAAGGCATCAAAATAGAGATAAAAAGGATTAAACATTTGAATTTTCCAACCTTAAAAGCATGAACTTTTGACATGATAAAAACAGTTAATGATCAAAACTCAAATGCTAACATGTTCAAGCTATGAACCTTTCCTTCATAATAAATCCCTAAACATTGACTTTTAGCTCAAGGTTACGAGTTGCGTCACTTAAAGCCAATTGCACACTTTATAGTTGAGCACTTTTCTGCTCTTTTTCTTTTGAATTTATGCTAACACTTATAACCATGACTTTCTAGCAAGTTCATGTAACGGGATTTGGGTCAATCGATCCCAAACCAGACGGTCTTAGGTGATTAGGCATGACGGTACCCCACGGACTTAATTTCCCGAACTTACTAGGCCACGTGTTAGTTTATTCAACTCTTTCTTTTCTTTTCTTTTCTTTTTATTTTATTTGACTGTGCAATGCATATATACTCTCCCCCTTATTGCCATCAATACCACGGATTTATTTAAGAAGGAATTGACCAATATCTTCCATGCCAAACACTCACATTCGATCACACTCATTTTTCGTCAAACCAAAAGCTACTTCCTTTTAAAAGTATCAAACTCACTGTGCTTACCCCTCTTGAACTCTCATTTTCACACTTTGCACAAAACAATTCATGTGTAAGGAGTTAAGGAATGATCATGACACTACCACCCTAACACACATTTGCAAAAAATAAGCTAAACACTTAAGAAGTTTACTAAAACTGGAAATGCAATAAATTAAACAAACAGAAATGAAACGAAAGTACCCGGTAGTAGAGTATCCTCTCATCATGTTCAGACAATGACTTAGTTGGATCTCATACGACAAGAGGGCGAACATTTGGTGTTGTTGATGCTGTTTTCTTCATTTTGGCTATGTTTTTCACTCTTTGTGATGATGATGATCTAGACATGGTGAATCCTGAAATGCACAAACAACAAACGTAACCATAGTAGTGAACTGTAAGTATCAACATATTCATTTACACACATATAACCTGCAGTCCACAACAAGGTTCCATGTCACACATCCATATGGAAAAGCATATGCCAAAAATCAAAAAAAAAATTGGACACCCCCTCCCCAACTTAGAGAGAAGTGATGTCCTCATCACAAAATTAAGCATGTAAGCAACAATGGTGGAAACCGTTCAGCGTGCGAGAGAGAGATGAGAGCGTTTTAGAGAGAGAAAGGGACGGTAGGTGTGAGTAAATGAGGCGGACAGAGGGTTAAATGATGAAAAATCGCTCGAGCGTCCTACCTGGCGTCTAGGACGCCCCCCAGCGTCCGTGCGTCTGTTCTCAGCGTCCCCAAGACGCTCACACTCTGTTTTGGAATTTATTCCAGCGTCTAGGACGCTCACTCAGACGCCGCTCCTTTAAGAGCCCATCTGACTGCGTCCCCAGCGTCCCAAACGCTGCCCTAGCGTCTGAACCCCTCTCTAAGCGTCTTAAAGACGCTCACACTCTGTTTGATAATTAAATTCAGCGTCCCGGACGCCCACTTGGACGTTGGTACTCCAAATTCACTCAACACTCGCACCAAAAACGTTCCAACTTCCAATTGCTCAATAACGGCCACTCCATCTCATTTCCAAATTAAAAACACACATTAAATTAACTAAACACAACTTTAAACAAACACAAAAACAACCATTTTCGTATGGAACACGACTATACTTAGCACGTATAGCAAACCTTTAAACCACCTAATTACTTAGATGGACGAGTTTAGTCTCGTGAGGGTTTGCAGTGAATATACCCACAAAATTCATACATGTTTTACTTACAGAGATGAGTCGATTGGCTCTTTGAAAGCCACTACCTCAATCAAGGTTGCTTGATTACCGTCAGTGCTTACCGGACCTTCAACGTACATCTTAAGCCTATGGCCATTCACAGTGAACGAATGTCCATGCTTAAGATCCTTGACTTCCACAGCTCCGTTTTCATATACATGAATCACCTCATAAGGTCCCGTCCATTTACTCCTTAGCTTACCTGGAAACAATTTAATACGTGAGTTATAGAGCCAAACCTTATTACCAACTACAAAAGTCTTCCTTCTCAAGCATCTATCATGGAAATGCTTTGTCTTTTTCTTGTAAATCCTCGCACTTTCGTATGCCTCCAATATGATTTCTTCCAGTTCTGCCAATTGAAACTTCCTCATTCTTCCTGCATCAGAAATATCAAAGTTAGCATTTCGAATTGCCCAAGTAGCTCTATGCTCTAACTCTACAGGTAGATGACAAAGTTTCCCATAGACTAGTCTATAAGGTGACATTCCAATAGGGGTCTTGTAAGCAGTCCTGTAAGCCCATAATGTGTCATCTAATCTCAATGACCAATCTTTGCGATTAGGCTTAACAGTCTGTTCTAAAATCCTTTTGACTTCCCGATTGGACACCTCAACTTGGCCGCTCGTCTGTGGGTGATAAGGAGTGGCAACACGATGGGTTACCCCATAATGTTTCAACAAGGTGTGAAATTGAAAATTTTTAAAGTGGGTCCCCCCATCACTAATAATAGCTCGGGGAATCCCGTGGCGTGAGAAAATGTTCTTTTTCACAAATTTGCACACCACCTTGTTGTCATTGTATCTCGTTGCCTCAGCCTCAACCCACTTGGAGACATAATCTACGGCTACCAAAATATATTCAAAACCAAAAGAGACAGGAAAGGGACCCATAAAATCTATTCCCCAAACATCAAAAATTTCTACTTCTAATATGGGAACCATGGGCATTTGATCTCTCTTATATATCCCCCCAACCTGTTGGCATCTCAGACAAGACTTAACATACTCATATGCATCTTTAAACAATGAAGGCCAAAAGAAGCCACAATCTAACACTCTATGGGCTGTTTTCTTGGCACTAAAATGCCCCCCACATGCTAAACTATGACAATGAGTAAGGATATCAAGTTGGTCCGTCTCTAGAACACATCTTCTAATCAACTGATCAGCACCAATCTTGAAAAGATCAGGATCGTCCCAGATGTAATACTTGGCTTGGGCGTAGAAACTTTTCCACTGCTGTGACGTCCAATGGCTTGGTGTCTTACCTGTCACAAAATAATTAACCAGATTAGCAAACCACGGTAATTTAGACACAAATAACAGCTGTTCATCCGGAAAAGATTCCTTGATCACTTCAATGGAATTTGGAACCAACGTGGGCAGCCTTGACAAGTGATCAGCTACCACATTCTCGGACCCCTTTTTATCCCGTATCTCCAGATCAAACTCTTGCAGTAATAAAATCCACCTGATCAGTCTTGGTTTGACATCCTTTTTGCTCAAGAGGTACTTCAATGCACTATGGTCCGAGTAGATTATCACTTTGGCACCCCACACATAAGCACGAAACTTATCCAAGGCATACACTACCGCCAATAACTCCTTTTCTGTGGTAGTGTAATTCTGTTGAGCCTCAGAAAACGTCTTGCTAGCATAGTAAATCACAACCGGCTTCTTATCAACCCTCTGTCCCAGCACTGCTCCCACCGCGAAGTCACTTGCATCACACATAATTTCGAATGGCTTCGTCCAATCAGGTGACTGCAAAATGGGAGCATCAGTAAGCTTAGCCTTTAATAGCTCAAATGCTTTTAGACATGCTTCATCAAACACAAATTCAGCATCCTTAGCTAAAAGATTACACAACGGCTTGGAAATGGTGCTGAAATCTTTGATAAATCTTCTATAGAATCCAGCGTGCCCCAGAAACGATCTCACTCCCTTAACACTGGTTGGTGGTGGCAAAGATGAAATAAGCTGAATTTTTGCCTTGTCCACTTCCATACCTTTCTCAGAAACTACGTGGCCTAAGACAATTCCCTCCTTGACCATGAAGTGGCTCTTCTCCCAGCTCGGCACCAAATTCGTTTCGGTGCATCTTTTCAAGACTTGCTCCAGATGGTACAAACAACCCTCAAACGTCTTATCAAAAATGGAGAAATCATCCATAAAAATTTCTAGCGAGCCTCCTACCATATCTGAGAATATTGCCATCATGCAACGTTGAAACGTGGCAGGAGCGTTACATAACCCAAATGGCATCCGTCTATAGGCGAATGGGGTAAATAATACCCGCATCTAACCACTTCAACACCTCCCTTTTTACCACACTAGTACAAAAATGACCTATGGTCACGGTTTTGTCCAAACTGCCTAGCCACAGTTTTTGTTATTGACGTGACTAAAGGGTCATATATGATCTTGTATTATTATGATAGCCACAGTTTATCTCAATAACTGTGACCATTGCAAATCACATTCAAACCTTAAGCCACGGTTTAACATAAGGATCGTGACAAAGACTTGTCACGGTTGCCACATTGTTACCAAATGTCATCGTTTGTCACAATTATTTGTTTGATGTCTATTATAATCTTGTGATGGTTATTAACTGTGACGATAAATATGTATATGGTCACGGAAATCTCTTTCGGTGACCAAAGGGACACCCTGAAGTCTAATTGTATGAGTCTAAATTATATGGTGGAATTTGTCACATGAATAAACTGTGACAGAAGGCTAACTTATATGGTTACAAAATCGCTTTGTGTGACCAAAGGGTGGAGTTTAGGCATGGCAAAAAAACCCATCCCCGACGGGAACCCGTAACTCGACCCTGATTTGACCGGGGAATCCCCGAGTTGACCGGGGATGGGGACGGGGACGGGGAATCCCCGATTTAAAATAATGGGGATGGGGCGGGGATGGGAGACACTTTAATCCCCGACCCCGAACCCGACCCCGGTTATAAATTATGTTTTAATATAAATTATTATATATATTTAACTTACAATGTAAATTATTCATTACATTTTATATAATATATTAAATATCATTGTATATGACTTTTCTATAATTTAAAATACTATTGTTATTTTTCATTTTATTGTTTCTATAAATGTTTTGCATCCATTTCTTTGTTTTAGTTTTATTATAAAGTTATACGAAATATCTCAAATATGTTTGAATTAATTTTTTTAATGTTTATTTACATATATTTTTCTACTAAATTACTATTTATAGTTTAAACTTAAATAATATTTAGGAACGTGAAAAACCCATTCCCCGACGGGGATCCCCGATCCCCGACTGGGACGGGGATGGGAATAGAAACTCATTCCCCGACGGGGATGGGGCCGGGGATGGGGGAGAGGATTATGAAGCGGGGATGGGGATGGGAACTGAGATCCCCGCCCCGCCCCGCCCCGCCCCGCCCCATTGCCATCCCTAGTGGAGTTCATTAGCCACGTATGGTAAAAGAAAAACATTGTGACTATAAGTGTTTAATGGTCATGATTGAGTTCATTAAGTGTGTCCAAAAGTAAACAATTGTCATGAAATAAGAAAATTATTATGACTATAAGTATTTTATAGTCACGGTTTAGTTTCTTATGTGTGTGTAAAAGTATTTTTATATTCATGATGAAAGAGAAAAATGTAACTAAGTAACTTTTTTGTCACGATTTAATTTCTTTTATGTATATAAAGTAATTAATGATCACGGTTTAAGAAAAAAAACATATCATCATAATTATGTTTCGGTCACAGTTTAAGACACACAAGCATGACTATTAATATTTAAAGGTGACAGATTAAGTTTTTATGTGTGTCTAAAGGTAAACAATAGTAATAGTAAAATGAAAAAGATATGATTATAAGTACATTCAAGTCACGATTTAATTTGTTTTGTGAATAAAAGCTATCAATCTCACATTAAAAAAAATCAATATAAGGGGTTTTTTTGTCATGGATTAAGTAAACTTGTGACTATTAATATTTAAAGGTGACGGTTTATTGTTTATATGTAACTAAAAATAAATAATAGCCATGACAAAAAAATGTTGTGACTATATTTTTCTAATGATCATGGTTTAGTTTATTTCTTATTAGTGTGTAAAAGTAATAGTTTTCATGATAAAAGAAAAAAACAGTGACTATAAGTACTTTATGGTCACACGAAGAATTGGTTTGTGTGACTAAAAGTAATCGGTGGTCATGGTTTAAGTGAAAAAAAAATGTCCCTATAAGTATTTTATCGTCACAGTTTAATATATTATTGTGTCTGAAACTAAACATTAACCATGATAAAAGAACAAAAATGTATTTTTAAGTATTTTATGGTCACAATTTATTTTGGTTTGTGTGGTTAAAGGTTATCAATTGTCATAGTTAAAAAAAACTTGTTAATATGAGTATTTTGTGGTCATGGTTAATTGTGTTATGTGTGTCAAAAACTAAACATTAACCATGATAAAAGAAAAAATATCGTGACTACAAGTAGTTTATGGTCACGACTTAATTTTTTTATCAGTTGCTAAATGTTATTAATTGTCATAATAAAAGCAGCAAAATGTGGCTATAACTACTTTATGGTCACGATTTAGTTAGTTTTGTGTGGTTAAAAGTTATTAATTGTCACAGTTTAAGAATAATGTGGCTATAACTACTTTATTGTCACGGTTTAATTTTTTACATTGGTCTAAAAGGAACAATAGTGATTTTAAAAGAAATATAATCTGACAACAAGAATTTGATGGTCACCAAAGGGCCTTTGGCCTGGCGGTAAGAGAGTGGAGATACAAGTGAGAGGTCACGGGTTCGACTCCCGTCAGAGACAAGTTGATATTTAGGTGGTGAAAGTAAGTTTTGTGGTAAATGAGTAGTTTAGGAGTAGGAGTAGGATAGTTTGCTGTTAAAAAAAGTATTTAATGGTCACAGATTGTATTGTTGCATGTGTCTAAAAGTAAGCAATTATCATGAATAAACGAATTATTATGTGACTAGAATAATGGTATGGTCACGGTGTAATTATTTTTGTGTGTCAAAATGTATCAATTGTCACGGTTTAATACTTTATGTATGTCCAATTGCAACCAATCGTCACATTTTAATAAATTATGTGTGTCTAAGTGTACCCTACAGTCACGGTTTAATTGTTTATGTGTGTCTGAATGTATCCAACTGTCATGGTGTTAAAATAAATTATGACCAAAAGTATTTTATGGTCACGGTTACTAAAAAATATAGACCACAACTATATAGAATTTGTTACCATATAGCCACGGTCTTATGCTATGGTCACGGTTTTATATGTGATTTAGTCACGAATATTAAATGTAGCCATAAGGTACCAAAAGTGATGCGACCTTTGGTCACGATTTGAATGAAAAATAAAACTGTGGCCAAAGGTCTATGGCCACGGTTTTTTAACGTGACAGAAGACATATTTTGTACTAGTGCCACTTCTCTCAAGTTTGGGTTGAGTCTCCGTTGTGCATCCCTTGATGGTTTACTATCAGCCTCCGTGATAATTCTGTGCATACAAAGGGTAGGACTTATCCCTTTTAGATCAGAGATTGTCCAACCCATAGCTGCCTTATGCTTTCCCAAAACTTCAATCAGTGCCTCTTCTTCCTCTTTCGTCAAATCCGAAGCTATAATCACTGGCAAACTCTCTTGCGGCCCCAGAAATACATATTTGAGATGTGTGGGTAAGGCCTTGAGTTCCAGTGTAGGAGCCTGCTCTAAGGACGGTTTGTTTGACTCCGGAAGATTTTCTGGCAACTTCTCAAACTTGACTGACCATGGAGGTTGCTTACTCGGCTTTGTTCCTCCAAACATCTCTTCTAAGCTCATCAACCAACCCCAATCCGCCTTTTCTTTCTCTTGACATGACAATGTGTATCCCAACTCATCCCTGCTAGTCATGAGTGATGCCTGTGATCCTGCTAACTCATCAAGATAATCTATAAAATAGCACTCTGAATCATCGAAAACATTAGAAACATCATTGAAAACATTTAACTTTAATTTCCTATTCCCGAAGGCTAAGTCCAAGGCACCCGTCCTACAATTAATTTGGGCATTAACAGTGGCCAAAAATGGCCTACCCAAAATAATTGCGGGTTGGTTATCCCGACTTCTTTGATCTGAATCTAACACAAGAAAGTCCACCGGGTAATAGAAATCCTCAACTTTTACAATCACATCGGTTAACATGCCCCTTGGAATCTTAGTGGATCGATCAGCTAGTTGTAACACCACGTCTGTGGGTGTTAAGCTTCCTAAATCATGCTGATCGAATAAGTTTCCAGGGAGTATGTTAACACTTGCTCCCAAATCTAGCAATGCTTTTTTAATCCTAATATCACCAATAGTAACAGAGATAAGAGGTGAACCTGGATCCTTAAGCTTGGGTGGCAATGAACTTGAAACTACTGCACTTACCTGCTCCGTGAGGTTGATTTGCTTCGGCAATACCGTAGGATACTTGCGCTTCTGAGTGCACAAATCTTTCAAGAACTTTGCATATGCTGGAATTTGCTGCAATGCTTTCACCAATGGAATGTTGATCCTCACCTGATTGAATGTGTCCCATAGATCCTCTATCTGCGGTCATTTCTTCCCATACATCGGTCTATTCGGGTCCTCTAGAGCTGATGGGTATGGAGGTGTCGGTTCAGGCTTTGGCTGCTCTTCTTTTTGCACCACAACCTCCTCAAACTGAACTTGCTTCTTCAACTTTACCTCCTTCTCAGATTCTGAATGTGGAACTTCCTTCCCATCATCTATAGTCTCCTCAACATCACTATCTTCATCTTCCACTTCCGGCATCACAACTTTGTTATCAACCTTCTTCCCACTTCGCAAGGTAGTAACTTTCTGCAACTCACTCACTTCGTTCAGCTCCTCCACCTCATGTACTGATTGCTTTTCTTTGCCTTTGGAATGAGACGGGTTGACTTGGGTATTACTCGGTAATCTACCTTCATCTCTTTTTGAAAGCTGATCTGCGATCTGCCCCATTTGCTTCTCTAGACTGGCCATTGACTTGGTCTGCACATAGGATTGTTGCTTTAGGTAATCCATAAGCTGATACATCTTTGAATCCTTGGGAGCTTCATGAACAACCGGTTCCTTTTCTTCTTTAGTACCCGATGATGTACCACCATAAAAATTTCTCCCCTGTGAATACTGGTTCCCTTGATCAAATCTGGGTTTTGGATACTCCTCGGCTCTTTGATCATCTCTCCAACGAAAGTTAGGGTGACGCCTCCACCCAGGATTATAAGTTTCTGAGTGAGGGTCAAACCTATCTTGCCTTGGTCGAAAACCCGAGATCTCACTTGCTTGCTCGCCTTGCACATGATAGCAAAATTCTGAAGTGTGAGTATACTCCCCACAAGTGACACACATCATCGGTAATCGCTGTTCTGTCTGCTCCTTTTTCATCAAAACGTCCAACTTCTTGCTAAGAGCTTCCATATTTGTTGTGACATCCCTTTTCCAAGCATTATCAATTCCCAATACTTGAACTCCAATTGGCGTTTCAGACCCGGCTTGTACCTTTGACCCCTTAGCTAACTGTGCCAACAATTCCCATGCCTCATCATGCTCTTTGGCCAAGAATGTACCTCCCGAGGCTGCTGTGATCATGTTTCTGCTCTCTTGGCTAATACCATCGAAAAAGTTCTTCACCAACATCCACTTGGGTACCTCATGATGTGGACATGCCCGTAACATCTCATTCAGTCGCTCAAAAGCCTCGTGAAATTGTTCCCCCGGCTTCTGCTTAAAACTAGTGATGCTATTCCTCTTCTCAGTGGTTTTACTAATCGAATAGAACTCGTTGAGGAAAGCCCTCTTCATCTCCTCCCAGTTACGAATACTGTTAGCTGGTAAGGATGTGAACCAGTGCTTCGCTTTGTCTTTAAGAGAAAATGGGAACAATCGTAGTTTGAGAGTGTCCACGGGTAGTCTTTGCACTCTATTAGCCTTGCATATCGCTGAAAATTCTGCTAGGTGATCGTATGGTTCTTCGCTCTTTGTTCCATGAAAATGAGGAATGATGGTGAATAAGTGAGTCTTTATCTCCGGTTCATTCTCAATTTCAGGATACAGAATCGGTGACATATCAGGAACATCACCCGGTCTGTAATGGGACTCCACAGTCCTCCTATCATCTGCCATATTTACGTTGGGCTCAGTGTCACTCTCAGGTTCCTCTGAATGTATGGATTGCTCTTCTGAATCGGATGTCTCCGGTGTACTTGGATTACCACTAGTCTCACCACTAGGCCAATAACCTCTATGTAGCTTCCTCAATGAACGAGCAGTCCTTTCAATTTTTGTTTCGTATTGCAATGGAGAAGTTCGCCCTGAGTAACGAGTATGCATATACCTGAGATACACACACACACGTGAAGATTCTGAACTTTGCTGTTCAGAATGTTAATGAAAATGAAAAATACTGAAAATTAAACTAAAGTAAAAACAAAATTACTAGCTACTATAAACAAGAATATTTACAGAAACAGTTAGTCCAAAACTACTTTAACAAGCGCTGCCATTCCCCGGCAACGGCGCCATTTTGATGGACCCAGTCGTATGAGTATCAAAAATAACCCAAAAACACTATATAGATAGGGTAAGTGGGATCGAATCCACAGGGAATGTTAGGTTGCTAAACTAGTCTGAACACTGTTTGGATTGAGTTTGAAATCATTTGCTTTGAACTAATTTCCTACTGTAAAATACTATTGTGGCAATGTCACACACAAGAATTGAATTTATGAAGTGTCACTAGAGGAAAGAGGGTGTTTGCTCTCTCGTTATACATACTATGGCAATTCAGAATGTTATGGATTCCATTTACATGAATTGATACGAATTTGCAACTTATGCTCCAAAACAACGTATACCACTCTATTGACTGTCTTCCT
The DNA here is from genome assembly GCA_020465985.1 of Centrapalus pauciflorus. NCBI lineage: Eukaryota > Viridiplantae > Streptophyta > Magnoliopsida > Asterales > Asteraceae > Centrapalus > Centrapalus pauciflorus. The sequence goes on along the minus strand of JAANYP010005339.1, from coordinate 232,933 downwards.
CCCCTATAGAGAGTGGGCACAACCAATGACATGGATATCAACCATTTCAGATACACTCACTGTTCATTCACATTTATTCATGCAAATATAATCCCTTTTATAGTTTCCATATAAATGAATTGGTTTTCACAACAAATACTCTTAATACGAAGTATGCGCCGTCTATTAATTGTCTTCCCCATATTAATGAGCCGGCACAACTAATGATATCACTATACCCCGTTATATACAATACCCATTGATTACAACCATTCGTTCACATGCATGTTTCACAACTAATGTTCTTAAGACAGCGTATGCAACGTCTATTAATTGTCTTCCCCATATTAATGAGCCGGCACAACCAATGATATCACTATACGCTGTTATATACAACCCTCGTTGTTTAACACACATTCATTCACAAATAAGATCCACAACCCCTTTAAGCGCAAATGGAAACTGAAATTAATTAAACATTCATTCAAACCATAGTATGCAAACTAAAGAACAAACACCACAAAGTATTTAGCCAAGCATAGCTTGGATTAACTTACTAACAATGTCAAACACGGATGAAAACATTAAAGCTACCAATATTGTGTAAGTACAATTGATTGGACTCCAACGCTTGATCTTTGTTCGATTCCTGTTGCCTTCCTCCTCTGATTCGCCTCCCAAAATCGCACCTTTGTGTGTGTGGAACTGCCAAAATGTGAACCCCTTCAAAATGGTAACTTCCTCCCTCAAAAACTGCAGCTTTCGCACAACTGCCGCACCAGCGTCGCCACCGGCGTCTGGGACGCTGGCTAGGACGCTCAGACTCTGTTTCAGGGAGTTTTGGGCGTTTCCTGGGCGTCTGGGACGCTGGCTTCACTGCACAGGACGCTCAGATTCTGTAACATGGGTTTTTGAGCGTTATCTTGGCGTCTGGGACGCTGGCTAGGACGCCCTGCACGAAATCCACCTTCCAAGCTGCCATTTTCCTTACTTTCTTGCCAAGCAACTGAAAACACAAAAACCTACATTAGCAGTACCAATTATCTCATATTTACACACTAAAACACTTAACAATAGAAGTGATTTATATCACTGATCAAACCTCCCCAACTTACACCTTGATCGTCCCGAACAAGGCATCAAAATAGAGATAAAAAGGATTAAACATTTGAATTTTCCAACCTTAAAAGCATGAACTTTTGACATGATAAAAACAGTTAATGATCAAAACTCAAATGCTAACATGTTCAAGCTATGAACCTTTCCTTCATAATAAATCCCTAAACATTGACTTTTAGCTCAAGGTTACGAGTTGCGTCACTTAAAGCCAATTGCACACTTTATAGTTGAGCACTTTTTTGCTCTTTTTCTTTTGATTTTATGCTAACACTTATAACCATGACTTTCTAGCAAGTTCATGTAACGGGATTTGGGTCAATCGATCCCAAACCAGACGGTCTTAGGTGATTAGGCATGACGGTACCCCACGGACTTAATTTCCCGAACTTACTAGGCCACGTGTTAGTTTATTCAACTCTTTCTTTTCTTTTCTTTTCTTTTTATTTTATTTGACTGTGCAATGCATATATACTCTCCCCCTTATTGCCATCAATACCACGGATTTATTTAAGAAGGAATTGACCAATATCTTCCATGCCAAACACTCACATTCGATCACAGTCATTTTTCGTCAAACCAAAAGCTACTTCCTTTTAAAAGTATCAAACTCACTGTGGTTACCCCTCTTGAACTCTCATTTTCACACTTTGCACAAAACAATTCATGTATAAGGAGTTAAGGAATGATCATGACACTACCACCCTAACACACATTTGCACAAAACAATCATTTAGGTTGGATGTTGATTTTCATTCTGATAGTTGGTTCCTAAAAAAGATTTGGAATAATGTGGTTTTCTCTTCAACACTACCAAGTAAGGTTTTAATTTTTGATGACGTGAAGGATTCTTAATTTTTATGGCTCTTTAATTAATAGGTGCATCAAATTGTAATTAGATTCATTTAAGTGGTTGCTTATATGTTTTTGATTTAATTTTCATCCTAACCACTTGCTAATATTTGTTAGAAAAATAGGTATGGAACGAACTTCAGAAGAATCTTGGATGTTCTTGTAATCGTGTATTTCACTTTCTAATAACAACAATTTTTCATAATTAACCGGATAAACTGGGATAATATACAAAAAGTATGTGTTTACTAACTGACAAAATTCGTTTGTGTATATATCGCATCCTCAACGAAAATCAAGTGGATAACATAGGTTAACTCTTCGAATAATTGCTAAATAGCAGTTATAATCGCCACCCAATACTGCACGGCCAAAGATGCAAAGCATCATCCAACCTTTGTTTAAGAGCATCAAAGTTGTTAAGCCAACAATACTATCTTAATAGCGCCAAAGCTGTTAAGCTTTCATATTGCAAACGAAGTTAACACATCAAGAAAAAAAATTCTTAGATCAAACCACTTTAAAAATTCGTATTTGTTATAGGTCTCCATCCCCTTGAACCCCACTAGGAGCGTTGTCCCTATGACCTCCGCTTTAACATCCGGGTCTTGAATTTGGCTAAACTTATATGAGTGTGCACTTCACACCTCAATACTCATTCTAATTCCAACCAAAGCCAATAAAACAAGTCAAAAAATTACACTAAAATAATAACAGTATCTTTCTAATATATTTAAGGCGTTCAAAAACAATTATATTTGTATGTGTGTGCAAAATTGTATTTGTGTACTAGAAATGTGAAAACCACTCAAAACTTCATAAACTTATACATTAAATTTATAAATTAGCCATAAAATCATCATCATTCATAAACAACTTAATTTCAATTTAAATTCAATAATATACATATAAAGTTAACACATTTAAAAGTGTTTTTCTTGTTAAATAAAAGTTTTTATATGAACATGTATGAGAGAGAGAGAGAGAGAGAGAGAGAGAGAGAGAGAGAGAGAGAGAGGAATATAAAGTTGTAACAAAGACAAGAAGACCTGGTCACCATCTTATACAAATCTGAGTCAATTTGTTGATAAAGAATATATTATGGGAGTGAGTAACTTTATTCAAATTTCATACCTTTCTGCTTGTTCCATTCTTTTTAATAATATTTAATAAGAAAAAAATATCACCTTTGGAACACAGGTCAATACCCTTCCCTACACTTGATTAACATTTAATTTCTTCAGAAATCTCACCCCTGATTGCTATTAATTAAATTAGTTGTTTTCATGATTAATAATAGTTCTTAATTTAAAGAACTTCCCGATCACAACACTAAAAGTTATAAAGGATGACACTGAATATTGGAGGACATACGTATACGGTGATCAACGATATAATGATCCATTTATTCATTCTTGTCATATTATATTATTTATATAAAGTTTTTTTATTTTTTATAAATTTAAGCTTTATTTAAAGATTTTTTTTATTAATAAACAAGAAATTTCATTTGTTTATAAACTTTTGACATTAATTATGTATAAAATTTTATTTTTAATCGATTATCCATACAGTTAAAAATAAGTTTATGCACACATAAAATTCCTATTTTTTTAGAGGATAAAAATTAAAGTTTGAATTGGGGCAAAATGAAAAGATGGAAAAACTATGGATTTTAGAAATTGTTTCTTGGTTTTCCATTTAGTTAACGAAACACATGCTGCACACACACACATATATGATTTTCACATTAATTTATAAATAAAAAATATTGATCTTTCTATAAATCCATAAGTATTTGGTTCATTTTCGATCCTATATATATATATATATATATATATATATATATATATATATATATATATATATATATATATATATATATATATATATATATATATATATATATATATATATATATATATATATATATATATATATATATATATATATATATATATATATATATATATATATATATATATATATATATATATATATATATATATATATATATATATATATATATATATATATATATATATATATATATATATATATATATATATATATATATATATATATATATATATATATATATATATATATATATATATATATATATATATATATATATATATATATATATATATATATATATATATATATATATGGGATAATTGCGCAAAAGACCCCAAACTTGTCCGCTTTTTGTGATTAAAACCCCAAACCATTTTCCGTTGCATAGAAAACCCCGAACTAACTAAAAATCAGTAAATCAAGGTTTTATCAATGAGTAACGGGTTGAAGCCGGTTATTAATCCTACGTGGACGGGTAAATAACCTACGTAGAATTATTTTTAATTGTTGAAACTGATTTCCAAGTATTACACATCATTTTTAAGCACGTTGATAATTTTTAATTGTAATTTTTAAACGGGATTACCTCATCTACGAGCGTTAAAAATGATGTGTAATACTTGGAAATCGGATTCAACAATTAATATTTATTCTACGTAGGTTATTTACCAGTCCACGTAGGATTAATAACCGGTTTAAACCAGTTACTCATTGATAAAACCTTGATTTACTGATTTTTAGTTAGTTCGGGGTTTTCTTTGCAACGAAAAACGGTTTGGGGTTTTAATCACAAAAGGCGGACAAGTTTAGGGTTTTTTGTGCAATTATCCCTATATATATATATATAGGATCAAGAAAATACCACTTTTTTGCATAGAGGGTTCAAATGGAAATATTGCTTAAATGGGAAATCAAAAACCAATTTTGAAAAATATATTTTATTTACACATTTATACATAAAAATATTTGATTTTCCCTTTATATTAAATGGTGTTTCAACTTATATATCTATAAGTATGTGGTTCATACATTCTCAATCTTATATGTATATAGGATAAAAAAATACCAGTTTTTCGCATAAGGGTTTGAATGAAAACATCTCTTAAAAGTAAAATCAAGGAACCAATTTTGGAAAAATAATTATTCAATTTTTATTATTTTAACTAATTCATCAATTAGTGTTGTACTTAAAAAATTTGATATACAAACATAAATATTTTTATTTATGTATACTTTTTCATGTTTAATTATATACGCCCAGTACAAGTTCTATATGAATTTATAAACAAACTAATTAATTTATACAAGATAAATCATTAAAATGATGCGCACACTAATTTATTAAGCTTATGCACAAACTAGCTAGAATTTAATCTGATGCATAAATTTATTTTAAAATTTTGATTTTTTTACATTTTTGGATATATATCCTGATTATGAGAGGGTTTTCATAAAACATTACGCTCTATGAGTCTGTTTGTTTGTATAGAGGTGTGATCGAATGGAGAACCTCCATGTATTGGAAAACCTTGGTTCATTGTATGAAAAATACATAATGCATCACACGAGAGAATTTTACATCACATGGGAGATTATGCATCACATGGAAGGATTGTGTATCACACGAGTAGATTATGCATCAAACGGAGGGATTGTGCATCACACGAGAGAATTTTATACAAAACGATCCCTTCATGTGATGCATAATTCCCCAAATGATTATATAGGTTCAATAAATTCACACGAGGGATTGTGTATCATATGCATTGTGGTTCTACAACTCCGAAAAACACTTGGTTCTCCATGCATACATATATAATCGATTTAAATACCTTTTACTAAACCATTATTCAATTTGACATGGCAATTACTTCATGTCAAATTACTTTGTTTAGACAACAAATGAATTTTGTTTCGAACTGTTTTTGTAATTAAATAAATATGGAAATGTTTTGGATAACTTAAATATGGTTTTAGGGTTTAAACTTATCAAAGAATAATTAGAAAAGGGGGAGCAGCCAAGCACAAGATGTTTGCAATGCTTTTAATTATTAATCCTCAATATTAAGCTTTTGCCTTTTCTCCTTTTAATGGACAGCTAACTATGTGTTATATATTTTCTAATGTAATACACTAAAATATCTATAATACACTAATGTATCTAATATAATTAAAAACTAAACGATGATGACGGATGATTGTTGAATTATCGCATGAAGTGTATATCAGTGTGTGTTTTTATATTTATATAATTATTTCCTAGAATAAAATATATATTAAAGAATTTTTATAAACTAACACAAGTGTGCGACTTTTTATTTTCTTTGAATAAACATGACATCAACCCTAATTGTCATACCCACTATAAATCTTGGGTACTTCGCTCATACATTTTTCCACAAACAAAACACAGACACAAAAGAGCAAGAGAAAAAGTAGAAGACTTGATCACAAAGAAAGACTCAGGAAGTGAAAAAGAAAAAATGGGAAGAGCGCCTTGCTGTGACAAAGCAAACGTGAAAAAGGGACCATGGTCTCCCGAAGAAGATGCTAAACTCAAAGATTATATCGAAAAATATGGTACCGGTGGCAACTGGATCGCTCTTCCTCAAAAGATCGGTATGCATCTTCGTTCTCTTAGTTCATCGTATTTTCCTTTCCAATTAATATATTTTTTTCTGAAAAAGTCGAGGGAGTTGGAGTTGTAACATAATGATGTGATCGATGATTTGCAGGCATAAAGAGGTGTGGAAAAAGTTGCAGGCTCAGGTGGTTGAATTACCTGAGACCTAATATCAAGCATGGAGGATTCTCTGAAGAAGAAGACAATATCATCTGCAGCCTCTATATTAGTATTGGAAGCAGGTCTCTCTCTCTCTCTCTCTCTCTCTCTCTCTCTCTCTCTCTCTCTAGTGGGTGTGTAAAACTGTAAAAGGTTCTAATTATGTTCATTTTTCAAAGTTGATTGTCCTTTGCACTTGTCCATGATGCTTTTGTTCAAAGAATATAACCTATGTGATAAGATGGTCATGTTTCTTGTTAAATTATGCATCCAATTAATCCCTCTTTTTATTATATTTTTTTGTTTGATCCCGAATATATGGATCGATGAGCTAACATGGTGTCCAAATTCTTGAAAAACTAAATAGGTGGTCTATAATTGCTGCACAACTGCCTGGAAGAACAGATAACGACATCAAGAATTATTGGAACACTAGGTTGAAGAAGAAATTGCTCGGAAGGCGTAAGCAATCGCAGTCTAGTAGGCTCGGTACCAGTTCAACCCAAGATCAAAAAGATGGGAATGGAATGGAAACCCTAAGCAATTCTGCTATTGAAAGACTCCAACTTCACATGCAACTCCAAAACCTTGAAAACCCTAATATCTCTCATGCTGCAGCTATGTGGCCTTGCAAGTTAAACCCAATTCAAGAAAAGATGATGCAAAGCCTCCAACTTCTAAATGAATCACCAAACACTCTGATGATGCACCATGTTTTACCTGATGCCTCACAAAAAGTTAATCTTTATGGACAATCCAATAATTGTCTTCAACAACAAGTGTATTCCCCTTTGAGTAACCAAATGGAAAATTCCATAAACGGAATTAACATTCCTGGGTCATCGACACAGGTACCGGTATTAGATGGTGTAAAGCAGGCGAGCATGGAATTCCAGCAGTTTTGGGCCTTTCAAGCGGAACTCGAGGAGTTCTTGAGCAACAAAGGTGCTAATTCAGTGTCACTAGAAGAGGCACAGACAAATGAATTCGACTGTTTCAAGGATGTGGACGGTGCTAAGGACATCATGACATGGTGGTCAAACGAATTCGATGCAAATTCAGCTTCCTCAAACTCGTGGGATTCGAATGGTTTCCTTGATCACCAGCAACAAGAAACGAAGTACTAGGTACGTACGTATAGAAAGCTACATATCGAAAACTAAACGTGGTAAGAGAAATTTGTGTTAGTTAACGTTTATTCAGATTTAATTATCATTGATAAAATGGAGACGATCGAGGGAAGGCTATGATGTTGTAAATTTGTGTAATAACGTTGTTTCATTCAGGTTCTTATATCGATTTACATGTTTCAGAAGAAACTGTGTTAATTCCTCTGCAATTCTTTGATTAATGTCTCCATTTCATTTCCATTAATTTGCAAATTTATTTGATGTCAGTTTGTAAATTGTGCAATTAATAATCCTCTTTCTTGCATCTTGCAAACCCTTATACAAAATCGTATGTATTGATTACCCATATATATGCATAAATTTTTGTTGCTGTGTATCTTGCCCATGTATGTTTATCTCTTAATGGAATTATTAAGAGATCATTTTACCTTTAAATGACTTCTTAATAATTCTATTATGAACTAAACAAACAACCATTTATATTATATGGTTCTACATGGCATTTGTATAATAATCGGGCTTCTGTTACAACAACCTTCCACCAATCCGCCGGAGGGATTTCTGACCAAGAAATTGAACCTGATTAATTACTTGGTAGTTAATCAAATGCAGATCATTACGTACGGTCAGTAAAAATGTATCAAGCGTTGCATATCATTTGATTAAATCTTTCTCTGTAAGAAGCCAAGAATAGTAGAGACATTTGTTTGTTTACTTTTTAATGTAATAATCATTAAGAAATTGTTCAAAAATTAAACCAACCACCTCCTAATAATTCAATTAAGAGATTAACAAACAGGGTTGATGGAGTTTCAGCCCCCATTAGGCCACCATCAAATATGTCGATGGTAGAACATTGATGATTAATATTAAGTTGTTTGATGATTCAATAACCAAATGAAACTATTAAACCACCTCCATGTTCAGTTGAAAAATTCTTTACGTACGGTAGAAAAAAGAGTAGATTAAGAAAATCATTTAACGAATATTAATAAAGCTAGGTATATGAAAGCTATTGCAACAAACTAAACAAAGTTCAACATTCAAAAGGCACAGACCTTGATCCAAACTATGAAGTTACATTAACTTGTATTAATCAAATACCATTTTGAATGCATCATGTTTGATAAAACCCTGTCACGATAGATTAATCATGATATGATTGTTAAGTTAAATTTGTAATTTAGATTAGTCAATGTATTATTAGTGTAATTAGTGAAAGTTTAGGGACTAGAATAGTCATTAAATAGAACCGAAAGGGTGTGTCTCTTCGTGAATAGACACAACTATTCGAATAGGTTCCATGAAAGGTTGCGTCTTTTCATCGCACCTCTTAGTAGTTTATAAATAGGAACCTTAATCAAAATTTGTAAGTGTGTGAATTTGATGTTATGTTAATAAAGATCAAGTTTTGATTATTCGATCCTGTGCAAATTTCGTTTATCAAATAGATCCCCTTTCCCAACATTTGGTATCAGAGCTCACGGTTTCGATTAAACCAGAATCATCATTTACCATTTATCGATTATTAGCAAATCGCGAATTACACCAGAAGGTGATTCAGTGAAGAATCATCATTGATACAACAGGCGGCAGAACATCAGAAGTGTTCTACAAACAACCGGCACCAATTCATCCACGTTTTTTCCCTGATTTCAGTTAGAATTGAAATCAAAATTATCCAACAGTAGGCAATCCATAAGAACTGAAGGCAACAAATTCAAAGGCCACAGATTTTCAGAAAAGCAGTAAGCCTCTAACGAAAATTCATACAGCAAACCCTAGAAATTCATATTTTCATATTGAATCGAAGGCAAGAAGAATCAGAGAGATAGAACCTGATTCCAGAAGGCACCACCGTAGAAGTTGTTCCACAGAAATAGTGCCATCACCGTAGGAGAAAACCCACGGGCAGAACCACCATCACAGAGCCATCACCGCAAGATTAAACCCACGGACAAGAAACCATTACTGTAGGAGAAACCCACGAACAGAAACCACCACCGCGAAACCACCATCACAGAACCATTAACGCAGAACCACCCCCGTAGAACCACCAATCGCCACCATCAAATAGAGGCAACGATTAGGGTTCTTGTTTTTGCCCCAAATTAGAAACAGATCCGAGAATAGCCATAGCCACCGATTCGAAATAAACGTCGGATATCAGAAGTTAGGGTACACCGATTCAGAAAAGGGTTGCAACGATTCAACAGGAAGAAGAGCCGTCCATTGACTATAGGTAAATACACACCGGTTGAAAAGAAAGAAGCCAACGTTTCTTTCTGATAGAAACGTTTCAAAGCAAAGCAGAAAAGAGAAGGGTCCAGAGAAGAAGGAGCCCAGAATCCATACGCATTCAGATCCAGAACCGTGGATTATACTCTGATCCAGTGAGGATCACATTCAGCCCAACAAAAAAGGTTAGGTATTCTTTTAAAATACCTAATTTTAATTTTATTAGTAGAAAATAAAATTAAATAAAACCTTAGTTTAATTTTATTATAACGTAACTTATAATAAAATTAGGTTTCAGAAAATAAATTATAACGTAACTTATAATTAATTATTGGTTTTAAAATTTTATAATATAATTTATAAAGTTTTAAAATAGTGATACTTATAAAATTAACGCGCGAAGTATTACTACTCTTTGATATAAGTTTTAATTTTTAAAATTTATAGTTTTTCTTTAAAATTTAATTTTTAATTAGTGACAAAATTTTATTTTAGTTCATTTTTATAATACGGCCAATTATAATTTTGAATCAAATAAGAAAAACAGATAAAGAGTCATATAAATTTTAGACTTAAGAAATAAGACTGAAATTTGAAACCAGAAAATTTAGACTTGAAAATCTAAATTATTGTAGAAAAAATTTTATAATAGAATTTATAAGATTTCATTTTAGACATGGGTGACAAAACAGGATAAGATAACAATAGAAAGGAGATAGGAATAGTATCTCCCTTTACATGTCCTATGTTAAAGACAACCAATTACATCATGTGGGCAATAAGAATGCAAGCAATTTTAGAAGCCATTGAATTGTGGGAAATGATTGAACCACAAGAAACAACTGAGGAAGATATTAAGAATGATAAAACGGAAATCGCCTACATTTATCAAGCACTTCCAGAAGACCAGTTGTTATTTATCTCAAAATTTAAGACCGCAAAAGAAGTTTGGGATACATTAAAGACAAGACAGATAGGAGTAGAGCGTGTTCAACAAGCTAGGTTACAAACACTCAAGACAGAATTTGAGATGTTATATATGAAAGAAAATGAGACAGTAGACTCTTTCATCATGAAGATGACTAGTCTTACTAATAAGGCAGCTAGCCTATGGTTAACATATGAAGACCATGTACTCGTTAGAAAATTATTGAACGCAGTACCAGATAAGTTTCTACAGATAGTTGCATCTATAGAACAATACTCAGACCTAGACACAATGAAATTAGATGAAGTTGTTGGCAGACTAAAAACTTTTGAAGAGAGACTGAAACTCAAAAGAGATAAGCATGTTGATAGTCAAGAGAGCTTAATGTTCACACAACATGTAGGTAGAGGTCAACACTTTAGAGGACGTGGTGAAAACAGACTTAACCACTCACGAGTTAGAGGTAATAATAGATTCAGATCAGACAGAAAGAATCATGAACCCTCACAAAGTAATTTCAAGAAAGAATACAATAGCAACACAAAGAAATTTACTCCTGACTTAAGTAAAGTTCAATGCTATAAATGTAAGAAGAATGGACATTATGCATCCAAATGTCCACAGATAGGTCAAAATTCAGAACAGTCAAACCTGATAGAAGAAGACCTAGAACCAACATTGCTTATGGCAACCATAGAAGAACACCAACAAATTTTATTATATGAAGAAAACTTAGAGCCAAGAAGGTTACCTATAAACAATGAAGATACATGGTTCTTAGATAATGGAGCTAGTAACCATATGACGGGAATTAAGAGTCATTTCAACGAACTTAATGAAATGATTACCGGAAAAGTACGATTCGGAGATGGGTCGTACATAGATATCAAAGGGAAAGGATCTATACTTTTAGAATGTAAGAATATGGAACAAAGAATAATATCACAAGTACATTATATACCAACCCTTACTAGCAATATATTAAGTTTAGGACAACTCACAGAAAACGGATGCAGAGTAGTAATGGAAAGAAACTTACTACACTTATACGATTCAAGTAACAAAATACTCTTGAGAGTAAAAAGATCAAAGAATCGTTTATACAAAGCAGACCTAAGACTAGGAAAGCCTGTATGCCTATTAAGCAACTTGCAAGATGAAGCATGGCTTTGGCATGCAAGATTAGGGCATTTAAACTTTAATTCTCTAAAGTCAATGGCATCAAAGAACTTAGTTCAAGGAATACCAAATATTAAGAATAAGACAAGTATATGTGATATATGTTTAAAAGGAAAATATATTAGAACCTCATTTCCACAACAAACCCTGGCAAGATCAGAAATACCATTAGAGTTAGTCTGTGGAGATTTATGTGGTCCTATATCACCACCTACACCATCAGGAAAAAGATATATATTTTTAGTAGATGACTACTCAAGATATATGTGGGAATATTTCATAAGTTCAAAAGATGAAGCACTTGAATTTTTCAAGGAATTCAAATCAAAGGTAGAAAATGTATACAGAACTAAGATGAAGATTTTTAGAACAGATAGAGGAGGAGAATTCACTTCAGGTGATTTCCTAAAATACTGTAAAGATAATGGCATATTAAGACAGTTAACTGCACTCACCACAACATAATGGAGTTGTTGAACGTAGAAATAGAACTATACTTTCAACAACAAGATGTATGATGATATCAACAAATATGCCCCAGAATTTTTGGGCAAAAGCAGTTAGACATGCCATATATATATATATATATATATATATCCTAAATTGTACACCTACTAAGTCTTTAGAAGATATTACTCCATATGAAGCCTTAAAGGGAAGGAAACCAGACCTAAAACACCTTAGGATTTTTGGTTGCATAGCATATGCAAAAGTACCTTCTCAACACTTAACTAAGTTAGATGATAGAAGCAAACAAATGATATACCTTGGAACAGAACCTGGATCAAAAGCATATCGCTTATTTAATCCAGAAACGAATAAGATTTGTGTAAGTAGGGATGTAAAGTTTAAAGAAGACGAAACATGGAATTGGGAGGAATACACAAAGGAATTAGATTCAGAAGAACCTGAGTGGAATGATTTTACCGTTGAAACCCGACAAGTCATAGAACCAGAAATTCAACCAGAAAATATCTCTCACACTCAAAATGAAACAACCTCACAAACCAACTCACCAAGATCACATTCACCAGATACAAATAATGAAACTCACACCCCTCAACAAACCAATACACCTATACATAGCCCAGATACAACATCATGCACAGATACAACATCATCTTCAGACTCAATGATTGATCATGTACCTATAAGAGGATACAGACCTTTAAGTGATATATATGAAGAGTTATTATTAGTTGAAGATGAACCTAGAAACTACAAGGAAGCAGCATTAGATAACAAATGGATTGAAGCTATGAAGGCAGAGATTGATTCTATCACCAACAACAATACATGGAGATTAATCACTTTACCTAGGAATCATAAAACAATAGGTTTAAAGTGGGTATTTAAGACAAAGAGAAATGCCAATGGAGAAATAGTTAAACACAAGGCAAGATTAGTAGCGAAAGGATACATACAGGAACATGGCATAGACTTTGAGGAAGTCTTTGCACCTGTAGCCAGAATTGAGACAATACGACTGATATTAGCACTGGCAGCTTACAATAAATGGGAAGTACACCATTTAGATGTAAAATCAACATTTTTACAAGGAGATTTACAAGAGGAAGTATATGTTTCACAACCAGAAGGTTTTATACTGCCAAGACATGAAGACAAGGTTTATAAACTCGCTAAAGCTCTATATGGTCTTAGACAAGCACCACGAGCATGGTACACAAAATTAGATAAGACCCTGAAAGAGTTAGATTTTAGCAAGTATGCGTTAGAACAAGCTGTTTACACAAGAACAACCAAGTCGTCAACACTATTGATAGGAGTATATGTAGATGACTTGATAATCACTGGAACACCAAGACAAGAGATAGATTTATTCAAAGATCAGATGAAGGATAAGTTTGAGATGAGTGATCTCGGCTTATTAGCATATTATTTAGGAATTGAAGTTATGCAAAGTTATGGCAAGATTTCAATAAAGCAGACAGCCTATGCAAATAAGATACTCAAAGATGCAGGAATGTTAGACTGCAATGATGCAAAAATACCTATGGAACCAGGACTCAAATTGACAAACCTTACAGAAGGAACTTATGTAGATGCTACAGAATATCGAAGCATAATTGGATGTTTACGATATTTACTACATACTAGACCCGACTTAAGTTTCTCAGTTGGATTACTTAGTCGTTTTATGCAAGAGCCTCAAGAGCAACATATGAAAGCTATCAAGCAAATATTAAGGTACATCAAAGGAACTAAAGATTTCGGAATATCTTATGAATACAAAGGAGGAAACAACATAGAAGGTTATAGTGACAGCAGTTATGGTATTAATACACAAGAAGGAAAAGGAACAACAGGAATAGTTTTCTACTTTGGAAACTCACCAATTAGCTGGAGTACACAGAAACAAGGAACAGTAGCATTATCATCATGTGAATCAGAGTTTATTGCAGCAACAGCAGCAGCAACTCAAGCAATATGGTTAAAAAGATTACTTAGCAAGATTACAAATACTGAAGAACAGAATATCAAGATTTATGTTGATAACAAGTCAGCAATATCCTTAATGAAGAATCCAGTCTTTCATGGAAGAAGCAAACACATTGACACCAAGTACCACTTCATCAGAGAATGTGTTGAAAGAGAAGATTTGATAGTCGAGCACATCAACGGAGAAAAACAAAGAGCTGACATACTTACAAAAGCACTACCAAGAATCAAGTTCGTCACAATGAGACAACTACTTGGAGTTGAAGACTTATCAAGTAACAATCAAGATTAAGGAGGAGAATGATAGATAAATCATGATTGTTAAGTTAAATTTGTAATTTAGATTAGTCAATGTATTATTATTGTAATTAGTGAAAGTTTAGGGACTAGAATAGTCATTAAATGAAACCGAAAGGGTGTGTCTCTTCGTGAATAGACACAACTATTCGAATAGGTTCCATGAAAGGTTGCGTCTTTTCATCGCACCTCTTAGTAGTTTATATTTAGGAACCTTAATCAAAATTTGTAAGTGTGTGAATTCGATGTTATGTTAATAAAGATCAAGTTTTGATTATTCAATCCTGTGCAAATTTCGTTTATCAAATAGATCCCATTTCCCAACAGTTAATTTGTATTAATCAGATACCATTTTGAAGGTGCATAGGACATGTTTGATAGAAAATTGTCACATTAATTTGTATTATAAATCAGATACCATTTTGAAAGTGCATGAGACTTGTTTGATAAAAACTATAGTGCTAGAGTTGGACCGTTGTTAATATGTTTGGTAAAATTAAAAGCTAGATCGAACTCGTGATTTTGTTAATAGATAAATTTGGTAAAGTAGTTGGACCTGCAAAGTATAATTAAATTGACATAAAGGCTCATATTCATAAATCAATCTAATGTGTGGATCATAACAAAGAAGGTTAGTTTTGGTTATTTTAATTTTCATAAGCGTAAGCACTTCTAAAATCTTTTTGAAGTAGTTTATGTTTAAAAAATAATGCTTAAAACAAAATTCAAGAAAAAAAATCACACAAACAGAACTTATAAAGAAATGACAAAGACCTGGAGTTACTAAAAATCATAAGTTTAAACTTCAAGTTGTGTGTGTCAAACGTGTCCAAGACAAATGAATGTGTAATATCACAATGTTTGATCATAGAGTCTTGGAGAAAGTAAAGAGAATCGATACTTGGATAAACTATTGGGTTGTGAACGATTATCACTTTCAAGAAACAACTATATGTTTGTCCGTTATAATGCATGCATTTTAAAGCCAATATTATTTCAGGATAATTCATTTGTGTTTGCATGTATGTTTAAAGACTTGTTTATGTACAATTAAGCTTCCTTCTTAAAGGAATATAGAATATACAGTGATCATGTATATATTCACACCAATTGGATTTGATATATATCACTAATGTATCTTTTCAAACATTTGGCCATACAACTTTTAAAAGCAAATTAATGTCAATGTTATGTGTATAGTATATGATGAAAAATAATCATAACATTTCAATTTTTTAATGTCATTTAAGTTCTAGTAAACAATTTCACCATGCATTATGACTTATACCATACAAGCTTTGATTTATTAACCCTTAGTCCATTTGCAACCACTTCACAACTCCACAGTGAGTCTTAACCCTAATCCGATATTATTCAATATCGATAACTAATCCGATATTAATAAAGAGACTCGTTAGTAAGGCCTTGGACGTAAGTCAATTTTGAGACCGAACCATGCACATAAACTCTATAGTCTTGTTTTTCTACATTACGTCCTTCGTTATTGTGTGTGCATTCACGTCGTGCTTCCTTACAAATAGCAACGGTAGCAACAATTGAGTTAGACTGTTAGTTGTAGCCTTGTAGGTAGTGTCGGGTGGTACGGCCATGGTTTCAAGAAGGGCCTTGATAAAAAAAATTTTGTCGATTATTCCTCTAGTTCTTTTGAAAAAGAAGAAAAAAACTGCCAATTGTTTGCTGAACATATATAAAGAATCGGAAATAACACTAAAGAAATTAGGGTTTTAGCGGCGACATATGTCGCTGCTAATGCTCAAGAAAGTCGCTGCTAAAGTCTTCAACGGCGAGAGAGAGATCGACGGGGCAAAGAGACTTCAACGGCGGTAGAGAGAGAGACGAGAGCAGAGACACTTAACACACCAATACACACACATTATACATACTAACATTTATGGTAGTTAAACGCACCGTTTTGGTGCTTCTAAATTACAACAAGATCTCTTTAGTTTAAAACTACTTACAAAAAGGTCCCTGTGGTAGTTGGTTTGTAAAGTGTGAATTACAAAAAGGCCCCCATAGTTTTTGTGATGCTTTAAAATTAAGTTCCTTGTAGTTTAAAAATTAATTACTATAAAGCCCCCGTAGTTCTTGTGTTTTTATACTTCTATCTTTATTGGACAATATTATATTTCTATTTTTATGTTTTCATATTTATACATAAAATTTATTTACTTTACATATAAACCTCTTTAAAGGTTAATACACATTGAGTTCAATAAATTTTATATTTTTATGTTTGTAAATAAAATATTCATTTTGTACATAAACTTCTTCAATATTTAATCAAATAGTGACGAATTTATGCTTTCACATCAACTTGAAGAATTAAATAAACGTGATTCATTTTATTTTATTTTTTGGTTTTTGCTTTTTACTCACAAGATGTATATAAAACATCAACTTTTGTTATTCATAGTTTCAGTGAGAGGTTTTACACGAAGAAAATCAACATGTTTTTTATGTATTCGCTGTTAGCCTCTCTGTGTTATTATTTACCAATAAAATCCTCAAATTATTTATTTGTTTGTGATTTTCAGAATTTTTCTTTTTTTTTTTTTTGCCAAAAAAGTCATTAAGTTTGAGGGCTTTTCTTTGAAAAAAAAAGTGAAAGCATGGTTATTTGTGGAAAATACAAGATTGATTATGAATAAAAAAAATTTTTACTCGAAAATCAGAAAGAAAACAATAATCTGAAGACTTTATTAGGAAAAAATAATATGGAGACACGAAACCACAAAAAATTGAAAATATATTGTTTTGTTCATATGGAACCCTAAAAAATATACTTTAGATATCATCAATTGAGTCAAACTAACTTCATAAAAAAAATGTAACGCACTAATGTTTAAAATACACAATTGCATTGACGATGTTGTCATCAATAAACATGTTTCCATCTCTTAACATCATAGTTTATTATAACCGATAAAACTACATATTCATGACGGATACCCGCAGCAACGCGTGATCAACCATAATACTAGTTAAATATATTTACCAAAAAAATACACAAAATACAAACAATACCTCAAAAAAACGCAACCTGGAAGGGAGAAGAAGTAAAAAATCGCTCAATGGAGAAGAAGAGGTGGTAGGTGAAAAGTGAAAGAGAGAGGTGGAAAAGGGTGAAAATAGGGCGGCAGATTGAGTGCGTTTTTTTTGGGTATTAGCGGCGACAGGGTGTCGCTGCTAAAGCCTTTAGCGGCGACATGTATCCGCTTTTTTTTAGATGTCGCTGTTAATGCCCCTTGTCGCTGCTAAAGGATGTCACCGCTATTAACCCTTTTTCTTGTAGTGTATAACATAAAGTAATAATCTCATACTAAGCTAATTTAAACAATTCACACAAGGATGATACATAGATTTGAAGGGCTCTTAAATTTATTTATAAGAAAAAGTTGTGAAGCTTAAAGCCCATACTTTGAAATATGACCCAAACTGAAGCCCATCATATATAAACTTTGATTTAGCCCAGTAAAAAAACTTCGGATCAATGGATTCCATTTGCTTTGTCAGCTCATTGTTTTTAAATGATAGATCTTTTTTTTATTGTTAATAATGGAAGATTATGAACTAATAAAAAAAAAATGCAAAGACTACAAAACATGTTAGAATATAATATTATTTGTTATTTGTTGATTCTAATAAATAAGGAGGTAATTAAGCATTTTTTAACATATATGTAAAATGATCAAAACAAACATGTATAGTTGAGGGTAAAAGTGGGAATGAATGTATGATAGCAAAAATAAACTAGCTAGTTTTATTTAAAAACACATATAAAATAGAGTTAATTACAAAAACGGTCCCTGTGGTTTATCCTAAAATTTGGATTTGGTCACTGAACTTTCAATTTTGCAAAAACGGTCCTTATTTTCATAGTTTGTTTGCAATTTTGGTCCCTCAACCTTTTAACTTTTATAATATGACCAAATTACCCTTATTTTGACGCAAACTATAGGGACCATTTCTATAATTAGTTTTTAACTCTTTTTAATCTTAATTAAATAAATTATTTTTTAGTGTTACTTAATTTTAATAAACTATAAAAAATAGAAAAGAATTATTTAATTATTTATGTTGATTCATTAATGATTTAGATATTTTTAGTCTTAATTAATTTTAATTTACTATAATCAAAGTGTAAACTAATCAAAATTTATAATCGAAAATATCATTTATGTTTAGAAATTATTTTTTAAAGGTTTCATAATTAAGAAAGATTTTCTTTATAATTATTTATACTGGTTCATACATTTATAATAAAAAATATTTATGTTGATCAAACCACAAAGACCATTATGTAATTGACTCTACTTTATTTTTAGTGTTAATTAACTGTAATAAATTATTAAAAAATTATTCATGAGGTAACAGTTTAATTAAAGTTAAAAATATTAAAGAACTTAAATAAATAAAATTTTAAGGTTTAATTTGACCGAGTTAAAAAAACTTCCAAATGATATAAGACAATCAAATTTTTTTATTTAACGTATCAATTATTTTATCGTTTTAATTTCTAATTACACCAAAAAAGATTTAAAATTTTAGGTCCATATAACATCTTTGAGATTCATGATTAACAACTTTTATCATTAAACTTTGGTTTGTCAGACCTTTACATAAAAATCGAGAAATATAAATAGGTTTTTAATCTTTTTTCGTCTTTCAATTTGACTTTTCATTTTAATCCGATTAAATCGACACCTTAAAAATTTAAACCATTTAGATTTATCACTTTACCATTATCACCTTGCTTTGATATAAATATGAACAGATTATAAAATAGAATCTTTGGCCGATTTTATTTAAGAAGAAAGTAAAATATTTGACCAACAAACATATTTTTATTATAAATTTATGAACCACCATAAATAATTATAGAGTCAAATATTTGTATAATATTTTATATACGAAACTTCTAGAAAATAGTTTCTAAACATAAATGATTTTTTCGATTATAAATTTTAATTGGTTTACACTTTGATTATAGTAAATTAAAATTAATTAAGACTAAAAATATCTAAATCATTATGAACCAACATGAATAATTAAATAATTCTTTTATAGTTTATTAAATTTAAGTAACACTAAAAAATAATTTATTTAATTAAGAATAAAAAAGAGTTAAATAATTAATTGTAGAAATGGTCCTATAGTTTGCATCAATATAAGGGTAATTTGGTCATATTAGAAAAGTTAATAGGTTGAGGGACCAAAATTACAAACAAACTATGAAAATAAGGACCGTTTCTGCAAAATTGAAAGTTCAGGGACCAAATCCAAATTTTAGGACAAACCACAGGGACCATTTTTGTAATTAACTCTATAAAATAAGGTTAATATTGATAAAATCCATCAACTTTATTCATTTTCGCAATTAAATTCCTAAACTTTTTTTCTTATTTTTAAGTCCTTATATAAACTATTTTTATCTTATTCAAAAATGTATATTTGAGATGTTTGACCGGTTACCATACAAGTAACCTTAATTATTTCACTTGATTAATATTGTAAAAAACCCATTATCTATCCATACTTTAGCGATTAAGTACCTCAACTTATTATTTTATCAATTATATTTTACAGGCTAATTTAGAAACCGGTTGAATATATCTAATTTTGAATAAGACAAAACATAGTTCAGGGACTTATACAATTAGAAAAAAAAAATTTAGGGACTTAATTAAGAAAATGAGAAAGTTAATTGGGTTTTTTCAATATTGACCCTACAGAATAATGCTTTTAAAAATGTGGTTTGGAGGATAAACAACATATGAATGTTTAATTTTCACTAAGTTTATCTAAACACTTGGTTTATATATATTTGTGTAGAAATAGATCTACCTTAGAGAATCCAATTATTTAAACAAAATTATAAAGAATCAAACACTGGTTTCAACCACAAAATTTCAACTCAATTCGACTTGTTTATATAAAAATTAAACGAACTGTCGTACCATGCACAACATTAAACTAAAAAAATTGTAATTTAATTTGTGAAATTGTTTGGAATGCCTGGAAAAATGTATTTATAAGACTATACAAATACATCAAAAACTCAAGATCAAACAGGTTTCTTCCTCACAAATTAATAAATATGAAAGTACGTTGTCACACAGAGTTCGTAAACAAAATTACTGAAGCAAAAACAATATATATTTAGATTTTAGAATTCATATTCAATTCATAATATAACATCCAGATCGATCACCAACAACATTACAAGCCATTCAATTCTCATTGTGATTATTCTGTTGTCTTCTAACCAATTGTTTAACCGCTGTCGCAGTTGCAGCAACAGCAGCTGCAGACGCTGCCACCATGGTGACACCCGGCACCACCGCACCGACGGTGGTTGCAAAGGTACAGACAGTTGCAGCACCACTAGCAACATTCTCAGCAACCGACGCTATTTCCTCCGGAGAGTTTGGAAGCGCAGGCAATACAACTTCCAAGACTAGTTTATGAATCTCATTATGAGCAATCGCAAACCAATTCGCCATTGATCTTAATTCAAGGTTTAAGAACTGAAGTTTTATATAAAAAGTTGCATGTAATTGTTCGTATGATCGTATGGATTAAACTTATAGGCACAAAGAGATGTATCTATGGAGTCTTTAATTAAGTTGAATGATTGCAACTGCATGGAAATTATACGAAAAATGCATGCATGCAGTGAAAGTCTCATTTTCCCGAGAAAAATCAGCTTTAACTAAACGTTGTCTAATAATGTCTAGCTAGTGCTCAATTAGTCTACCACTTATTGGACCGAGAAAGATCAGTTTTTAACTTTTTAACTAGGACACTGCAGAGGGTATCGAACAGGTGATATTCACCACACCATCCGTTCAAAAAAAAAATATGGGGAGTTATTTACTTATTGTTTACTAAATATTTTTATCTTTTAAAACTTTTATAAATACTTGTTTGTTAAACGAACAAAGATACAAACAAAAGTGTCCTTAAACTTCACAACCTTTTAAAGAGTTAAAACTTAAAAGGAGGCCAAAACAAAACAGAAAAAAGAAAGAGAAAAACACCTTAATGCAAGCATATTAAAAGGCACACTAACAACCCTTCGAAAACCCATGAAACATACAACCAAAACAAAAAAAGCTAACGCAGCAAAAGAAGAGACAGCACCAAAAATCCCGAACCAAAGCAGCCTAACCCGGGAAAAGCCAACACTCCAGTAGGGTAGCACATCCAATCCGCTCACCAAATAGAAAACGAACCCGTTTTGAAATCCAATGAAAAGAAGTGAGTTGAATCTCAAACAGAAGATCCCAAGCCAAAAACTAGCCGTGCCCCCAAAAACTTTTAGATCTTCCTCGCCTTTTATTAAAAGAAAATAATAGTATCTTATTTATTTTACTGTGTTGTTTTTATGAAGATAAACAAATTTAGTTTATTAATTCCTTAAATTTCATTATTATAAGAAAATTTTAATTTGAAACACAATGTACGTGTTAATAATCATAACTAATTAATATATTAATTGATCACTCAGAGCTAGCATTTACATCAGTATTTATTAAATGATTTTATTCATGTTTCTTTTTTGAATTTAATATTTATAAATTAATAAATAACCTCATTTATTTTGTCCTTCACCATACTTCTTTAAGCTATATATCTCAAGGTTTTTCGCACAAAGACATCACGTTAAAACTTCCCATGCATTCTAAAGTCACTCATAAAAACTGTCATGTTGGCATCTCTCTTGTCACATATAATTAATTTGTTTTTGAATAAATACTGATTTTATCCTAAATCTTTTGAAGCGATATATAGCTACAAGTTTAAGTAGAGTTCAAACCTCAATCAGTCATCATGATTCTGATGCAAGCATCCAAGAATAATACAAAAAAAAAAAAGGTAAGAATTACATTGAACGAAAACTAAGCAAGATTGGTGAAGGAAGTAATTAACTCCAAGAAGGCAATGATCCTAGAGTAGAATTGTGGTGATTAGATTAAATATTTGTTAAACGATGAAATTAGTTGACATTTGTGAAACTATAGTTGTTCGTGATTAATATTTTTGTTATAAATTGAGTTTTTAAGCAAATAATAGAGATGCTAATTAATGCCTTAATTAGATAGATTAGTTTTCATAGGCTATACAAATTTTAATTACCCACTACAAGAAATTGGCTCTTTTGCGACGAACGCTTTTTGCGACGACATCTTTTTTTTTTTTTTTGCGACGACATGTCGTCGCGAAATGTGTGAAAAAAAATAACCGCGTCTTTTTCCCTCTCAGACTACATTACTTTTATCCCACCAAAATTTATTCATTTCTTTTCTAACCTACCCTTCGTTCGTCGCATATCAAAGCCGCCTCCCCTTGCGATTGCTCCGCCTCCCCCTGCGACTGCTCTCCGTCTCCGGCTCGAAATCTGCCGCCCCCTCCGGCGCTCTTGTCTCCGTCTCGATCTCTTCTTCTCTGGCCGCTGATCTTTCTTGCCTCCCGGCCCCCTCTGTCTCCGGCTCTATTTTCTTTCTCCGGCGGCCAGGCCAAGGTACGTGTTCTATCTCTCTTTCTCAACTCTCGATCTGTCCATTTCTCTTGTTTTTCAATCTCTCTCGACATCTCTCTGATCTCTCGATCTCTCTCGCTCTCGATCTGTCCATTTCTTTACAGAATCCGGCCACCAGCTCAGATCTCCGGCCACTGGTCAATATCCTCCGACGATTTCTCCGGCTATATACAGGTAAATTTCTTTCTTTTTCTTTTTTGGGTGATATTTAGTTGATATATGTTAAGTGTATATATATTTGTTGGATCTGTAGTTGATAATATTGATTATAAATTAAGATTTGTTGTATTGCTGTTTATATGTCTTATTATGTGTTTTATTTGAGTTTAAATTTTTTTAGTTTATTAATACAATTGTTTATATGTAAAATTTTTTGTTTTTTTAATTAGAATGTAAGAGAATAAAATTTATTAATTTATAAATTTGTATATAAATTAATTGTTTAATTTATTGTAAGTTGAAAGATATATGATTGTATGTGTTTGTGTGTGTGTACACACACATTAATTGTTTAATTTATTGTAAGTTGATAATTATTTATATATTAAAATGTATGTTTTGTAATTATTTATTTATAAATTGTATAGTTAATTAAATGTGTTTTTGATAATCACTACAAGAAATTAGAATTTGTTTATACTATTGTTTTTAGGTAAAATTATGTAATTTTATGTTGAGTTTAAAAATATAGTTTATTAATACAATTGAGTTAAATAATATAGTGATTTTATGTGTGTGAGAATCATATAGTGATTTTAGATGTATCAATTGTTATGTTGGTTGTAATTTGGTAATTAGTTATATATTAAAGTGTATGTTTTGTAATATTTTATTTATTAATTGTATAGTTAAGTGTCCTTTTTACAAAATCAATATAAGAAATTAGGATCTATGAAATTAAAATTTGTTTATATGTATGATTATGTGTGTGTATGTGTGAAAGATGGTCAATTGTTTTGTTGGTTGTAAGTTGGACTTTAATTTGGATCACAAGAAATTAAGATCTATGAAATTGGGATCTATGAAATCATTATAAGAAATTAGGATCTATGAAACAAGGATTTGTTTATATGTATTCAATGATTTTAATTTGAGTTTAAATATTATAGTTTCTTAATTGTGTGTGTGTCTATATACACACACGCACGAAAGAAGTATGACAGTGTATATATATATTTGTATGAAAGATGTATGATTGGTTTTATAACATTAGTTTTTTTTATATATTTGCAATTGACTTTATTTATCATATAGCTCATATTTACGTGTTTTGTTTATAAATTTACTTATTTTTCCTTAAATCAATTTACAATAATCATCATAAGCTTAGAATATATATACCCGTCCGAAGTTGATTTAGAAATTAATTTCGGATTGTCCCCAATTTGGGACTGCTTTTTGAATATTTTACTTCATTTAGGATGTGAATGTGTATTACATTGATTGGTTGTTTAAGAAAGGTTCGGTTGTCATTTTCTCTTTGCTTCTCGGGTATATATATATATATATATATATATATATATATATATATATATATATATATATATATATATATATATATATATATATATATACTTGGGAGTTAAGGGGAAATGCTGCTGAATTTTTGTTAAACGACCATTCGTGTAATATGCATTCACATATGAGGTAAGATATTCAAAAAGTGGGTTTAAAAGCCTACCCTTAGACATATCGAACACAATATACATGGTTTAATTTTTCTAATAAAGCAGTTATGACGATTGATAAGAGTTGGTGTGCATCGAATAGACGTAACTCTAAAGATTTGATCTTTCGCGGATTTGGCTATTAAAATCAAAAGAATAGAAGAAAGCCTAAGTTATACCAAATACCACTGGCAGTGTACCAGTCGTAAATAGTATAGCTTGAAGCTAAACTCGGGAATTATCGAACTCAGGGAACGGCGAATAAAATTGAGATACCGATACTAGGATTATCACTAATATCTAGCCACTTAAAAGGAGGAAATGATGGATTACCTACAAACTAAACTAAACTAAACTACGAAATGCATGAATGCACCTAAGATCGAAATTAAACTAAGATACTTAAACTAAAATGAGAGATAAAGATAAACTATGATGATCTAAACTATCAAAAGCAATTAAGCAAGATAAAGATCAAATAATAAAAGCAACACCCACTTGGAATTGTTCTTTAGGATTTATGAAAAGGAATTAAGTGAATAAACACTCAGGATGTTTTAATTGAAACAGAAAACAAGCTAGAACTAAATCCAACCGTTTTAACATTTAAAGCACAAATGTATGTCAATCAAATGCGTACAAGACAATTAAAGAACACATCCTGCTAATTTTAGGAATCAAGTATGGAGTTCTCCAGTATTCCCCAACCCCATAAAACTAGCGAAAACATGCATTTTTACGAAAGAATCAACCAACTAAAACTAGCTTTTAAAACCAAAACTTTCTACACGACAAGCGCTCGGAATCGGTTTTAAACATTCATTTTAATCGAATAAACACATATCATATTCATGGAACTTAAAGATCAAATTAACCCTATGATCACAATAATGCTAAGGATCAATTTCATGCAATAGTTTCACAATTTATCAACTAGTTACCATATCATAATCACAATAATGCTAGAAATGGCAACAAACTAACAAATCACACAAATTTGATAAAGTTTGTAAAAATCAGCATTTAAATTCAATTCTCATGATCACAATAATGCTAGAAAATCAAACATAACACCGATTTTGTCAATTCCAACGCATCAATTAAATCATACACAATTGAGACATACACTTTCCAACTAAAACATCAAAATCTTTTCATATATCCATCAAGAAACAAAATCCAAGTGAGTGTTAACAAGACTACTCACTAATCATGCTAATAACAATAAAATAAACGAAATCTAAACTAAACAAAACCATATCAGAAAGTTTTAAGGAAAGATTGTACCAAAACCGTGGCTAAAGATGATGAAATAGGAGAAGAAATCGTAACCGAATGCTTGAATCACCAAGGAAAACCGAATGCTTGAGCTAATCTAACCCTAACTATGCTTGGAAATCGAAAACCCTACTTACACCTACTAATCGCACCTTAAAATGTGTGAAAAAGGCGGCTATACTAAAATAAAAACGAAGATTGCCCTAAATTGATCGTTGCTCTCTTTTTATACATCTGACGTGTCGTGGTCACGACGAGATGTCGTGATCACGACCCTAGGTCGTGGTCATGATCCCAGGTCGTGGTCATGACGTGTCAGATTTCAGCAAAATGCAATGTGGCTTCAGAGGAGATCGGCTAAGTCCGTAGATTCGACGTTTTCACTTCATTTTCCATCCTTTTGGCAACATGGCGGCCTCAAACCTACGAAATATAAAATATGAAGCAAATCAGTACCATTTCTATATAAATCGAAGCAAAAACCGCCAGAATGTAAGGCAAAATGATACGAAAAATATATACAAAAGATGTCATATCAAGAGTTTTTGGATGGTTTAGCAAGTTTTATGGATATTGCTAAGAATTACGTCAACGAAGAAGGGAATGTCCGTGTAGAAAGTGTTTGAACATGTATTTTCACCCCCCCCCCCCCCCCCCCCCCCCGGTTATTGTAGAGGGTCACATAGTGAGAGGTTTTCAGCGATCATACACTCAATGATTTTTTCATGGTGAACCGGCTGCTCCTCGAGTTGTGAATCAGATACACTCAACAATCGTCGCCAAAGGTATTTTCTAAAAATTTAATAATTAAAAAAATTAAAGCTTTTGCGACGACGGTCGTCGCCAAAAGAGCTTTTTAGAAAATAAAAAATAAAAAAATATAGCATTTGCGACAACTGTCGTCGCTAAAAGTCATTTCTAAAAAAAATAAAAAATTAAATATATACCCTTTTGTGACCACTGTCGTCGCAAAAAGTAATTTTTAATTAATTAAAAAATCAGTTAGATGTATTCGCAAAAGCCTAAGATGTCGTCGCAAAAGCCTAAGATGTCGTCGCAAAAGAGTATTTTGAGACAACCTTTATGTGAGGAAAGTCTTTCGCGACAACTGTCGTCGCAAAGACTCTTTCGCGACGACTTGGGAGTTTTCGCGACGACTTTTGTCGTCACAAAAGGTATATTTTCTTGCAGCGTATAGCGCCTAGAAAGGTATTTTTAATGGTTGCAGTATACTAACTTTAATTTTTTTCAAAATATAATGGAAACATTATATTTAAATAGGACTTTAATTCATTAAAATAAAATAAAAAGTATGCTGCATAGTACTTGTTTACTTACTATTATAACTAAATTGTCAAGCTTGATAAAATATTGTAAATTTAATAAATGACGGGACATTGCTATATGCACACCCCCTTTCCTTAATTTCTACTAATCACACTTCCCCTTACTCGCATGATTTTTGTTAATAACATGAGACTCAATTATTTTTATTGAAAGTTAATTTCCTCTCACATTTAGATGGGGTGTGTGATTAGCAATTGATGGAGTGTGCGTATAGAATTGCCCTAAATGACATGAATGATAAATTATATATAGTTATAGTTACTGTATTTTATAATTAACTCAAAAATATAGAAAACCACAATATAATAACTATCAAAAAACATCAGGAGTCATTTTCATTAAGCCAACCTTAATTAACCAGCTAAGCCATACATATGTAACCGTAGATTACATAACAAAAGATCGACATAGTTTCACAAGTGTAGCCATCGTAGAAACTGCATGCAAAGTGCAAACGACGTACAGAACAAGTACAGGTACAGCTGCTTCAGTGGCCACCAAGCCAAACAACTGGAAAAACATGCTAACGAAGGCCCAAACCTTGACGGTTTTCGATGATTCAGTGGCCTCTAAACCAACCACCTTCCTAATGAAGGTTTTAACGGAGGAGACAATTGATGTTGCTACCAGCTTGTGCAACTTAGAAACAAAATCGGCACCAAATGCCTCGGCAACCTTACGAGCGATGGCTCTAACAGCGGAGACAATTGCTGATGCTACCTTGCGAGCGATGGCTCTAACAGTGGAGACTACTGTTGATGCTACCTTGCTAGCGACGGATGTAACGGTGGAGACGATTGCTGATGCTACATTGCTCATCTTAGCAATGAAGTTGATAAACCAAAACCCCATTAGTTTATCCGTCAAGTTAAATAAACCAGATTAAGATAGCGAACGCATAGATATATACCGAGTGAGTATTTAAGTATTTATAGGCAGAATTGAAAGAGGTGGCAGGGAACACGAAACGTCAAGTGTAGTTGTAAGACATTGATATCCGATTTAATTAAGCAAAAAAAAATTACCCTATTTAATTGTTTGTATAACTTTGTAATGGATGTAAAAGATTGAGGGTACGTGGCCAGGTCAGGTTAATGGTTTTTATTAAATGTATTTAATTTTAATAACATTTCACACCTTTATTAATTTATGCAACGAAATTGAAACAATTTATGTAGTGACGTAGTAGTTTCCATTTGTTATCAAAATATGAAAAAATGTAACAGCTTTTTTCTTTTTTATCAGTGTATGCAACAAACTTATTTTTAAATGTTTGAACTTATTATCAAATCAAATTTAACTTACATATTTACTTGATCATCTATTAATTTGTTTGACATTAATTAAAATCCCACGTGGACAAATCTGCATGCATAAAAATTAATATCACCATCCCCTTAGAGTAAAAGGAGTACACAAGCCGCTAGGCAGTGGCCTTGCCACCTAGGAGAGAACCCCGGCGGCTACACCGCCACCCTCTGCGGCCCCGCGAAAAATCGTCCCCGCCCGGCTTCCCGTCCCCACTCCACCCCGCATCTCCCTTCTTCTTCCCCCTTCTTTTCCTTTTTTTTTTTGTAGAAACAGTGAAAACACACCACATGTGTGTGTCTCTGTGTGTGTGTGTGTATGTGTCTATATATATATATATATATATATATATATATATATATATATATATATATATATATATATATATATAATTTTAGTTTTATAATTTTATTTTTTGTTTCTTATTATAGTTTCATAAATGTTTGTATATTTTTTTATTTTAGTTTCATAATTGTTCTTTCTTTCGTACAGTTTCGTAATTGTTGCGTAAATACCAAATTTAGACGGCTAGTTTGTATTTTTTTAATGTTCATTCGTCATTTTAATTTTTATTTATTGTTATGTATTTTTTATTTTAATTGGGTAATTTTTAATGTTTAGTTTATGTAATAGTTTTTAAATATTTATGAAATTAATTATTTTAGTTCTAATAATTGTTTTGTTAGTTAAAATGAATTTATGTTAAAAAAAATTAAGAAAGATAGAAAGGTATAGAAAGATGGGTATTTCCACATTAGAAAGATGGATAAATGTGGGAAAAGGTGGAGGGAGAAAAGCTGATGTGGCGTTGACGTGTACAGAAAGGTGGTCTTCGGGAAGTGGACCACTCCCTTCACTCTTAAAGTATATGGGTTTGATTAGGGGCCGCACTATATATTTAGTGACACATGTTTTTAGTGACACAAAAAAAGTGTCACTATATATTATTTTTAGTGACACTTATGAAAAAGAGTAGGTATAGAGCAATCTTTTACCCACACTTATTCTAAATTAGTGACAAAGAATTTTTGTCACATTAATACTTGAGACCTATACCCACATACTTTTTTAGTCACTAAATATCTATACCCACTACACTTTTACCCACTCTTTTTATTGTGTAGGTAAAAGATTTTAATACCTATAGTGACACTTTTTTTACTACAAAAAGAGTGGGTAAAAGTGGAGTGGGTATAGATATATAGTGACTAAAAATGTGGGTATATGCCTCAAGTATTTTGTGACAAAATTTTTGTGTCACTAATTTAGAAAAAGTGTGAGTAAAAGATTGATCTATAGTTACTCTTTTTATAAGTGTCACTAAAAGTAAGATATAGTGACACTTTTTTTTGTGTCACTAAAAGCATGTGTCACTAAATGACATTTTTCTTGTAGTGGAGTGTTCATAAAAATCCGAATCCGAGCATCCAAAATAAAAATCCGAAAATCTGATCCGAAACTATCCGAAATTTCGGATATCCGAAATTTCGGGTTTGGATAGTAAAATTCAAGAGTTTCGGATAATCTGATATCCGAAAATTCAAAAAAAATAAATAAAATTTTTTTTATATCTTTAGTATTGATTATTTATATAATATTGAGTGTTTATTATTATTTTAATGTATATTTTTGAGTTTTATCTTGGTATTATAGATTTATTTACTAATATTTTTTATTTTTTTTTTAGTTTTTTAATATTTTTTAGTCGTTTTGAGTAAAATAATTTCGGACACATTTAGTTTGTGTTATATTTATTCTTAATATTTATTTGGATATATAAATTTGTATTAAAGATATTTAAATATTTAATTTAATTTTAAAAAAAAATAAAAAATATGAAATTTCGGATATTTTTTAGGATTTGGATAGCAAAATTCACTATACGAAAATTCGGATATCCGGTTTTGAACACCCCAAGGTTTAATAGATAATTTATGATCCATATTCCCCTTAATATATGTCACCATCGTTCGTTGTTTTGGTTAAAAATTCACAGTAGTATGATCAATGTCACCATTAGATAAAATGGTAAATTTGATTATCTCTACAATGAAATCACAGTTATTTATGTTAAATATTGTGATTCGATCCCATAATAAAATTCACTGGTTATGTTAAACAATTATTTTTTATTTCATAATTATGAACAATTGTTTCATCTATATTCTCATATAAAATTTATTAATATCCAAATTATTTATAAATTAGTGAATATAACATTATTTCTTATTTTATTAATTTATTGTAATTTTTAAAATAAATCATCTTTTCAGGTTCCATTTAGAGTCGATTTTATTTTCACAACAGATGATATCGAAGATTAAAGAGCATGAATCCAAGTTCAACAACTTTTGTTTATCAATATATGATAGTATCATAGAATCTTAACATCAATATTAAAGTAGAAACAACCAAGAATATGTTTTTTAATTTTGGAGCTAAATGTAATTCTTACAAATTTAAATATATTTTAAATATCCCTTCCATTTAAAGAATTTTTTAAATGTTTTGCAATATTATGCCTACGTTTTCAAAATTTGACGTCTTATTGTACAAATTATTTTACTTACCACTGTAACATGCTGGTAAAATTTACCTAGTTATTAAATATGATCGGGTCATTTTATACCGACTTTAATGTGTTTAAATGATATACCTTTATGTATTAAGTCTTGGTATAATGCTACATTTAATTGTTATTTATCAATTGAAGGATTAAAGCTAAAAAGGACTTAAAGTGAGTACAATGAGCATTAGAATGTTATGCTTTTGACAAATTTCACTACGTATGTAGGTAATCCTCTCAAGTATAAGTCTGGAAAATTTGAGCGCAATCGGAGAACATTTATAGAAAGCCAAGCGCAAAGGTGGGCGCAGCCTGCTCCCCAACCGAGTGCTCAACAGAATGATTTTTTCTACCAAAATACGCGATCGCAGACCCAAGCGCAGGGTAGGGCGCAGGCCCGCGCCCGCGCTTAACCCATTAAAATAGTTTTCAGCGTTTTTTTAGGGTTTTAAGGTTGCCTATATATATGAGAAGCTTCCAGATGAAAATATACACATAATTTGAGGAGAAATTGAAGAGAAAAAGAGGAAGAAATGTCCAAATTCATCAATCGCGATGTAGTCTGCGCGAAACCAAAAGCGAAGGGTTGGGGGTTTGGTTCCTTCTACGCTCCATCTTTCAACCATCAATCTAACAACTACGAAACTTGTTCCTGACAAGTTCAATGTTTCGTACGCGTTGGTTAATGATCACACTATTATCGTTCAAGGGTTTGTTTGTTAGCTACTATTTATGTTTTTCACTGA
Organism: Centrapalus pauciflorus; assembly: GCA_020465985.1. Taxonomy (NCBI): domain Eukaryota; kingdom Viridiplantae; phylum Streptophyta; class Magnoliopsida; order Asterales; family Asteraceae; genus Centrapalus; species Centrapalus pauciflorus. The sequence continues at coordinate 200,634 of JAANYP010005339.1, read as the reverse complement.
TGCATTATTGTAACAAACGATATTTTTCATTTAGTATTCTGTGTGATTATTATTTAAATATATTGTTCCATTCGCTTCTATTTATATTTTTATCGTAAGACGCATCGTAGCCATGTTACATGTCGTGTCGAGCTCATTAGATTAGGAGTTAAGACGGACTGTGAACATGACACGATTCGTGCCCAAAATACGGATTGCGATAAATGTGATTGTCATAACTATGTCTATGTGGTTAGGTTACAAAGATACATTAAACGGACTAATAAATAATTAAGTTCTTTGCAACCCTAGGTCGATAATCCATAATTCCACCCAAACCCTAAATTTGAAGTTGGTGGTGTTCTTACTTCATTCTTTAAGTTTTTGTAATAAAGCTATTATTATTTTTCCAAGAGTTCTCTCAAACACAACCTTCTATTAATTAGTTAATAACTATCGTAGAATAATATTGATAACCACATGCTCCCTGAGGAGACGATCTCACTTACCCTAGCTATATGTTAAGGTGATTGTGTTTTTATAAATTATTTTTGAACGCTTTACGACGAGCGTTGTCAAAATGGCGCCGTTGTCGGGGAGGTAGTGCGCTTATTAAGTTTGTTTTACGGTAGTTGTTTAGGTTCACGTTGTTTCATTTTAGTTTTTTTTTTTAACTTTTATTTAGTTTTTTTTATTTTGTGTTTTATTTGATTATTTAATCGTTTGGAATGGAACCGTCATATTATTATTTTAATGATTCAAATTACTATCCATCCAAGTGTAGTTAATCGGACTATAATGATAATCATGATTCTTACTACTCGAGTCGTGATTCATACAATCCATGAGAACGGTATCCGGATACTGATGAGTATTATTATAATGATTATTATCCATCTCAGCAACGATCATATGATGAAAATCGGCGCTATCAAGAGAATGTTATGACATCCATGAGAGAATGCATGACATTTAGGGAGGAAAATACCAAGAATCTCCAATATCTCGTAAACACATGGGGACAAATCACTGAGTTATTCTTAAAACAAGAAGCTGAGAGGGAGAAGTATATAGAACCGGATGACGACTTTGATGAGGAGCGAGGATTCGAGCATAAATATTTCCATCAAGAATCGTCCTCAGAATTGTTGAACTTTAACGAGGAAGAGAGATTCGAAAGTGAAGTTGTTAATAAAGATGATTCACTGCTACAACCATCAACGGAGACAACTCCATATTTCGAACTCCCTTATTTCAATTATTATTTAAAAAGTTTAATGCCTGAAACTAGCTCTAGTTCAATGCTAATTATCTTTCATGATGATTCAGGTACCTATGGAGTACGAATCGCACGAAGGGAAAAACCAATCAAATATCCGGGTAATGTGTGTGAACAAGGTGACAAACCACCTTGAAGAGGTACCGTCTGGCTGAAGACGTAAAACTTAGCGCTTCTTGGGAGGCAACCCAAAGAACTTTGTGGGTGTGTTCAATAGAAACCCTCACGAGACTATAAACTCGTCCACCCGGGCTACCGGGGGGTTTAAAGGCTTGTTGCACATGCTAAGTGTAATCGTGATCCCTACGAAAGTGAGATTTAGTTTATATTTATGTTTTAAGTATTCTAATTATTTTTATTGCATTATAGTTTATAGTTCTCAGATGCATATCATGTGTGATTTAAAAGACAATATAGGTGCAGTAGGGAATTAAGTTGGGGAGGTTTGCCCTTATCCCAATTACCAATGTTTAAGTTGATTTAACTCACCTTTTAATTAGATAATGATATGAAGCGCTCGTATGCATTTTAGTTTATTGCATTTAATTAGCTTGCACAATTATAATTTGTCAATTTAATTAGAATTATTCTCATGACTTCTAAGTAATATAACGAGAATTGGTAGAGAATTAAGTTGGGGAGGTTATTCCAACCCCAACAGCGGCCTCAAAACGACTATCTCGCTTTTTATTTAACTATGTCATGAAAATAAATACATTCATTTAGTTTTTTTTTAGTAAGCATGCTTTTGCATTATTTGTACACTCGTCCACTTGAATCTCAGTTTAGTTTGTTGAGAGACGGGTAGCTAAGGAAGACTTTGAGAATTATGGAGTCATCAAATTCTTTGAATGACTTGGATAGGGAGGAGTGCTTGACTTGCAACGAGATGTGGTATATGAATATGGTGTATACGAGGGGATGATTACATTGCAGAATATAGAAGGCGACCGACCTCAGGATTGTGCACTCAATGATCAGGTTCCTCCGTTCCTTTTATTATGCTTTAATAGTAGCGTGTGAGTGTTCGTGCATCTAAGATAGTTTAGTTTTTCATGATTTTTAGTTTTTAGTTTTTATTTTACATTTATGTGTTCACCCTTGAATAATAGTGTTTTGATTAACCAATTAAAAGTAGAAATGTATTGGTCTTATCTCCCTAAGTTATTTTGGTTTGAGCAAGTAACTTAAAATGATGATTCTAGTTAGGAAATAGATTAATACCAAGTGATATCGGTGACGATCGAGTTAATTTGAAAATTTTTAAAAAGAGTCATAATAAATATGCATGCATGAGATTAATAAAAAGAATTTAAGTATGTTTCACTTGTGTGTGGTTTTAAAGAACAAAACACTTTATCAAAACCAACATTTCAAAAGACATCGATACACCTAAGCAATAAGGGGGAGTGTTGCAAGTAAACCCGTGAGACGTAGGTGCTTAAATTGTAAGGGGTGGCCTAACGAGTTCGGAAAAAAGTCTGAGGGGTATTCTATACCTAACCCCCTAAAGCCAACTGGTTTGAGAGCGGTTGACCAATTTTCCGTTACATGGACTCGTTAGAAAGTCATGTTCAAACCCTTAATAAAATAACTCATAAGTGTGCTAAAAAAATAATTATCAAATGATAAGTGAGTTAATTATAAGCGTCAAAACCGGTAAAATTGCATGCATGTAACCTTGAGCAAAAAAGGTGGTTTATGGTGAGGAATGTTTGGGAGGTAAACTGTTGATAGCGGTTTTAACACAGTGTAACGGAAATGGATTTTTTTTTTGTTATGATCATGCATGAACATTTAGTATGAAGACTATTACTAATTTGATAAATTAATTAGAGAATCATTGATTTATCATATGCTTTTTAAATGGAATCTGATACATTAAAGTCTGATTTAGTTTTCTTGCTCGGGACGATCAAGGTTTAAGTTGGGGAGGTTTGATCGGGTCATTTTATACCGACTTTAATGTGTTTAAATGATATAATTTTATGTATTAAGTCTTGATATAATGCTACATTTAATTGTTATTTATCAATTGAAGGATTAAAGCTAAAAAGGAGTTAAAGTGACTAAAATGAGCATTAGAATGTTATACTATTGACAAATCTCACTACGTATGTAGGTAATCCTCTCAAGTATAAGTCTGGAAAATTTGAGCGCAATCGGAGAACATTTATAGAAAGCCAAGCGCAGAGGGGGCGCAACCCTGCTCCCCAACCGAGTGCTCAACAGAATGATTTTTTTCTACCAAAATACGCGATCGTAGACCCAAGCGCAGGGTGGGGTGCAGGCTTGATATAATGCTACATTTAATTGTTATTTATCAATTGAAGGATTAAAGCTAAAAAGGAGTTAAAGTGAGTAAAATGAGCATTAGAATGTTATACTATTGACAAATCTCACTACGTATGTAGGTAATCCTCTCAAGTATAAGTCTGGAAAATTTGAGCGCAATCGGAGAACATTTATAGAAAGCCAAGCGCAGAGGGGGCGCAACCCTGCTCCCCAACCGAGTGCTCAACAGAATGATTTTTTTCTACCAAAATACGCGATCGTAGACCCAAGCGCAGGGTGGGGTGCAGGCCTGCGCCCGCGCCCAACCCATTAAAGTAGTTTTTAGCGTTTTTTTAGGGTTTTAAGGTTGCCTATATATATGAGAAGCTGCCAGACGAAAATACGCACATGTTTTGAGGAGAATTTGAAGGGAAAAAGAGGAAGAAATGTCCAGATTCATCAATCGCGATGTAGTCTGCGCGAAACCAACGACGAAGAGTTAGGGGTTTGATTCCTTCTACGCTCCATCTTTCAACCATCAATCTAACCACTACGAAACTTGTTCCTGACAAGTTCAATGTTTCGTACGCGTTGGTTTATGATCACACTATTATCGTTCAAGGGTTTGTTTGTTAGCTAAGTATTTATGTTTTTCACTGATGCATTATTGTAACAAACGATATTTTTCATTTAGTTTTCTGTGTGATTATTATTTAAATATATTGTTCCATTCGCTTCTTTTTATATCTTTATCGTAAGACGCATCGTAGCCGTGTTACATGCCGTGCCGAGTTCATTAGATTAAGAGTTAAGACGGACTGTGAACATGACACGATTCGTGCCAAAATACGGATTGCGATAGATGTAATTGTCATAACTATGTCTATGTGGTTAGGTTACAAAGATACATTAAACGGAATAATAAATAATTAAGTTATTTGCAACCCTAGGTCGATAATACATAATTCCACCCAAACCCTAAATCTGAAGTCGTTGGTGTTCTTACTTCATTCTTTAAGTTTTTGTAATAAAGCTATATCATTATTTTTCTAAGAGTTTCTCTCAAAGACAACCTTCTATTAATTAGTTAATAACTATTGTAGAATAATATTGATAACCACATGCTCCCTGAGGAGACGATCTCACTTACCCTAGCTATCTGTTAAGGTGATTGTGTTTATGTAATATTCTCATACATATATTATTGCATGTATGTAGAAAAGTTTATTAATATAATATTAATATTTAATAATATTAAATTATTAATAGATCATTAAGATAGTAAATATAAATCAATGTTAAGAATTATGAGGATTTGTCCAAAAGTTAAGTGATGTTAAAATCAATGGAAAATATTTGAAAGCCAACCTGGCCAAATATGAACGAAGAGAATTCAAGAAGGTGCAGGATACTGCAAGTAGAAAAAGGAGTAGAAACGTAAAGTTAGATGGCATCAAAAGATTCATGGTGACAGAAAGAAGAAGCTACGCAGATGTATTAATTAAAAGGAATGAAGATGTTGAAGGTGAAATCTCTGAGAAAATAATTGCTTTTCCTAATATCAAGAAAATTTATCTAAATGATAATTTGGAGTCTGTGCATTTTAAAAACTCATCAGAAGTGCTAATGGGAGAAGCAAGAAATTTACTAATATTGGATAACTTGGTGAAACTCTTAAATGCGGAAGGATTTGGGGATTGCAAAGTTAAGTATTTGGGAGGCTTATCGGTCATTATCCAATTTGGATCTTCTATCAAAGCAAAGGAATTCTTGCATGACAGCAAACAACTGTGGATTCGCTGGTTTAGTTGGTTGCGACAATATCATAAATTTCCAAGGAAAATGAAGAAAGCGGCTTGGGTTAGTCTTCGGGGCATTCCTCCTCATCTATGGTCTAATCAAGTAATCACCAGAATTCTCGAAAAATTCGGTCGTATTCTATTACCTGTTAGTCTCGATCAAAACAAATCAGATATGTCTTATATCAATGCTTGCCTCCTTCTGGATGTCACGAAAAATCTGGATGAAGAAGTTCTCATACTTTGGAAATCAAGGAAGTTCTCTGCATGGATTCATGAAGAAGAATTGTGGTCTCCAGATTTCACGTTGGAAAAAGATACTGATTCAGAGATAAATTCTGAAAACGGATTTGAAAGAAAAGAGGAAGATGATGGTATCTGGGGTGACGATTCCGACAATCTGTCGGGATTCGATTTTCCGGTCGCAGACGACGGTTCTAATTTGCAATCGGCGGTCAAGGATTTTCCGGCTGATGGTGGAATGGACACTGAAAAGTCGCATGATATTTCGAGAGTCGAGGAGACGGACCTCGAAGATGGTGAATTTATTAATCCTGATGTGTTAATCAAGGCAGACGATTTAATGCATGGAGGTGGTTCTCTGGATGTAGATCAACGAGTTATTGACACCCGCGCGTTGCTGCGGGGTTAAAATATTAACTACAAAAATAAATAAAGAAAAATATTTTTCAAACAATTCAAACAAAAAGTGAAATTGAAAATCTGACATTTCAAAAAGCAAGACAAATGATACAGTTAGTTGGTTCTTATGATTGACTTTCTAGATTTTGCAATACTAAAATTTCAAACAATGTCTTACTAAATCGGATCGGAACTTGAATTAACTAATTAAATACTCATAACCATAATATGAAAATTTGACGTTGATTAGATTTAATCGTCAATTTTATTTGTTGGTTTTACGATCAAATCAAAAAGTTTTTAACGGTAATGTCTCTAATACATCGATTAGGGTTTATCAACGTTATAATAATAATGTTCAATGTTATACATGATCATATTTAATAAAAAAATGTAAATATTAAATAGTTACATTTTAATTATAAAACAATTGCATTAGAATTTGTAACGTGCATTTGAATAATAAAGTCTTTTTCATACAATTAAACATAACATAGTAGTTTCAAAAGAAAACTCCAAACATAAGTACAATTAAACTCACAATTTTAAGTGTGTAAGAAAAATGTTGTAATAATAAATGTTAAAAGAGTACTAAACAAAAATTTACTAAAATAAAATGGCTAAATAAAAGATAACACTAAGATAATGATGTGTTATCAAAATTTTAAATTTAAAATTAACAAAAAAAAAAAACGTGGTTGGTTGATCCCAACCGTTATAAATTTTTTTGAATTGGTTGGAAAACCAACAAATTAAAAATTGATGATTCAATGTTAAAATTTCATATTATGGTTATAAATATTTAATTAGTTAATTATGGTTCCGATCCGATTTAATAAGACATTGTTTGTAATTTTAGCATTGCAAAATCTAGAAAACCAATCATAAGACAATATCATTTGTATTGTTGTTTGAAATATCAGCTTTCCAATTTCACTCTTTGTTTGAATTGTTTGAACGTTCAATGTTATACATGATCATATTTAAAAAAAAATTAATACTAAATAGTTCCATTTTAATTATAAAACAATTGCATTAGAATTTTGTATCGTTCATTTGAATTAATAAAGTCTTATTCATACAATTAAACATAACATAATAGATTCAAAAGATAACTTCAAACATATATATAATTAAAATCATAATTTTAAAAGTGTAAATAAATAATGTAATAATAAATGTTAAAAAAGGACTAAACAAAAATTTATTAAAATAAATGCGTTAAATAAAAGATAACACAAAGATAAGGGTGTATTATGAAAAGTTTAAAATTAAAAAAAATATGGAAATTTTAAAATTAAAAAAAAAACAAAATAAAAAATACAAATATAAAGAATATGAAAATTTTAAAATTAAAAATAAAAACCAAAATTAAAAAATAGGGAAAGTTCAAAATTAAAAAGAAAAAAAACCCAACCAACCATGGTTGGTCAAGTGGGAAGCTTTTATTGGAGTAGAAGATTACATAATTGTATGTATATATATTATTATATAATGTGGAAATAAATCAAAGGTTGGGTTTGAAAATTTGGGCCTCAACATGCCACCAAGTCCGATTACAGCAATTGGGCCTAGTCCAGTTGGGAATGTAAATGTTATGTTACCTCCTGGTGAATTTTTTGGGCCTAGACCAAGTGGGAAAGAAATAATTAATTTTCCTACCAATATCTCTAATTCGGATCCTCCACTGCCCAGTCGTAATTTTCTGAACGTGCCCTCTGCTGTAGCTCCCGTTTTTGACCTAAATATTCCATTTATCCCCAATATTATTTCGGATGCTTCCAATCCTGAATCTCGTCAACTGGCCAAAATAATCATAGTTCAAAATCCTTTTCGATCTGCAGGTTAGCAAGAAATGAGGAAAGATGGAGGCTCGATAGAAGAAAGGCTATTCTACGCAGTAGATTTCGGTCTGTGATTGAGGGAAGAAATGCTGAAAGGAGTTCCAATACGATGGAGGAGGTGTCAAATAATGGCGAGAATAATGTTTCACTGGAAGTATCTGAAACAATAGCAGTAGGAAAAAAGATAGGATTTGCAATGGAGGGGTTTGAACCGGAGATCAAAAAGCTAGTTCTGGAAAATCAAGGGGATAAGTTTGGTGATCAATGAATTTCTTATCTCTTAATATTCGTGGAATTGGAGGTAGATTAAATGCTGATTGGGTTAAAAGGATGCAAAAGGAGCACAATCTGCATTTTGTGGGAATTCAAGAAACTCAGTTCTCAACCCCTGAGAAAATTAAGGTGAATAGATTATGGAATTGCAATTTGGTGGAATCAGAATCGGTGGCAGCAAACGGGAGATCTAGGGGTTTAATCAGTATGTGGGATTCCACTGTATTTTCAAGAACTGATTCAATCAAAGGCCAAAATGTTTTAATTATAAAAGGAAACTTAAAAGGTATCAATTCTTTGTTTTTCATTGCCAATGTGTATGCTCCTGTTTCTGTTTCGAGTAGATATGCATTGTGGAACGAGTTGAAGTCCATTATTGATTCCAATAATGGGATTTGGGTAATAATGGGAGATTTCAATGAATTGAGATATAGGGATGAAAAGGTAGGATCATCATTTTCTCAAGCTGTTGCAGACAAGTTTAATAGCTTTATTTTGGAGACTGGAATTTCAGAATTAAAACTCAATGGACGTAGATTTACATGGATTAGTGAAGATGGAGCCTCTCTTAGCAAGCTGGATAGGATTTTTGTATCTTCGGGTTTTCTTGATCTATGGCATGAAGCTACTGCTACGGTACTTGCCAGGGACCTCTCGGATCATTGTCCTGTTTCTTTAACTTGCCTGGGCGCTAGGTTTGGCCCGATCCCGTTTCGGTTTTATAATTCTTGGATTTTACATAAAGACTAAGGAGTTGTGGAAAATGCTTGGAATGGAGAAAGAGGAGTCGAAAAATCTGACAGGAACTTTCATATGAAACTTAAAACAGTTAAAAGGGCTTTAAAAAAATGGAAAAGTGAGGTGTTAGATAAAGAAAGGTTGGAGATTGGCATGCTTAAAAGAAAAGTGGATGATTTCAAAAAATCTGCAGAGTCCAGGTTGTTGAATGAGAATGAAGTAGAGATAAGAAAGATTTGGAAGAAAGATATATGTGAAAGAGAACACGCAAAAGCATTGGATCTTAGACAAAAGGCCAGAGTAAAATGGTTGGTAGATGGTGATGAAAACTCGAGTTTTTTTCATGGCACTATAAAAGCAAATCTGTGTCGAAATAGATTGAATGGCTTATTAATGGATGGCATATGGGTTAATGATCCTAAGAAAATTTCTGAGGAAGCGTTTAAGTTCTTTTCCTCCAAATTTAAGGAACCGTTAACGGAAAGACCAAAGTTTGAAAGTCCCCTGTTCAAAAAAGTCTCGGCAGTGGAAAATCAGTTTTTGATCGCACCATTTTCGCTGATGGAAATTAAAGCTGCAGTATGGGCTTGTGGTAGCGACAAGGCTCCGGGTCCTGACGGTTTTACTTTTAAGTTTCTCAAACATTGTTGGAATCTAATTCAAGATGATGTTCTTAATCTGGTAAGACAATTTGAAACCGAAGGAAGCTTATCGGCGGGCTGTAATGCTTCTTTTATTTCACTATTTCCAAAAGTGAAAGATCCTCTTTATCTCAGAGACTTCTGTCCTATTAGTCTAATAGGATGTTTATACAAAATTATCGCTAAATTGTTAGCAGAAAGGCTGAAAAAGTGGTGGGGAAGTTGGTCATTTGTGAGCAATCGGCATACATAGAAGGAAGACAAATACTTGACGGGCCATTAATTTTGAATGAAGTATGCAGCTGGGGTAAGAAACGTAAAGATAAATTGTTGTTATTCAAAGTGGATTTTGAGAAGGCGTTTGATTCGGTGAGTTGGAGATATCTTGATTCAATTTTGAGTCAAATGGAATTTGATCTCAAATGGAGGAAGTGGATAAAAGGATGTCTTACATCGGCAAGGGCGTCAATTTTAATAAACGGTTCTCCATCAAAAGAATTTGCAATTTCACGTGGCTTAAGGCAAGGGATCCCCTTTCTCCTTTCTGTTTATTTTAGCTATGGAAGGTCTCCACATTGCCATGTCTGAAGCTGTCAATAAAAAAGTGTTTTCTGGTTTTAAGCTGCCAAACAATGGTCCTGTGCTGTCTCACTTATTATATGCTGATGACGTTCTGTTTATTGGCAAGTGGGATCCTTCAAATATTTTGAATCTTAAAAGGATCTTAAATTGCTTTCATTTAGCATCGGGTCTTAAAGTTAATTTCTCCAAAAGTAAGGTTTTTGGAATTGGAGTGAATGACAGAGAGGTTGCTCAGTTTGCTGCTTATGCAAATTGTGGAGAAGCAAAAATTCCATTCTCGTATCTGGGTGTAACTATCGGAGCTAATATGGGTTTGATGAAGTCTTGGAAACCTATAATTGATAAAATTGCAGCCAAGTTATCAGTTTGGAAGGCAAAGAATATTTCCTTCGGTGGGAGAATTACTTTATGTAAATCTATCTTAGGAAGTTTACCTTTGTATTGCATCTCTTTGTATAGAGCTCCGATGAAAGTTATTGACATGATTGATAAGCTCAGAAGACGTTTTATTTGGGGTACTTCATCTACTGGGAATCCAAAGATTGCGTGGGTTAGATGGGAAAAAACAATCGCTCCTAAGAAATATGGGGGCTTGGGTTCTTTAAAAGCTGTGAATTTAGCTTTTTTAGTCAAATGGTGGTGGAGATTTAGGCAAGAAAAGGAGGTACTGTGGCAGAAAGTAATATGTGCAATTCATTCAATCGATGGAGTAGACACGGTCAATATGGCTAATAAAAGAATCCCGGGAACGTGGCTGAACATTGTTAAAGCAGGTATGTCTCTTCAATCTCTTGATTTGTATTGTGATGATCTTTTTTCTAGAATCATTAGAGACGGTAGAAATACAAAATTTTGGAAAGATATTTGGTCAGGATCTGCCCCTCTTTGCTGTCTTTTTCCTGATCTGTTCGAGTATGAATCAAATAAGGATTGCACCATTCATTCGAGAGTGGATCAAATTCAAGGTGGCGAGGTAAGCTTTAGGTGGGACTGGAACTCGAATTTTGTAGATGAAGGGCTGGATAATTTAGTTTCTGAATTAGAAGTTTTCATTAAGGATATTAAGCTAGCTACTGGGAATGACGGCTGGAATTGGGAAGGAGACTCTTCTGGAGTTTTTTCCGTAAAATCTCTTAGAGCTTTAATTGATAGACGGTCATATGAAGGAGAAAGTAATAGGTGTTTTTGGAATAATTGGTTGCCGCCAAGGATAAATTGTTTTGTTTGGAAATTGATGTTAAAGAGGCTTCCAACTCGGGTTAATCTGTGTTCTAGGGGAATCAGTCTTTCGGAAAGGACATGCCTATTTTGTTCTTCGGAAACTGAATCGGAGGAGCATCTTTTCTATTTGTGTTCCTTTAGTAAGGAGATTTGGATGTGGTTTCTCTCTTGGTGTAATATTACGGTTACTGGGAATCAAAATCTGGAGGGCTTTTTGGAATTGATTTTGGAAAAAGGCACTTTTGCGAGGAAAAGGAAATTCTTTGAAGCCGCAATTGGAGGAATATTATGGTTTATTTGGAAGGCTAGAAATAATTGGATTTTCAATGGTGTGAAGCCGTCAGCTTCGATGATAAAAGACGAGTTTCAAGTTAATTTATTTTCGTGGTTAAAATTCAGGGCATATTATAAGTTTTTGTTATGGCCTCTTTGGTGTTCGTTTCCCCTTTCTTCGTTGTAATTTTGCTAGCATCTTGCTACTAGCTTATATATATTAATAATATTCGAGATTTCAGGCTTTTGGGGTGATCTGGAGAAGCTAGGGTATTCGAGGACAGAGTTTCGTTTGGTGCCAAATTGGGGATAACATACGGGGAGGCTAATGATCGGGATGAAGATAAGGATAAAGGTGAGAAATAATTCTCACATCGTTTTTAGGGATTTGGTTTTCAGACAGTAACATGAATGTGCTTTCACTGAATTGTTGTGGTCTTATGACCAAGGGAAAGGCTGAAAAAATAAGAGAGCTGGTAGTAAAGGAGAAATGTGCTGTGCTGGGAATCCAAGAATCGAAATGCAATGAAGTTGATGAATCTTTGATCAATAAAATGTGGGGACGCAGGAATAAAGACTTTGTATTCAATAATGCTATTGGAGCTTCTGGAGGGACGATAATGGTATGGGATTCTTCCTTCTTCTCTAAAGAAGTAGTTCTGTCTGGAAATAATTATTGTGGTGCTATTGGAAGATGGTGTGGGGTTCAATCAAAAGTGGGATTAATAAATGTATATGGTCCTCAATCCATGCGATTGAAAATTGCTCTGTGGGAGGAATTATCTAGAATTATTGAGTCTCATAACACAATTTGGATAATCTTTGGTGACTTTAATGCTGTCAGAAGTAGAGAGGAAAGGAAGGGGTGTGTTTTTAATGCTAACGAGGCTATGAATTTTAATGGGTTTATTTCAAGCTTGGGGCTTCATGACATACAATTTGGGGGTAGAAGATTTACTCGTTTCAGCAGAGACGGTTCAAAAATGGGTAAGTTAGATAGATTTCTTGTCTCCGAAAATTTTTTCAACGTTTGGAAAGACGCGGTAGTACATGTTATGGCTCGTTCTATCTCAGATCATTGCCCTATAAATTTAAAAGTGGGGGAGGTGGATTTTGGACCAAAACCTTTCAGATTTTTCGATTCATGGCTAAAACATGCTGAATTTAGAAATGTGGTTCAAAAGTCCTGGAGTTCAAATTTAGTTGCTGGAAACCCCTTGTGTTGTCTTAAGGAGAAAATCAAAAAACTCAAGAAAGAAGTTCGAGAATGGTCAATTAAGGAGAATTGTAAATTAAACAAGAAGAAGGCTGATTTGCTTGAGTTTCTTGAAAAATGGGATTGCAATGCAGAAAATAATACAACTTTAATCCAAAGAGTTGACAAAAGGGAGGAAGTTCTTTTTGATCTTGAACAAATTGAGCAAAAGGAAAGAGGTGATCTTAGGCAAAAGTCTCGTGTTAAATGGGCCGTTGAAGGTGATGAAAATACTAAGTTTTTTCATTCAATTGTAAAGCAAAAGTGGAGAAGCAGGAAAATCAAGGGGTTGATCTGTGATGGGGTTTGGTCAGAAGATCCAGGAACGATCAAAGATACCATTTTTAAGCATTTTGAGTCAAGATTTCAAGAATGTAATGGATGTAGGCCTGTGTTTAAATGTGATAAATTCAATAAGCTATCAGATTTGGACGCTGAGCTACTGGTGGCTCCAATTTCGAAGGAAGAGATTAAGGAGGCAGTTTGGTCTTGTGAAGGTTCAAAAGCTCCTGGACCGGATGGGGTAAATTTCAATTTTATTAAACATTTTTGGGATATTCTGGAAGATTCATTTGTGGAAGCGATAAAATTTTTTGAAAGTTCTGGTTGCTTCCCAGCGGGATGTAATGCTTCTTTTCTCACGCTTGTGAATAAAAGAATAGATCCATTGGAAGTTTCTGATTTTAGACCCATTAGTCTTATTGGGTGTGTTTACAAAATAATTGCAAAATTGTTGGCCAAAAGATTTGCAAGGGTGTTGGACTCGCTTATAAGCTCAAACCAATCGGCTTTTATTCAAGGAAGACAAATTTTGGACGGTGTTCTAATTGCAAATGAGATTGTCTCCTATGCAAAGAAAAACAAGATGAAGATGCTATTGTTCAAGGTGGATGTCGAAAAAGCATTTGATTCGGTTAATTGGGAATTTCTCTTTTCGATTATGAAGCAGATGGGCTTTCCCTGGAAATGGCAACAATGGATCAAAGGATGTCTGGATTCAGCTTCTGTATCCATACTTGTAAATGGATCTCCCTCCAAAGAATTCAAAATGAAGCGGGGTCTAAGGCAAGGGGATCCTTTATCTCCTTTTTTGTTTCTTATTGTGGGTGAGGCTCTGCAAATGATGATCCAGGCTGCGTGTGAGGAAGGGTTATATAATGGGATTAAGCTGGAACAGAAGGGAAAAAATTTGTCATTGCTACAATTTGCAGATGATGCGTTATTCTTTGGTAAGTGGTCCTCAAGGAATCTCAAAAACTTAGCAAAAATTCTTGATTGTTTTCATGATGTATCGGGGCTTAAAATCAATCTGGCAAAGAGTGCTTTAATGGGGATTGGGGTTAACACAGACGAAATCAATTTGTTCGCTGCTGATTTGGGTTGTACTGTTGGATCATTCCCTTTCAATTACCTTGGTCTTCCTGTAGGAGCAAATATGTCTCGTTGTGGTCATTGGAATGGAATAATTGATAGGTTTAATCAGAAACTAAACATGTGGAAGGCAAGATCATTGTCAATCGGAGGTCGTGTCACTTTGATTAATGCTGTTCTTTCTGCCTTGCCTCTCTATTTTTTCTCACTATTCAAGGCTCCAAACGAGGTTCTTAAAAAACTCGAAGCTATAAGAAGAAGATTTTTCTGGGGAATTAATATTGGGGAAAGGAAAATTAATTGGGTTGCTTGGAAAAAGATTATGGCTGCGAAAGAGTGTGGAGGTTTGGGTATTCAAAGCTTGAAAGTTAAAAATCTGTCATTATTAGCAAAATGGATTTGGAGATTTGAAGCTGAGTAATTTTCTCTGTGGCGTGAAGTAATCGAAAGTCTTTATGGCCAAAATGGGGTGAATACTAGATTGGGGACAAGTACTTGGCAGAACATCTGTGGAGTGAATGAAATAATTGAAGATATGGGAATTGGATTAAAGTCAGCTTTTTCCAAAAAAATTGCTGTGGATTCTCCTACAGCTTTTTGGAATATCACCATACACCCATCGGAAGCTGCTTTGAAGGATTTATTTCCCAGGCTATATGCACTTGAATCAGATAAAGTTGCTAGATTCCGAGACAGATGGGTTTTTCAAGATAATATTGGTAAAGGTTCATGGGTGTGGAGGTCTCAAATTAGGGGAAGAGCGGTTGAGGAACTCAATAATTTAGAATCAAGATTGAGATCTATGGAATTACTCAAAGATGGTAAGGATTCTATCTATTGGAATATGGATAAAAAGGGGGAATTCTCAGTCCGAAAACTCTCGGATTTATTGCAGAGGATCACACCTGGAGCCTATGGAGGAAATGTCAAGATGTTTTGGAGTTCTCGAATTCCAATCAAGGTTAACATTCTAGCCTGGAGAATTTTAATCAATGCTATTCCCTCGAGAACCAATCTAGCAAGCAAAGGTATTGTTCTTGTTTCTCCTAATTGTCTTTTTTGCAATTCGGAACCGGAGGATGTGGAACATTGTTTTCTTAAGTGCCCAAGAGTTTGTAGCCTTTGGAGGAAGATTTGGAGTTGGTGGGAAATCTCAGAGATTTGGACTCATACGGCTGAATCTTTCACTTCGTTTGTCTCCTTCATGATGGATGCCAAAAGATGTAACTCGGTTCTTAAAGATGTTATAATGGTTTCTTGGTGGGTCCTTTGGAAATGGAGAAACAATCTTTTATTTGCGTCCTCGGAGGATCGAATTAAAATCTTGGAGGAAGACCCATTTCCTTGGGTTCAAAGAATGGGGTCTTTGGATCAAAAACCGGAATCAATCATCAAAGTTCATTTGGTCTGTTTGGAAGATTAATCCGTTATCGTTTGTTTCCTAGTTTCCTTTCCGTTGTAAGGTTGTCACTTTTATTTTGTGCCTCCAACTTGGAGTCATAAAATTTGGTTTTTAATACAATTTGCCTTTCAAAAAAAAGTTTGGAGTATATTAACATTTTTATTACAATTTTAGGTTTTTCATTTTTCACAATTAGTTTTTTCTTAATTATTAAGAAAGTATTTGTTTTCTAGTACTAAGAAATCTGATTAAAGATATGAAAAAGTTGTGTTTGTAAAATAAAAGAAAATGTAAAATCATTTTCTATAAGATAACCACTTAATTCGAATTTAAGAGGGAAAAAAAAAAACAATAGAAAAGCACAATATAAGTATATAGCTAAAAACACAAGAGGAGTCATTTTCATTAAATCCACAAATACAATATTATACGAAATCGTTTGTTAACTTATAAATAGTGATTTTATTAAAATTTAAGTAATAAATTAAAATAATTTTGGATTAATTAAATCGTCTGTTAGCAAATACTCCTCTTCTTCTTTCATGCATGCATGGACTTTAAGGCAATTTCCATCAGATAATCGCTTAATTCGAATAATGAAAACAATATAAATAGCAAAAAACAAAAGAGGAGTCACTTTCATTAAATCCACATAAACAACATTACAAGATCATCATATTAATCAACTATCTCCTGATCTAAATTATACAGCCATACTACGTACTCCTCTTTCCTCGTGGCATAATTTTTCAGATTTGTTTCCTAGATCACAGAACTTGCTAGCGTCATGATCACCGTAGCCATTGGAGGAACCACAGCAGCTAACGACGGGACAAAAATGCTAACGACGATTGCAACAACGCAGACGGCCATTGCTGCTATCTTGAAGAACATACACCAAAACCCCATTAATCTTTCAAGCTAAATAAACCTTAGCAACGGACGTTAAGTTCAAAATATTCTAGATGGTGAATTGAACGATTGTATACACACAAGTGTAATTATATGCAACAAAAGAGGTGGGTGTCAGTAGAATGATTACAACCGCATTGGAAGACGAAACGTTAATGGTATTTCCAAGACATGGGAGATCCAAATTAAGCAATTTAATTGTTTGTAGGGTCGGGAGAGGAACAGGCGGGTTTTGATGAGAGTTGTTTTATTTTAAAAAAAAAAAAGGTCTTTCTTTACAAAAAAAACTGGGCATTTTATTAAGACACACTCTCACAATACAAGGATATCCGAGGAGACAAAGAATACTTTCAAATTCACACCCAACTAAGAGTTATTTGCCATGTTATTATTGTGTTTTCAAATTTTATTTTAAAAAATATACAGAGGGTGTTTGGATTTGTGTTTGAAAAAGTGCTGTAGCGTTTTGGAAAGAAATAATCAGAAAATAGTTGTAACAAAACGTGCTGTAAGAAATGTAGTGTTTGGTTTAGCTTCTGCTGTTTGCTATCATAATTATCAAATAATCAGTTTTTAAAGTGTTTGGATTTACGTTTTTACTTGTAAAATAACCAAATAATCACTTATTAAGCAAATAAGCTACATTTTTAACTTATGAAAAGTGTGGTAAGATTAACGCTAAACGCAAATAATCACTTATTAACGTATGCAATCCAAACACTTTAAACTAATTATTTGCGTTATTGTAACGTAATAAGCTGATAATCTGGTTCATAACGCAAAACCAAACACCCTCATAGTAGTTTCAATTTTAATTACTAAGAGGGTGTTTGGATTTGCGTTTGAAAAAGTGCTGTAGCGTTTTGGAAAGTAATAATCAGATAATAGCTGTAACAAAAAGTGCTGCAAGAAATGTAGTGTTTGGTTTAGCTTCTGCTGTTTGCTATCATAATTATCAAATAATCAGTTTTTAAAGTGTTTGGATTTGCGTTTTTACTTGTAAAATGACCAAATAATCACTTATGAATCAAATAAGCTACAATTTTTAACTTATGAAAAAGTGTTGTAAGATTAACGCTAAACGCAAATAATCACTTATTAACGTATGCAATCCAAACACTTTAAACT
Source organism: Centrapalus pauciflorus (assembly GCA_020465985.1). Taxonomy (NCBI): domain Eukaryota; kingdom Viridiplantae; phylum Streptophyta; class Magnoliopsida; order Asterales; family Asteraceae; genus Centrapalus; species Centrapalus pauciflorus. The sequence continues at coordinate 183,021 of JAANYP010005339.1, read as the reverse complement.
AATTATCTGCGTTATTGTAACGTAATAAGCTGATAATGTGGTTCATAACGCAAAACCAAACACCCTCTAAAAGATGTTAGTTTTGAACCTAAGTACTAAAATATGATGGTTTATTGTTTGTTACTTAATTTTTTTACCCAAAAATAATCTTCTTCTTTCCTAATTCTTTTTTAATTTTTGTAGAACTTATTGTATTGATTGTTTTATTATTTTTAAAGTTAATATATGATATTTGAGTTTGAGTTATAAAGCTTTCGTAACAAAATTTAGGAAAATGATACTTTATATCGTTTCATTTTATAAAATCAATAAATTATAAAGTATAATTATTTATTGATATTGTTATTAAATTTTTTGATGAATGTTGAGTTTATTTATAAAAGTTAAAAAGAAGTAAAAAAGAAGAAGCTTATTTTTGGGTAAAAAAATTAAATAACAAATGATATACCATCATGTTTTAGTGATTAAATTCAAAATTATCATCTATTAGCAATTAAAATGGAAACTACTATCATTTGAGAAATATATATATATTTGAAAGGCAAATATTATTATCAACAAAGAGTCTTGAAGAAAGAGACCGTTACACAAAAAAAAGACTTTGATACAAGTATCACAACCGAGAAAAACAAACACAAAGAACCCCCACGAAATTACAATTACACAATTAACCCAACACCCCAAAAGGATCTAGGCACCAATTTGCCCAATTAATAGGAATCCCATCCTTCCTATTTGCGAACCAAAGACCTGATAGGCGTTGCACACAAGGGAATGGATCATCCTCCAAAATCTTCTTTACTTCGCAAGTTTTTGCATGGAGAAGTTTATCCATTTCCATATAACCCATAAAGCCACACCAATGACACCCTTAAACAACGAATCCCATAACTTCAAATGGCCCGAGAAAAAAACTATTGAAGCTAAGGAATGTATAGAATCAAGGAAATTACTAGGTAACTTCCACCACCCCTGAATTTTCCTCCACCCCCGAATTTTCATCCATATATTTTTAAAACACAATGATATGACAAATAACTCCAAATAACTCCAAATTAAGAGATGAACCAAGCGAAAAATCTAACCGTTTTCCAGAATCCACAATGAAGGGATCCACAATTTTCAATTCCGCTTTTATATTTAATAATAGGGCTAATTGCTAAAAATAGAAATAACTTTGTGCATCTTTTTGCATTTATATCAACATTATTTATTTATCATTAATAGCATCAACTTTTACAATTTTTAAAAAATACAAAAGTTATTGCTATTAAGGATACAAAATACAAAAGTTGATAATATTCATATAAAAAATACAAAAGTTGATACTATTAGTGACAAAAAAAAATAAATAATGTTGCTATAAATGATAAAAAAAAATCAAAAAGTTGTAACTATTTTTAGTAATTGGCCCTTAATAATATGATTGATCCATAAAAAAGCCTTATGTTAAATTGAAAGAAATATATTTATGTTCCTAACATTTTCACAAGCTTCAAAGTGATCATATCATTAAATAACATACTAATGGAGTTTAACTCATTTGGTAAGAGGGTGGATATGTAAGTGAGAGGTCACGGGTACGACTTTCGTTGGAGGCAAGTTGAAATTTAGATGGAGAAAAATAAGTCTTGAAGTATTCCTAGGAGGATAGTTTATACCATCCCGATACCTTTCTTAGGCGCCTGCTTGCCATTGATCGAGTTCAACACCGACATCTTTCTACGAGCATGTAGACAAAATCGATGAACCCCACCAGCTACATATTTTACGACAAGTTCCTTTAACTTTACAAATTCAAATAGAATGTGCTCCAAGTGCTTTTTTCATAAAACCCTCTCAACAACCAAACAATTTGCTACACTTTATCGAAATAAATAGAACTTAATTATCTTTTAGGGAAATAAATAAAATATGATTACCTTTCTTCAATAAACAACCAAGTTATGATTTCTTGCAATAGTTACGTTAAAACGTACATAGTTAACATGTATCCACTAATTGTGTTATCCTAAACGAAGTTATTCACGACCTACGCGTTGGTTCACTGATCGAAAACATTTAATGCGTTAAATAAAGCCCGGCTAATTAGAAAATAACCGGGTTATATTAGTAGTCAACGGAAAACCCCTGATAGAATATTAATTATATGTCAGAGAAATATAACCCGGTTCGTTAATTAAAAACCGGGCTGTATTATTTTTAAGAGGGCTGGAGGAAGGGCAATGAAATATAACCCGGTTGTTTATAATGCAACCGGACTATATTACATTTAAAAAAACACGTGTTTTAATATAGCCCGGTTTTTAATAGATTTTTAAAAAACGTGGCTATATTTACGGGGTTCTTTTATCAGTTTTGTAGTAGTGATTATCACAATTTTGTACCTTTTTGGAGTTAAAAATTTTACAATGTTTAAATTGCATTTGTAATTTGAGAACACTAGGTTAACTTTTTTGGCGATTTCTCTCATTCAAGTTGAATTATTACCTAAATTTGTCTAATAATTTGAAAATCATTAATTTATTACGTATAACATATACACATGATTGTAATTAATTAAGATCTCGGTCTAATCTTACGGGATTATGATTTTACGTATGATTAGCAAAAACAAGACGATCCTAAATAGAATCTCTGAGATCTACAGTAGGATTTTAAGATCCCAATTCGATTCAATCCCACTATAACTTAAATTAAAAATAAAAAAAGTTGTATATAAGTAACTCTCAAATTTGATGAAGATGAAGTAAGTTGGTTCTTGTTCAATCAGGTGCAAAACTTGTTGGTTGGTGTTTGAAAACCCTTTGATTTTGTAAGAGATTACAGATTTGGTTTCAGACGAGTTAGGGTTATGATTTCGAATTGAGTTTAAGATATGGATTTAAATTGTGTTAGAGTTCTAGGTTTGCTAAAACATTTTGAATGGAGTTTCACATCAGTTGTCTTTCATCATGGTTGCTGCATGCATGTTATTCAATCTTCATGTTTATTCTTCAGATTTTAAAACCATCCGTTTTGAATATGTTCTTGGATTTTTCAAGTGGAGTTCTTGAATTTCTTGGTTCAAATATGTGTTCTTAGTGTTTATGGGTTTTTGTTCTTGAATTGTTTCCTGGCAAATTATTTTCTGGGTTTGTGTTCGATGGTGGTTGATGGTGTGGTTGCCTGCTGATAATGGTGGCTGGTGTTCGATCATAAAGGTTAACCCAAGAACAATAAACATTCAAGATAAAAACATGGACAATGAACACATATGAATGTTTCAAGAACATGATTAACTAAGATGAATGTTTCAAGAACATGAACACGGTTAAATAACAAATATAGGTATTTAATAAATAAATAACAATACAAATTAAAAAATTAAATGTTCACTAAAAAGTTTCATAAATGCTTCTTCAAAGGCCGAAAGACGAAAATGTTATTGGAGTTAACCCCTAAGGTAAAGGAAGTTAATTTGAAGGACCAACATATTTAAAAAAAATTATTTTCAATGATCATTTATGTAATTATTTTGCTTGAGTGACCAAATCTATAACTTTACACATACCACAAGGACCATTTATATAATTTGCTCAAAAATTAAAGTATCACAATTCTTAATATCAAGTTGTATTAAACTATTGTTATAATTTTTGACTTTTAAAATTTTTATCAATTGACATAGAATTAACTTTTTATGTAACTTATAACACATAAAAGAAAGACAAATGTTATTTTAATGAGATCTTAAGATCACGAACTCGATCTTACAATCCGATTTTGCGTACACAAAAACGATAGTAAGTGAGAATCTCGATATTAAAAAAGGATATATGTCTAAAAAACCCTTAGATTGGATCATTTTGTAATTAAAACCTCTAACCACTTTTCATTGCACAAAAAACCCCAATCACTTTTCATTGCACAAAAAAACCCCAACTAACTAAAATTTTCAAAATGAGGGTTTTTTCAAAAATAATGATTTGTAACTTGATGAACCGGTTACAAACTATTGACCAACCTTTCGTATTTGACG